>OZ024751.1:26873945-26876445 GCA_964016885.1 Eledone cirrhosa
CATTGTACCATAGCACAATACATGTTCGGTTTGTCGAATGCCTTTTTACTTAACCCTATCGTCTTGGCTTTCATGGGGTGAACATTTTACTCTCAGGCACCCAATTAAGTTAAACTCCTGGTAATCTACGACGATTTTTTTTTTATAAGCATAAAATGTAGACACCATCCCCAGGCCGAGGTATTCCGTACTTCTCTGTACTGTTTCAGAAAGGAGGGATAAACATGCCAATCTATGTTTAGAATCCCGAGCAACGCCGGGCCATTCTGCTAGTATATAAATATAGTACAATGAAAAATACATAATATTTATTTATATATAGTATATATTATATTATTTATTATATATAAATTAACGGTTTTATTTATTATATATTATTTACAATTTGTATCTGTCTAGAAATAGAATTGGGGGAGCTGAGGGTGTTACGTTCCGTGAGTGGGGGTGGTGACCCCAAAGTTTGAGAAGCTCTGGTTTAAAGGAAAGCTAGACAATACAGTTGTATAACTACAATATAAGAGGTGGCCTGTGAATTGGTGAACAATCTACTTGAAACAGACCTAAACTTCACTACTGAGATACATTACAGTTAAATATATCAAACAAGACTTCTTTCTATTCAGCAAATACTTCATATGTTCTATACCACGAACATTTGGTCTAGATGCATTCCACCTCTTTTATCAAGTGTTCATCTGCACACACACACACATACACACACATATATACATATATAGTTCAAGGAGACAACGAGACTTATTAGTTTCACGCTTTATATTAGCAAAAGAAAAGAAAGATCGGGTTTAAGTCCTTCTTTAGGAATACAACATAGAGACAGGATCACAAAGGAGAATTAGAAAAAGGTCCAAGTAAAATAAAATAAAATCGAAAATGAAGCTGTATATATATGTGTGTGTGTGTGTGTGTGTGTGTGTGTGTGTGTGTAAGGAAAGGAAAATGCAAGTGGAGTCTTTTTAAAAATATTTAGGAAATAAATAAATATTCTTAAAAAGACTCCAGTTGCATTTTCGATTTCTTTTACTTATAATTTCACCCGTGTAGGACATCTGTTTTTTTAATTTATTTAAAAATACCGCATTTTCTCATATATATATATATGTACATATATATATCTATGTATATATATATATATATATATATATATATATATATATATATATATATATATATATATATATATATATATGTATGTATCCTGGCATTGTTAAATACGCCGGGTCCGTCAACTTATTATATATATATATATGAAGAGTTAAGTCAGCAATAACTTCAATTGAGACAATATCGAAAGTTCTAAATTTGCTTTAATAAAAAAAAACTGGTATTTCATTCCACAATTTATTGTTTTATCTTTCCATTGTATTGTATATTTTTTCTTTGTAATTTATTATGCGAACTTTAGTAGCAAGCCTCGTACACACACACACACACACACACACACACACACACATATATATATGGGTGTAATTGTGTGTGTGTGTGTGTGTGTGTGTGTGTGTGTGTGTGTGTGTGTGTGTGTGTGTGTGTGTGTGTGTGTGTGTTAGTGTTTGTGCCTGTATGTGTGTATATGAAGTGTACGATATATCGTGTGTAGGATGTATGAAAGACTGAAATGACGGAAGGCATTCTTAAGTTTTAGTAGTATATCCTTTATGTCAGGCTGACGTTTGAGAAGAAAAGTTTGAAAATGCAGACGACAGCTAAATTTGATGGCGTTTAATGAAAGAATGTTTAGAAATATTCCAAAATGGAAGCTGAAATCAGGATATTGCTATTCTGATGTCATAGGAAATTTGGCAGTTAAATGAGGATGAAGTCTAAACATATTGACAACATATGATAGATTCATTATGACCTACTCCGTTGCTGTTTTTAATATTTGTATTTTAGTAAAAATAACATTTATTTAAAGTTGAATTCGCCTACACGACCCAAATTAAAAGCATCATTTACATTTAAACAATCAAGACTATATAAAGGACTATATATATATATATATATATATATATATATATATATATATATATATATATATAGTCCTTTATATAGTCTTGATTGTTTAAATATATACATATGTCCCAAGGCTCTGATACCATCAACACTATAAACACAGAGCTGGCATATCTAAGAACTGACTAACTGCCTGATGAGGTCATAGCCATTCAATGGCTATCATCGAAATATATATAGCAGTAAATAAAGGATTATGAGTGCATGCAATTGACTTATGTTTCGTCACTATATATATATATATATATATATATATATATATATATATATATATATATATATATATATATATATATATATATGCATATATGCATTATGCATGTACGTATATATGTATGTATGCATGTATATATATATATATATATACAGTGACGGACTTGGTCTAAAAATGTGGTTGCCAGGAGACAAAGAGGGGTCCACCCACATATAGTATGCTATAATTAAATTTTTATAATGAACAAATGACATT
>OZ024751.1:26883945-26906445 GCA_964016885.1 Eledone cirrhosa
ACATTTTCAGCGGGGGTTTGTGCCCCCGAGGAACCCTTTGATTAAAATGAAATATACTTATCCAAGTACCTTGGGCAATGTAGTTTCAGAATATATATGGTTATGGGGGTATATCTCCAAAACCATAGGAGGAGTTCCTGAACAAACAAATAGAACTCATAATATTAAGTTCTTGTCTGGATATGTCACTATCTGTAAACCAATTTTTGTATTTTATCTGATGAGAGCGTACTAACATTTTGGTACCCTTGAAATATATATAATAAATATGGGTTTACAAAGATAGCTTCCATTTAATAATATTATATATATATATATATATATATATATATATATATATATATATATATATATATATATATATATCGCATATGTGTGTTGAAACATTTTTTCTGCATGTTCATATAAAAATGTTGGGATTATTTACTGGATAACTTATATTTACTTGATATCCAGAGATTTGCTCAATAATCACTGGATATAGAGCTATCACCTATGTAAAATATATATACTATGACTTACTCGTTGTTGTAAATCTCTGATCGTACATGAAGTAAGGAAATATCACCAACAGTCAGGGAGGGCTGTCTGAAGAAATACAGAAATCACAATAGATATAGAATATTTTCTCCAAACTGATAAGAAAATTAAGTAAAACCCACTCAGATAACATTTTAGTTTAGGGAGAAAAGACCGCGCCCATGATTTCTAAGAGGGTCCCTAAGACCTGCAAGTTAAAATAGAGACCGAGTCATCATCTGACTGAGAATCTGACCTGAATGTTGTCAACAGCATCAGCTGTTAACCATCCAGTTACATTAATGATTTAACTTGTCATTGACATGATAAACGGGATAAATGGTGATCTTTTACCCTGTCGTTACCATATTTCTAATGTAAGACATTGTCTATGCCATTAACCCTTTCATTACCATATTTCTAATGTAAGATATTGTCTATGTCATTAACCCTTTCATTACCATATTTCCAATGAAAGACATTGTCTATGTCATTAACCCTTTCATTACCATATTTCTAATGAAAGACACTGTCTATGTCATTAACCCTTTCATTTCCATATTTCTAATGAAAGACACTGTCTATGTCATTAACCCTTTCATTACCATATTTCTAATGAAAGATACTGTCTATGTCATTAACCCTTTCATTACCATATATCTAATGAAAGATACTACCTATGTCATTAACCCTTTCATTACCATATTTCTAATGAAAGACACTGTCTATGTCATTAACCCTTTCATTACCATATATCTAATGTAAGACACTGTCTATGTCATTAACCCTTTCATTACCATATTTCTAATGTAAGACATTGTCTATGTCATTAACCCTTTCATTACTATATTTCTAATGAAATACACTGTCTATGTCATTAACCCTTTCATTACTATATTTCTAATGAAATACACTGTCTATGTCATTAACCCTTTCATTTCCATATTTCTAATGTAAGACACTGTCTATGTCATTAACCCTTTCATTACCATATTTCTAATGTAAGACATTGTCTATGTCATTAACCCTTTCATTACTATATTTCTAATGAAATACACTGTCTATGTCATTAACCCTTTCATTACCATATTTCTAATGAAAGACACTGTCTATGTCATTAACCCTTTCATTACCATATTTCTAATGTAAGACACTGTCTATGTCATTAACCCTTTCATTACCATATTTCTAATGTAAGACACTGTCTATGTCATTAACCTTTTCATTACTATATTTCTAATGAAAGACACAGTCTATGTCATTAACCCTTTCATTTCCATATTTCTACCACACCACCACACCAAACAACCACACCACACCACCACACCACCAGACCACCACACCACCACATCCCCACCACCACCACACCACCACACCACCACACCACAACTATCATCACCACTCCCAACGCCATCGCATCTACACCAGTTCCACTCATCGCCATCTCATCCACCTCCACTCACACCCAGCTCCCCTCCACTATACAACCCCCCCTCACACCACCACCACCACCCAGCCACCCACTCAAACAATTATTCTAAACTTGTGGAAACATCTGGAAGTAATGATAGAAGATTTGGTGACTTCGGTGAGGAGAGTGTATTGTTTATGTATGTGTAGGGAGGGGGTAGTGGGTTAGGGGGGTAGTGAGGGTGGGGGTAGTGGGGTGGGGGTGGGGTGGAGAGGATATTGGGAGATGGTAGTGGAAGTGGAGGGGAGGGGATGTGTGGTGTGCGTGTGTGTGGGGGGGGGGGGGGGGGCAATTGGGTAGAGTGGGGGTGAGGCGGGACGTGTGGAGGGTGATGGGGTTACACACGAGAGAGGGAGAGAGTGTTAGGAGAGAGAGAGAGGAACTTATACGGATATGTTTTATAGAATGTTCTGCAGTATTCCAGCTCTCTGTACTCTGAGTTCAAATCTCACCGAAGTCAACTTTACCATTCATCCTGTCGAGGACGATAAATAAAGTACCAGTCTAGTACTGGGGTCGATTCTTCCTCTGTATCTTTCTCCCTCTCTTTCTCTATCTTTCTCCCCCCTCCTCTCTCTCTCTCTCTCTCTCTTCCTTCGCTGGAAAACATCAGATGTGTTCAGATCTGAAGAAAGGAGGGCTCTATCGGGGTTAAAAACCCCAGACACACAGCGTCACTACGGCGCCCCTGTGGCTCCATCAGGCATTACGGGTTCATATACACAGACACGCACACACACACACACACACACACACACATATATATATAAATTACATATTAAATTTAAGTGAAGAAAACTCTATTTATGGGAGAATAAACCAGGCAGACCCCAAAAGATGTTAGTCTTACTTACCATATCTCCCTACCATGATTTCGTTCTGGTTCTCTGATTGATATCTTATCTATATATTTTATCCATTCATTGAGATGTTTAAGTATTAGAGACTAATTTAATATTTGATTATTTGTGAGCTGCTCCTGATTCGTTGAACTGTCAAATGGTCTAATGGTTGTTATTTCTAGCGGTATTATAAACCTGTCAAGTAGTCCTAATATTAAGAGGCTTATTATTCCTGTAACGGTTCAATTACTGGCAACCGGTATATAGGTTGACATGATAAATATGGCTTCGAAATTAAGGAATACTTCCCTGATGAGTTCATGAATTCTTCTAATATTGGCACAGAAGTAAAGAGATCAGAGACAATAAAATCAATTACTGATCTCTGTCCCTGATTCTCCCTATACCATGCATATTTATGAAAGAATTTATGAAAGAATTTACTATTTCCGATCTTTTGTTAAACATTGCAAACTACTGTAATAGATAGAATATTATATTTCTCAGAGAGATAGAGATCTCCTTTTCTGGAACCTTTAATGTAACGACTGCGTGTTATGGAATGGAGCAAGTATTTTATGATTGCTAATATCATCATCCTTTAAGTTCCAGATATATTTGGATAGTGAAATGGTAACGCGTCTTTTGGAATGTTTCAATATTGCAAGAAGATTCATTTAAAGAAATTTTCAATAAGGTTTACATAGCTATTCATTTTACTCAATAAACGAATATTTTGGAAAGACAGATGCCGTTGCGAGAGTATTCTGGTGATCTGTACTTCGCCTTATACTAAAGATCTTATTGTATATGTGGGCTTGAGACACATCTCAGAAACTAACTATAATCACATTCATATCTAATGTGATCTTGAAATATAATTCTTGTAATATGTTGTTGACATTTTTATTATTAATAATTCGAAGTTTAAAAGCCACGACAATGTTAAATGGACGAATAAGTCGTGTGAAACAAGTGTTTTTACCTTAATTTATTTTTATGTTGTCATATTTCGAGATTAAAATCTCTTTTTCCGAGGAAAATTAAAGGGACTAACCCACGGTCCGATGCAGCGTGCTATATACCATGCTGGCGGAAGTAGTTTTATTATTACTTTTTTTTTCAACATCTTTTGTTTTAAAAATTAAAGATCTAGACAGGTCAAGGGGCGCATGCTTCAAGTAAACTACAAATTCCTCCTATTTTTATTATTGTTGAACTATTCGTACTTCGCAAATTAAATAGTTAATCATCACCGTAAAGACCGAACTTTGCCGAAGTAATGAATTCACAAACCTCATCTCCATCGTACGACTCCATGGCTACCTAAAACAAATCCTGCTCCCTACATTTAACTTAAAACGAATTATTATAGTAAAATAGTAAAGATTTCCAAGCGTGTATAATAATATTAATGTTTGAATCTCTAATTGGAATAAACCTCGTTTCCAGCTGTCGAAACCCATTTGCTTTAACCACGGGATCTATTTTCACAGCGGGAATATATAAATATGCGTGTGTGTGCACTCACGCGGGTGTATGTGTTTGTCTGTGTGTGTGTATATATATATTTCTACGGAAATATAACACACACACACACACACACACACACACACACACACACACACACACACACACACACATATACATATATATATAATATAACCACTTTCAAGCTGAATTAAGGTGAACAGTCTACGAAGACATTAAAGAGAAGAGAGCATTGTTCACTCCTATTTAACCAGCTGGGGACTTGTGTGTTTCAGTAATGTACTTAGTTTTGTGCTAATTTAATTTATGTATAAATGGCAGTTAGGGGTAGGCCTGCGGTGGACTAATGTGCAGTTCAGGGTGGAGGGGTCAGGGAAGAGTTTTGCACTTTCATTTCTTTAACGTCCATGAAACCGGGATAAGCCCTGGTCTTCGTCCAAACCGGGAAATCATGGGGAAACGGGGATTAAACCCTAACCTTAACCCTAACCCTAACAATAAGTTTCTTAACAATCCTGGCTGTATCATTGGAACCTCATGTGAAGACAATTTAACCCCATCCAGTCCCTATCCATTCAGTCACGACAGGGTTCTGGGGGTTTCTTAGTTAACAGTTATTTAATAAACATTAACCTAATTATATATACGTGGGTAGACTTCCTCACACAGCGAAAGTCGTTTGAAAGCACACGGGTAACGACAGGGTGGAGCCGTGTGTCTGGGAGTATAGGGGGTTCTGATTATGGTAGACTGGGGTGGTGTGGTGGCACTGGGTGTATAAGGGGTTCTGATTATGGTAGACTGGGGTGGTGTGGTGGCACTGGGTGTATAGGGGGTTCTGATTATGGTAGACTGGGGTGGTGTGGTGGCGCTGGGTGTATAAGGGGTTCTGATTATGGTAGACTGGGGTGGTGTGGTGGCACTGGGTGTATAAGGGGTTCTGATTATGGTAGACTGGGGTGGTGTGGTGGCGCTGGGTGTATAAGGGGTTCTGATTATGGTAGACTGGGGTGGTGTGGTGGCACTGGGTGTATAGGGGGTTCTGATTATGGTAGACTGGGGTGGTGTGGTGGCACTGGGTGTATAGGGGGTTCTGATTATGGTAGACTGGGGTGGTGTGGTGGCGCTGGGTGTATAAGGGGTTCTGATTATGGTAGACTGGGGTGGTGTGGTGGCGCTGGGTGTATAAGGGGTTCTGATTATGGTAGACTGGGGTGGTGTGGTGGCGCTGGGTGTATAAGGGGTTCTGATTATGGTAGACTGGGGTGGTGTGGTGGCACTGGGTGTATAGGGGGTTCTGATTATGGTAGACTGGGGTGGTGTGGTGGCACTGGGTGTATAGGGGGTTCTGATTATGGTAGACTGGGGTGGTGTGGTGGCACTGGGTGTATAAGGGGTTCTGATTATGGTAGACTGGGGTGGTGTGGTGGGGCTGGGTGTATAGGGGGTTCTGATTATGGTAGACTGGGGTGGTGTGGTGGCACTGGGTGTATAGGGGGTTCTGATTATGGTAGACTGGGGTGGTGTGGTGGCACTGGGTGTATAGGGGGTTCTGATTATGGTAGACTGGGGTGGTGTGGTGGCACTGGGTGTATAGGGGGTTCTGATTATGGTAGACTGGGGTGGTGTGGTGGTACTGGGTGTATAGGGGGTTCTGATTATGGTAGACTGGGGTGGTGTGGTGGGGCTGGGTGTATAAGGGGTTCTGATTATGGTAGACTGGGGTGGTGTGGTGGCGCTGGGTGTATAGGGGGTTCTGATTATGGTAGACTGGGGTGGTGTGGTGGGGCTGGGTGTATAGGGGGTTCTGATTATGGTAGACTGGAGTGGTGTGGTGGTAGTGGTGTCGTGTAGTGGTAGTGGTGATGTAGTAGTAGTGATGGTGTGACAGTGATGATGTAGTGGTAGTGGTGATGTAGTGGTAGTGGTAATGTTGGTGGTGTTGGTGGTGGTGGTGTTGGTGGTGGTAGTGGTGGTGTGGTGATGGTGGTGTTGGTGGTGGTGTTGGTGGTGTTGGTGGTGTTGGTGGTGGTGTGGTGGTGTGGTGATGGTGGTGCTGTTGGTGTTGGTGGTGTTGGTGGTGGTGGTGTGGTGGTGTGGTGATGGTGGTGTTGGTGGTGGTGGTGTTGGTGGTGGTGTGGTGGTGTGGTGATGGTGGTGGTGTTGGTGGTGGTGGTGGTGGTGGTGTTGGTGGTGTTGGTGGTTGTGTGGTGGTGTGGTGATGGTGGTGGTGTTGGTGTTGGTGGTGTTGGTGGTGGTGGTGGTGGTGGTGGTGGTGGTGGTGTTGGTGGTGTTGGTGGTGGTGTGGTGATGGTGGTGGTGTTGGTGGTGGTGGTGGTGGTGGTGTGGTGGTGTGGTGATGGTGGTGTTGGTGTGGTGGTGTGGTGATGGTGGTGGTGTTGTTGGTGGTGGTGGTGGTGTTGGTGGTGTTGGTGGTGGTGTTGATGTTGGTGGTGGTGGTGGTGGTGGTGGTAGTGGTAGTGATAACATGCTAATAAACATCACAAGCCAAAAAGCTTGTCCTAGACATCAACCACACCTAGGCACCCCCGCTGCTCTTGATGGGAACAGTTCCGTCTTAATGAACACACATCAATACTAAACAGACCTTACATCTATGTATGTATATATATAGAGAGATGTGTGTGGTGTGTATGTGTCTGTGTGTGTGTGGTGTGTTTGTGTGTGTCTGTGTGTGTGTCTGTATATGTGTGTGTGTGTGGTGTGCAGGTTTCAACTATCTTTGAAGAGAAAAAATAAAACTCTTGATCTTTATTTTATACCATCTTATTAAGTAACTTAATTTGGCCACAGACATTTCATTTAATTATACATACATCTATATACCCACATACACACACATATACACATACATATACACACACTCTTCCTCTCTCAGTTTGTATATATATAATTGTTTCTACTTTAGGCACAAGGCCAGCAAATTACCCAGTACATTACTGGTACTTTATTTTATCGACCCCGTAAAGATGAAAGGCAAAGTTAACTTCGGCGGGATTTGAACTCAGACTGTAAAGGGACGTAACTATGCTGGAAAGCATGGCGTCCGACCCTCTACCGATTCTGCCAATTCACATAATATTGTAAAAATATTGATGTAATTCAGTTCAAGAACTCAACGTGTATTTTCCACACAGGAGTGACGGAGTATTCATAGAATAGGGAAATACAAAGTTTAGAAAATAAAGTCCTTTATTAATAAGGCCGTGGTACATATTTCGAGAAACCTACTGCCATGATCTCTTCAGCCAGCGTCTTACATAATAATATTTCAATCAAGGGGGGTAATCCAAAATTGAAGTGACAAGGGAACGGACAAACAGCGATGTTCATGAAGCGAATGCCCGTCCCCAGGGGAACGGGCATTCGATTCACACACACACACACACACACACATATATATATATATTGTTATACTTTGGGAGGGTCATGCTGCCAATAACACGCCTGTTCGTCTTACCTTCAATTTATTATTAATTTCCTGTTTGTTGGTTCGATAACCGGATGGTTGTTTATATATTGTCAAAGTTCTTTCGCCACACATTATGTGATCTCCTCAGTGATTAGGTTTTTTATTTTGTGTCTCTCCTTTGTTCTCTCCTACACCATCTTGTTTTTGTGTACTATATATGAGAGTGTATATGTGTATGTCTCTCCAAGGCTTCGAAAGGTTCACCCTAGAGAACAACTGTTAATAACTGAAAGGGCGTCGTGATAAATTGTTTGCATCGACATCCATATTTATTTTCAAACAGAGTTTACGATCCGATCAATTGATTGATTCCCCTTACTCTCCTCACAACTTTAGGATTTTGAACTTTCGGTATAGTAACTGTTCTATATTTGATGTTGATAGTTTGCTTCTTATACTAAAGCATTTAGGTCGTGACTAGGCACTATTATAGTATAGAATGTATATATATATATATATATATATATATATATATATATATATATATATATATTCGTTTGCAATTATGCAAGCAAGCCTCATTTTTATAGCCATGTCAGTAGAATGAACTCTTCATTCTTGCTCTTGTGTTGGCATGTAAACAGAACTGCAGACACTAATGTTTCTGAGTATCACCCTTCATCAGTACAGCTCACTGTTCACCTGCCAAATTGTCAGAGCTAGTGAAAATATATGCTATTTTCTAAAATACACAGTGACTGATCGGCCTGATTTGCATATTAGCAGACTGGCTGATCAGTCAGATCTGCATATTAGCAGAACCACTGATCAGCCAGATTTGTATATCAGCAGACTGGCCAGTCAGTTTCCTGTATTCGAGCGATAAATGGCCGGCTTTGCCACATTCAAATAAAAAAAGAAAATGTTCGCTCTATATGGCTGAATACAATAAATGTATCTGAGTTTTTCGAATATTAATAATAGCATTCGATTCATTTGCAATTATGCAAACAAGCCTCATTTTTATAGCCATGTCAGTAGAATGAACTCTTCGTTTTTGCTCATGTTTAGCCAGTCTGCTAATATGCAAATCAGGTCGATCAATCACTGTATATTTTAGAAAATAGCATATATTTTCACTAGCTCTGACAGTTTGGCAGGTGAACAGTGAGCTGTACTGATGAAGAGTGATACCCAGAAACATTAGTGTCTGCAGTTCTGTTTACATGCCAACACAAGAGCAAGAATGAAGAGTTCATTCTACTGACATGGCTATAAAAATGAGGCTTGTTTGCATAATTGCAAAAGAATCGAATGTTATTAATATTCGAAAAAATCAGATTTACATTTATTGTATTCAGCTATGGAGAGCGAAAATTTTCTTTATATATATATATATATATCATTTAAAATGCTGGAGAGAACAACAAAGATTTATGAATACATGTATATATTTAATGGCTGACAAGTTGTTTCAAATATTGCACAGTAAGAATGGACATTGATGTTGAGATATCGAATATAAATCGATATCAGTCCATTAAAAATAAATGAATGAGTGTCAGTACTATCACCAGACCCTAAAACAATTCTTTATAACATATTAACTCATAAATTAAATCATATCACCGAAGTGAAAAACCTACTTTAAAGGGTTGGAAGTAATAAACCATTATAGCAGCCATTTTATGTTGGTTTGAAATTGAAAAAGTAAATAACATTCAAAGGGAGATCATTAGTGAAAAGGGGAATTAAGCATGTTTAGTCAAGAATAAAATGAATGATTCTAAAAAAGAGAAAAGGAAGGAGAATAATAAAAGGTTGAGAAGGTTTTAAGGATACAATAAAAATAAAGAATAATAAGTTTAGAGAAGAAGAATAGAAACTATAACCAGTTATTAATAGGAAGGTGTGATACAGTTGAAACATCTGAAAGAAAGTAATAATTGTTTCTAATTTTGGCATAAGGCCAGTAATTACCCAGTACATTACTGGTACTTTATTTTATCGACCCCGTAAGGATGAAAGGCAAAGTTAATCTCGACGGGATTTGAACTTAGATCTTAAAGGGACGTAACTATGCTAGAAGCATGACGTCCAATCCTCTACCGATATTGCCAATTCACTCCAAAGAAAGTAATAATAACTATTAGAAGGAGTTAGAGTGTATTTAACCTATTGAGATACTAAAAGATAATTTCATTAATTAGGGGACATAAGGTCGAAGGCGTATGTGGGTAATAGAGTGTAATGTAATAAGAGGTTGTATTATAAATGAAAGTTAAAAAATAGAAAATAGTTAGATAAGGGAATGTGAAGTAGATAGTTAAAGTATTAATTTAAAGGGGATACATTAAAAAAAGAAATAAGATCAAAATAGGTTTAAGAATTGGAAGTACTACTACAGTACAAGGTAAAATCTGGAAAGAGTTAGGTTTAGAAAGGATAAGGGATGGACCAACAACTAGTAAGGAGGTGTAGGTAAAGTGTATAAGTGGAAAATTTGTATAAGGAGAGAGAAGGATTTAGAAATAAAAGAATACATAAAAAATAGACAATAGGTAAGATAAGGGAAGGGAGATGAAGAACTAAATTAGAAGAAACTATGTGGGGTCGACAGCCTAGTTAGCAAACGAGTAAGCCAACCGGTGATAGCAATTAATAACTATTTCATTGCGATCATTAATTGGGCATGGTTTAAATAATGTTATAAAATACATTTCAGATAAGCAAAACTCACAATGGTCTTTAAGCCCTTTGTATGAGGGTGATTTAGCTAGAATGTCCCAATAAAGAGAGTATTCAGTTTTCGATAGTTTAAGAGTATTTATATGTCTGGTAAGAGAAGTTGAGGATTTTAACCTACTATTCCTAAAAGAGTGTGTGTGGGCATTAAAACGTGTCTTGAAAGGGTTAGCGGTGGCGCCAATGTACGTTTTAATGTCGTTAGAGGTTTTCATAGTGCATCTATAAACTACGTTATTACTAAGGGGCAATTGCTAGGTATTCTACAATTACAATTGAGTTTAAGAGATGCAGATGGTTTAGGCAAATGTATAATATTAGGAGGTATAGGTGAGGATGTAGTAAAGTTAGGAGGAATAGAGTTAAAGTTAGACATATGGATATATCTAACTTTATATATATATATCTAACTCTCTCTCTATATATATATATATGTAAATATAACATTTTTGTACTAAATGTAAGAATCTTCTCGGTTATGGTGCATAACTGTTGATATTGGTGTTTTTTTTAAATAAAATTAACTATATATCATCACCTAAATAATTGAATAATTACTTATATATATATGGCTGTGTGTGTCCTTACATAAGTACCACTGTATGGGTGTGTGTGTCCTTACATAAGTACCACTGTATGGCTGTGTGTGTCCTTACATAAGTACCACTGTATGGGTGTGTGTGTCCTTACATAAGTACCACTGTATGGGTGTGTGTGTCCTTACATAAGTACCACTGTATGGGTGTGTGTGTCCTTACATAAGTACCACTGTATGGGTGTGTGTGTCCTTACATAAGTACCACTGTATGGGTGTGTGTGTCCTTACATAAGTACCACTGTATGGGTGTGTGTGTCCTTACATAAGTACCACTGTATGGGTGTGTGTGTCCTTATATAAGTACCACTGTATGGGTGTGTGTGTCCTTACATAAGTACCACTGTATGGGTGTGTGTGTCCTTACATAAGTACCACTGTATGAGCGTGTGTGTCCTTACATAAGTACCACTGTATGGGTGTGTGTGTCCTTATATAAGTACCACTGTATGAGTGTGAACATAGGTTTTTCAGTGAACATTTGTTTTTAAAAAAGTAATCTGACCTGATACAACAAAACTAAAACCGCAATGATTACATTATTTAGTAATAACCTACCACAGTTAAATCTTATTTAGTAATAACCTACCACTGTTAATTCTTATTTAGTAATAACCTACCACTGTTAATTATTATTTAGTAATAACCCACCACAGTTAATTCTTATTTAGTAATAACCTACCAGTGTTAATTCTTATTTAGTAATAACCTACCACTGTTAATTATTATTTAGTAATAACCTACCACTGTTAATCCTTATTTAGTAATAATCTACCACTGTTAATCATTATTTAGTAATAACCTACCACTGTTAATCATTATTTAGTAATAACCTACCACAGTTAATTATTATTTAGTAATAACCTACCACTGTTAATTCTTATTTAGTAATAACCTACCACTGTTAATCCTTATTTAGTAATAACCTACCACTGTTAATCCTTATTTAGTAATAACCTACCACTGTTAATTCTTATTTAGTAATAACCTACCACTGTTAATCCTTATTTAGTAATAACCTACCACAGTTAATTATTATTTAGTAATAACCTACCACAGTTAATTATTATTTAGTAATAACCTACCACTGTTAATCCTTATTTAGTAATAAACTACCACAGTTAATTATTATTTAGTAATAACCTACCACAGTTAATTATTATTTAGTAATAACCTACCACTGTTAATCCTTATTTAGTAATAACCTACCACAGTTAATTATTATTTAGTAATAACCTACCACAGTTAATTATTATTTAGTAATAACCTACCACTGTTAATCCTTATTTAGTAATAACCTACCAAAGTTAATTATTATTTAGTAATAACCTACCAGAGTTAATTATTATTTAGTAATAACCTACCATTGTTTATCCTTATTTAGTAATAACCTATCACTGTTATTTCTCTAATGATTTTATAAAAAAATATCTTAAAATTGATACTTTCACCTCGTCAATATATATATATATATATATATATATATATATATATATATATATATACATATATATATATGTAGTATATGTATATATATATATATATATATATATATATATATATATGTATATATATATATATATATATATATATACATATATACATACGCCTTCTTTCATCCCGTCTCTCCCTCTCTTTCTCCATCTCTCTGTTTCTCTCACTCTCTCTCTCATACTCACTATCTCACCGTTTCTGTCTCTCCCTCTCTCTGTCACTCTCTCTCCCTCTCTCTGTCACTCTCTCCCGTCATCCATCATATATAACTACCGTACATCTCATCCTCTCCACCTATCTTGATTTATTTAGACACCTTCTACTTATTCCAATATTATTATCTATCTACATACACACACACATATATATATATATACATATGTAGATAGATATATATATAATACATATACACACACACACATATATATATATACATATGTAGATAGATATATATATAATACATATACACACACACACATATATATATATATACATATGTAGATAGATATATATATAATACATATACACACACATACACATATATATATATATATACATATGTAGATAGATATATATATAATACATATACACACACATACATATATATATATATATATACATATGTAGATAGATAGATATATAATACATATACACACACATACACACACATGCACACATATATATATACATATGTAGATATATATATATATAATACATATACACACACATACACACACACATATATATATATATATACATATGTAGATAGATATATATATATAATACATATACACACACATAAATATATATCCATAAATATACATATATACATAAGTAGATATATATATAAACACATACATACATACACACACATATATATATCCATTATATGTATATATGTATATACCCCCCCCCCACCTATCGACCCCCCCCCCCACACACACACACTCCTCTTCGTTATCTCTTCTTCCTTCAATCTCTCCCAACACATCTCAATGACCAGACGACAGTTTTTCAGATAAAAATACAAACGATTACTTTCAGACGAGACTTCCATTTTACTCTGAAGCAGACGACAGCGGATAGACAAGTCTAACTACGAGATGATATATTGATGCTGTGTGGGTGTGGGTGTTTGTGTGTGTGTGTTTGCGTTTGTGTTTGTGTATGTCTGTGTACATGTGTGTATGTATATATATTCATGTGTGTGCATATGTGTATATATACATATATATAAATGTATATGTGTGTGTCTCGTTGAGAGAATATGAGCAAATTTCTCGCAGAAACTTACGTTGTAGCTGTGTACTTTCCCTCATTTTAAACACCGATGTCTTTTAATTCCTAATTGGTGGACACCGACGTTAGTTGTGTCATGAAAAGCTCTTTATTCTAAAGTGTTTATATTTATCTAAAATACTTTCCATCATAATTTTCTGTAAAAGTTATTTCACTAAATCTCACTAAATTCTTGATTATTTTCAAAATTATTTGAAAATCGTAGACTTTCATTAGACATATTGTAATGAAAAAGAGACAGGGAAAGTATTACACTTGATAATGTCAACCACGATGACCGTTGTTTGAAGAAACGATGGAATGGTAAACAACCAGTGGCAACCTGATGCAATCTGCGACTAATCCAGGCTCTACTACACTTCAGACCGAGGAGGGTAAACTCTCCAAATATCGGTCGCCCTCCCACAGTTTTGCAGTCGAGCCCGTAACAGTGGAGACTTCTGGTGTCCTTGGCCCTTGGACCACCTCCCTACTCACCACCATTGGCACAGGGTTGGCTACCCGTAGCAGTGGAGACTTCTGGTGTCCTTGGCCATAGGACCACCTCCCTACTCACCACCATCGGCACAGAGATGGCTACCCGTAGCAGTGGAGACTTCTGGTGTCCTTGGCCCTTGGACCACCTCCCTACTCACCACCATTGGCACAGGGTTGGCTACCCGTAGCAGTAGAGACTTCTGGTGTCCTTGGCCATAGGACCACCTCCCTACTCACCACCATCGGCACAGAGATGGCTATCTGCAGGCGTGAGTCTAGCGAGCTGGCCATTCCAGCTCGCTAGACTCACGCCATATCATCTCTCGGGGAAATTCCTTCTCTGTTTTGACCGCCGGCGCCGTGTTGTGGCCAGCATGTGGGCCCCCACGTGCTTATAATAGTGAGAAATGTGCAGAGCGGGAGAAATAGAGGCAGTAACAATGAGAATTTGATTCTATTATGTTAAGTCCTGGTTAGTAAGTATTTAAACTATATCTAACATTAAAAATGTAAAACTGGAATTATAACTTCATTAAATTTAAATTAACTGGAATATATTTGGACATATCTCTAATAGGGGCCATCTTGGTGACGGCAGAACATTGAAATAACAGCAACAGATGTGCTTCTGCTGTTACTACTACTACTACTACTACTACTACTACACATATATATATATATATATATATATATATATATATATATATATATATATATATAAGTGGTTACACACACAACAGTTAGTTCACCATACCGAAAACAATTGTTTCACCTTAGAGGATCCTCAGCTCGTATATATATACATATATATATATATATATATATAGTTTTGCGAGGTTTTTTATATGAAATCGTGTGTCGAAACAGATATTGTTATACTTATACGAGTAAGTTAGGTCGCAGATATAATTGTTTCTACTTTTGGCACAAGGCCAGCAATTATCCAGTACATTACTGGTACTTTATTTTATCGACCCCATAAGGATGAAAGAAAAGACAGCGAGAAGCGAAAACCAACCAAACAGTGAGTGTGTTCTGTTATTAATTCTGGCAATATTACGCAAATATGACCCTCCCCAAGTATAACAATATATATATATATATATATACAATGCCAGTTTTTCAGTCTAAAGTCCTGGGGGAGAATGAGTCACCAAATAAGTTTTGTACAAGTTGAAAATGTGTGTACATATATATATAAGTCTATATATACACATGTCTATATATACACATACACACACTCCCAGATATATATATTGAGAGAGTGTGAAAGACCAACGGTCATTATTGAAAGTCTCTAGATGTGTACATTTCGCAAGGTAGTTTATATTTTTTATTGGAGAAGGTAACAACGATCACTTGCATACTCTACTCTAAATAATTGTTTCTACTATAGGCACAAGGCCAGCAATTACCCAGTGCATTACTGGTACTTTATTTTATCGACCCCGTAAGGATGAAAGGCAAAGTTAACCTCGGTGACTCTAAATAATAATATACTATACATTCACAATTATTTAGAAATTCAATTATAACATTCTGTACTAACATTTAGTATTACTCTATACTGCCAGTATATATACACTTTAATTATATACACTTTATATATATATACACTTATATATATACATTTTAATTATTAAAAAATACAAATTTTTTTCCGCAAAATTTAAATTAGATTGCACTGTTTTGTTTCCTCTTATATATTTTTTGAAAATGTCATTTGTTCATTATAAAAATTAAATTTTAGCATACTATATGTGGGTGGACCCCTCTTTGTCTCCTGGCAACCAACATTTTTAGACCAAGTCCGCCACTGTTCTACTACTACTACTACTACTACTACTACTACTACTACCACCACAACCACCTCTACTACTAATACTACTACTGACGTATCGATAGAATGATAAGGCTGGAGAAAATTCAATTAAACAAAGAAACTAGAAATATATATTATTGATGACACGCTTGTATACATATATACATACATACATATATATATATATATACATATATACATACATATATGTATACATACATATATACATATATACTTACATACATATATACATACATACATATATACATACATATATACATATATGTATACATGGTGGCTGCCAACTCATTTTCGAGTACGGCCACTACTTTATATCCATGTAGGAGAACCCCTATCGATGCGCTGAACGAGTCTGACTTTTTAGTCCAGCCAGCGACTTGAAAACTCTGGTACAAACACTACACTTGTGACAATTATTGACACATAATGCTGGGCCCATGGTACCATGTGACGACAAGTGCAGAGAGATCTCCAGATATAAAGCAATGCCTGTGCCGTGAAGCTTTTATAGTGAGCCAGTCCCACTCTCTTAACCAAGATGATATTTACCAAAAAGAAGAACAAGTCAACATCATTGGATACCATCAGGGTTGCAGGTGTTATATCAGAGTTTTCCTTCTCCTAGAATTCTGCCTTGACAAAGGCTAAGGGGTCATCTCTCCCGGTGATTTTGGATGCCCATTGACTCTTAAGGGCTCCTTTGCCCTTTGACAGGTTTTGTTTTTAGTCCTACAGGATGTCCAAAGTCACCCTCCTCACCAAGAAACCTTGGTGGGGTTGCCAGTTTAGTCGCCAACGACCCGACAATGAGACAGGTTGTACTGGGATACATGTTACCAGTATCCCAGTACAACCTGGATAGATACATACATATATACATACATACATACATACATACATACATACATACATACATACATACATACATACATACATACATACATTGACTGGTAGCTCCCGATGGAGACATAGGGCTGTTGTCGTGACAAATGGCGTGTCAGGGACATCTTAAATCTGGCAGAGCCCATCCCCTCTCAGTTCTTAATACAGTCGACTTTTCCAGAAAACAAAAGATAGATAGATAGATAGATAGATAGATAGATAGATAGATAGATAGATAGATAGATTTCTTTATTTGCCACAAGGGCGCACAAGAAAAGGGGACAATACAAAGACACATGCCGGGGATTTTACATACAGTCGCGTAAAAAAGTTTTAACATGAAAATATAACAATCGAAATCCTCAATAGGGGGGGAGGCGTTACAAGTGGGTTGTTTTATACCCCGTAGATAGAACAACCCTCAACTCCAGGAGCATGTTGTGCAAGTCCTCCTTTCTTCTTTTCGCTCTCTTCTTCAACCTACAGGTTTATATACAAAGAAGGCCCAATCACTCGGGCCATTCTCACCACATTTACCCACCTTTCAGTAAATTTACTGGGATGCAGTACCTTTCTCTCCACTCTCATTCTCATTCTAAAGTGGTACCTATAGAAGGGAATGAGTTGTTACCCGGAGATAAAGGCATCTGTTCTCAGTCCTCTCATCCTTGTCCACGATATAACCTCTTTTACCATAGCCACTATACTGAGGAAAACCGCCTTGCCTTCGTTTTTAAATGAAGTTGGTGGTTTGATCCTTACTATGGACTCGGCAGTCAACTGGATTTGTCCCACACGCGACAGCAATTGTTCTGCGTAGTTCCACAGGTCGGTTACGCCGGGGCAGTGTACAATTGCGTGCAGGGCGGTTTCAATGTCTCGCTCGCATCTTGGACACGTCCTCTTTGAAGGATCCCTGTAGGGGCGTCCGTGCTTGTAGATCTTATCGCGTACTGGTAGAGCTCCTCGGTAGCACTGCCAGGCCAGGGACCTTTGGAAGTTGTCCATAGGTCCCGGGCGGAAAGTCCTGCCGAACAGACTGGTGACCTCAACGTCTTCGACGCCCAGAGTCTCTCCGAGCACGTCGTCGCATTTGTATCGTACTATCCCTCTATAGAATGACGAAGTGGAGTCTCAGCTGATTGCTGTGCCCGCTTGACAGAGGACTGTGAGCACCTGAGTGCCCACTATATATAGCTTTGTTAAAGATATATGTTTATTGAAAAAATATTTTACTTAGCACTTTTTAGCACTTCTGACCAACTTCAATGTAACCTGATCCCACCACTAGCCTCTGTCCATGACGGGTTGGTAGTAGTGCACTATCAGCTTACGCCCCTTCACCAGAAAGACATAAGAAGACTTAATAGTCCTCACTTGAGGGCGGCCGACCGGACTAGAAACTGCTAAATGTTTGGCCGCCTCCTTGTCTCTCGGTCTCTTCAGCCCCATGGATTGTGTCTATTATATTCCTTTGTTAAATTTCGAATACCTGATGATGTCACCGGATTCATACTGAACCCAGTCATTGAAATGTTCATAGTATAATAAACCTTTAAGGAATTACACCAGTCCAGCCTCCTGTTATTATATATATATATATATATATATATATATATATAAATGTAAGTATGTATGTATACGTACATACATATATGTATAGAGACGTACAGTAGTATGTATATATACATACATGCACACATATATATATGCACGTATCGGTTTACCGAACATTTATTATAATGCTCGGTTTGTTTGTAAACAAACAAACAGCTCGAATTACGCCGTACAGTGTTTAGGCAACCACGTCACCTTTTTGTTCAACACTGACACAGGAACGATGTACTTTCAAGCTTATTAGCTATCGTCAGCATCGTATACCTTCCTGCCAGATGGTTGAACGTCTGAAAGTATATACTTTCCTTATGCATATTAATGGCTGAACAGCCTAATTTGCATATCGAGTGAGTTTAGTCGGCCGGGCGCACCGAAAACGATAAATGGAATAGAATGAAACGAAATTTCATTTCTCACTCTTAGTACGGCAGTTACTTAAATGTAAGTATGTATGTATACGTACATACATATATGTATACAGACGTACAGTAGTATATATATATATATATATATATATATATATATATATATATATATATATATATTGTATAATGATATATTTGTCATGATTTTAGCAAGCCCAACAGAAACAACACCTACATTTGTGTGTCTGCGTATATTTCTATATACATACATACTACATACATACATACATACATACATACATACATACATACATACATACATACATACATACATAATACTTATATTTACACAATTACATTATACATACATTTATAAAATTACATACACACATACTTACATTTACACAATTATATACATACATATGTACATACATTCATTTCGTCAATTACATATATACATCCCTAGTTATGTGTATATATGACATAGAAAGATCGCTAAAGTTAGGTGTTGTTTCTGCCGTGCTGAAAACATTGAAATTATGAAAGCAATCCTGCGTGTCAAAGATGGAATATAAAGAAAATATGATACGTCAAGCAACACGATCTTCCAGTTTCAGTGAAAACATGAAAGACGTTCGTTATTATACTTCTAATTGTTACATTGGTTACACACGTTGTAACTCTTTAGTCTCTGGCTACAATATTGCACCTAGCACAATACCAGATCGTTTTACTTCACTCAACACACTATTAAGAGATTTATGGCGAGATTTTTCTCAAAACTATTGACACTCTTTTCCCTTCAATGTCTTTATCTAATTTGTGCTTCAGTAGCTACACGTCCGTATGTGTGTATGTTGATGTGTTGCTGTGTTTGTATATCTACACGTCCGTATGTGTGTATATTGATGTGTTGCTGTGTTTGTATATCTCCACGTCCGTATGTGTGTGTGTTGATGTGTTGCTGTGTTTGTATATCTCCACGTCCGTATGTGTGTATATGTGCATGTTTTGGCTTGTGTGTGTGTGTGTGGTTGCACACATGTATAGATATATATTCGAGCGTGTATGTGTGTGTGTGCATGCATGTGCTTTTATGTGTGTATGTGTGTGCCTGCACGCATGCATATCTATATATCTGACTATCAGTCTCTGTGTGTGTGTATATATATATATATATATATATACACACACACAGAGAGACTGATATATATGTGTGTGTGTGTGTGTGTGTGTGTGTGTGTGTGTGTGTGTGTGTGTGTGTGTGTGTGTGTGTGTGTGTGTGTGTGTGTGTGTGTGTGTCTGTATGCACAAACTATATGCATACATATCTGGGGACACACACACACACACACTCGCTGTCACACACACACACTGCTATCAACAACCTATCCAGAAGACAATTATTAGCATCTGTTGTTTGTATCAACGAAACAAACGCTGATGTAAATATTTCATCTGACCAATGAGAATATAGAGTCGACAGTTTCAGCAATCAAACCAGGGAGGGAGACTCTCTCTCTGTTAAACATAGAAGCCATATTTACCTCAAGTGGTACCCTCTTATCATTGGGGTTTATAGTGTCTGATAAGGGCAAGATAGTCATGGCTGGAACCACTACTAAACAATACTGTTGTGATTCGTTAGCTTGTGGTGATAAATCGTAGTGCTTCAATATTCCACAAACACGTGTATCTTTAAAGTAATTCGCCGGTAGATTTAGCGCGACATATCGTGTGATAAAGCTGCCCGTATGAATTACAGGTACAATCCATTGGACGAGCTTCTAAACAGCTTCCTCTCTATTGAATGTTACACATAAAGATTGTGTTATCATGCAATACCACACACTGAGATCGAACCTGCGACCTTATGAAGTTATATTGCATCTATTCAAAGTTAAATTAATAACCTCTTCCACTCCATTAATCGAAAATGAAATAGAAAAATGAACCTAACCTGGTTCACGCCCCCTTTTAATGTCACAGTAGCCACTCTTGTAGTTCAGTATTTCTTTAAACTCCTTAAAAAACATGCATTTTAGGACCAAAAGACTTTTAATAGAAATATCAAAATATCCATAACTTAGATTCCACAGCCCCTCCCCTTCAATAAATAAATTTAAGGCCAGTAAACGCATTAATCACTATAGTTGCATCAATACCGATATATGCCCTCACCACTCTCTTTACCACCATCCCTCACAATGGCGGTCTCTGCGCTTTCCGACACTTGTTGGACTTACGCCCTACTCCTTACCCTAGCATTTCTACCCTTCTCCGTCTTGTTGAGCTTCTTCTGACCCTCAATGGGTTTTCCTTTTCCAGAGAGTTTTACCAGCAGGTACCTGGGGTAGCCATTGGAACCAGAATGGGCCCGAACTGTGCCAACTTCTTTGTTAGCTACGTCGAGGTCCAGATCTTCTCCTAGTACACTGGACCTGCTCCAGAGCTATACGGTTGTTACATTGACGACTGTACCGGCGCCACCCCTCTCCCGTCAACACCTCAACTGCTTTCTCTCCTTCGTCCAGTTTCTCACCTCCACCACACCCGTTTTCAAATCTTCTGTCCAATTTCTCGACATCTCTCTCAATCGATCACACTCACCACACCCTCTCAACTTCCATCTTATACAAACCCACCGAATCCCATTCCTACTTCGACTTCCTATCCCCCCACCCCACCCACACCAAACTCCCTACACCCTCCTCCCAATACCAATATATATATATATATATATATTAGAAAGGGTGTGGTAAAATACCAGTTCGGATCAGGCTGTCGAAACGGCCGGAGCTCAGCCGTCGGGGTCCATATATATATTGTATAACATTTATATAGATAGATAGATAGATGGATGTACAATACATATATCATAAATATAAATATATACATATATTTATATATATATATATATGTGTGTGTGTGTGTGTGTGTGTCTGTTAGAGTGTGTGTGTGAAAGTGTGTGTATACATGTGTATATGTGTGAGAGTGTGTAACACCCCACAACCTCTTTTCTTAGTACTGATGATATTTTTGTCCAATTATTTTCTCTGTCGTGGGAACTACTGATGTATTTTTTAACAAGTCCTCCCCCATTCCACTCACCTCTCACCACACTTCCTAATACAACAGTTCTATAATGTTATCTACCCATAACTCTCTCTCTCCCTCTCTCTCTCTCTATATATATACATATATATATATATATATACAGTATATATGGGAAGGAGGAGTGTGTTGTGTATATTGAATTGAATTAATAACTTTGCCTCATCTTTTCTCTACAAAAATAAACTACTCGTATATACGCCACTAGGGGTGGCGAGTCGTTAGAGCGTCGGATAGAAAACTTTGCGGTGTTTCACTTCTTTGAGTTCAAATTCTGCTCAGATCAACTTTGCCTGTCACCCTTTCAAGGTCG
>OZ024751.1:26916445-26921445 GCA_964016885.1 Eledone cirrhosa
CACAAGGCCAGCAATTATCCCAGTGTATTACTGGTACTTTGTTTTATCGACCCCGTAAGGATGAAAGGCAAAGTTAACCTCGGCGGGATTTGAACTCTGCTAGACAGAAAGAGCCAACAGCCTTGTCCAAGTTTATAAAAAGTATGAAGAAATATCACAGTCCGTGACCTTCTCCTTGATATGTTGTGCCTTTAGGTTAAGTTTCACGTGGTTAGGTACAAAACATTGGCCTAGAACTGGTGACACATAAACATGTATATACATACACACGCACACACACACACATATATATATATATAATTGTATTTTATATATATACATATATATATATGTATATATATTTACATTAAGATATATTTGAAAATGTTCATTAAACTTAGCCTTTCATTACCATATTCCCAATAGAAGCAATAACAATAACTTTTTCGTTATTAAGTTATGGTTGGAACATAACTTAATGATTTTTACATAAAATTATGATGGGAGGTTTTTAGATAAATCTAAACACTTTAAATCAAACATTTTAAAAGCCGTTTCTCATCAAATGGGTTAAATATATTTAATTCTGAACACTCTTATTACACTTCTATATGTATTTCACTGATCATTATTATGGGGGTCATATAGTTTAATCTCAACATTATTATGAGGGTCACATAGTTTAACCTCAACATTATTATGGGGGTCATATAGTTTAACCCCAACACTATTATGGGATCATATAGTCTAACCTCAACAATATTATGGGGGTCACATAGTGTAACCCCATCACTATTATGGGGGTCATATAGTTTAACCCCAACATTATTCTATGTATCTTCTCTAATCAATTTTTCCGTATTTCTTGTTAATTTCGTTTGCTACAAACATCCTTGTTAAGTTGTTTATTGTCCAAGATGTCCCTAATTATTGCTCCCCAAACAAGAAACATTTGATGTATGTCTTAAACCACAAATAATAATAATAATGTTTCTACGTTTGGCACAAGGCCAGCAAATATCCCAGTACATTACTGGTACTTTATTTTATCGGCTTCGAAACATTTCTAATCAGCCCAGAACAATATTTAGACCTGAGAGAAAAAACTTTAACCTTTACAGAAGAAACCATTAATCTCTGCCAACAAATGGTTCACCTTCCAAACATGAAACCTCCATAGTTTTACCCACAGAAATATGTTCTACCCAAGGAAATATAGTTCTACCCACAGAAATATGTTCTACCCACAGAAATATAGTTCTACCCAAGGAAATATGTTCTACCCAAGGAAATATAGTTCTACCCACAGAAATATGTTCTACCCAAGGAAATATGTTCTACCCACAGAAATATAGTTCTACCCACAGAAATATGTTTTACCCACAGAAATATGTTCTACCCAAGGAAATATTGTTCTACCCAAAGAAATATGTTCTAACCACAGAAATATAGTTCTACCTACAGAAATATGTTCTACCCAAGGAAATATGTTCAACCCACAGAAATATAGTTCTACCCAAGGAAATATGTTCTACCCACAGAAATATGTTCTACCCACAGAAATATGTTCTACCACAGAAATAACACGATTTTGTAAGTTTAAATTAAATTAAAGTTTTAAAGTCTACAACTATATTGGAATAATGGATGACACCAAGTGAGACAAAGAAGCACAGACGTACATAGTAGTAATAGTAGTAGTAGTAGTAGTAGTAGTAGTGGTGGTTGTAGTAGTGGTAGTAGTAGTAGTACTAGTAATAGCAGCAGCAGCAGTAGTAGTAGTATTAGTACTAGTAATAGCAGCAGCAGCAGTAGTAGTAGTAGTAGTAGTAGTAGTAGTAGTAGTAGTAGCAGCAGCAGCAGTAGTAGTAGTAGTACTAGTAATGGCAGTAGTAGTAGCAACAGCAGCAGTAGTAGTAGTAGTAGTAGTAGTAGTAGTAGTAGTAGTAGTAATTTAAGAAGACAAAAATATTCAAAGATTTTTGCATTTTAATTTCTATAAAATCAATGATGAATTCCCAAAACTTGTTCTTATACATACACACACACACATATATATATACATACATGCATATATATATATATATATATACATGTATATATATATATATGCATGTATATATATATATATATATATATGTATATATATATATATATATATATATATGCATGTATATATATATATATATATATATATATATATATATGCATGTATATATATATATATATATATATATATATGCATGTATATATATATATATATATATATATATATGCATGTATATATATATATATATATATATATATATATATATATATATATATATATATATATATATATATATATATATATATATGCATGTATTTATGTATATGAATGTGTGTAGGTGTGTGTGCGTGTTACTAATTGAGAGAAGTGTATATTAGAGGCATTAGAGATTTCAGTAAAACAGTTGTCATTTTGCCAGTATTGCAGGAGTTTGTGGAGGAAATAACTGCCAAAGGTTGATTATTTGGAATTGAGGCAACCATGACCCAACCTGTAATAGGAACACCATTGTATCACCTTCCTTTTGATTGCAGTAAACTCTGCCTAACCACATTGACGGCTGTCACTTCTTACATTAGTTTATCCTAGCATGATATATATGTGTGTGTGTGTGCGTGTATGTATATATATGTGTGTGTGTGTATATATATATACACGTGTGTGTATGTGTACAAACACACACTCATGTTCTATGTAAGGGTGTGCCTATATATTATCATCACAGCTTAGGATTCTTTCAAGAACTTTAGAAGAATGGTTGTTAGAGAAATACACAATCATAGAACACAGACCTACCAATGTGTACCAACACAAAATCATAGAACACAGGCCTACCAATGTGTACCAACACACAATCATAGAACACAGGCCTACCAATGTGTACCAACACACAATCATAGAACACAGGCCTACCAATGTGTACCAACACACAATCATAGAACACAGACCTACAAATGTGTACCAACACACAATCATAGAACACAGACCTACCAATGTGTACCAACACACAATCATAGAACATAGGCCTACCAATGTGTACCAACACACAATCATAGAACACAGGCCTACCAATGTGTACCAACATACAATCATAGAACACAGGCCTACCAATGTGTACCAACACACAATCATAGAACACAGGCCTACCAATGTGTACCAACACACAATCATAGAACACAGACCTACAAATGTGTACCAACACACAATCATAGAACACAAGCCTACCAATGTGTACCAACACACAATCATAGAACACAAGCCTACCAATGTGTACCAACACACAATCATAGAACACAAGCCTACCAATGTGTACCAACACACAATCATAGAACACAGACCTACCAATGTGTACCAACACACAATCATAGAACACAAGCCTACCAATGTGTACCAACACACAATCATAGAACACAGGCCTACCAATGTGTACCAACACACAATCATAGAACACAGGCCTACCAATGTGTACCAACACACAATCATAGAACACAAGCCTACCAATGTGTACCAACACACAATCATAGAACACAGGCCTACCAATGTGTACCAACACACAATCATAGAACACAAGCCTACCAATGTGTACCAACACACAATCATAGAACACAAGCCTACCAATGTGCACCAACACACAATCATAGAACACAAGCCTACCAATGTGTACCAACACACAATCATAGAACACAGACCTACCAACTTGAACCTATCTATAAACATACATTACATAGATATAGCTAAAAATATGTGTTTATATTCACAAAATATACAAAGAATGGAAAAAGAAATGCTAAGGAAATGTAGAGAAAAGTAGTTAACGATGTTGGATTGACATCTGAAAGAGGTGATGTTAACATTGGTGAGATTTGAACTAGGAATGAGCTGGAACAAATACTGGTAAACATTTGGCCAATGCTGCATCACTCTGCCAATTCACCAATAATAATAATAAGGATTTGGGACTGACAGGAGATGAACGTTGTCTCCTTCATCATAGGAGCCCTAGGTACTATCTCAAAGAGCTTCCAATGCTGGTTAAAGAACAGTCCCCTTTTTTGGGGAACACTCCAAAAGGCATACCCACTGGGAACAGCAAGGACCCTCCGATACGTCCTGAATATCTGAAGCTGCAGTTAGTGTCTTGATGTCCATTACGGTAAATAACATCAATGACTATGATATCAAAGTAATAATAATAACAACATAGGCAGAGGAGCAGATATTATGTTTATCATAGATGAATAATTCAGCGTTAATTATTCACTGCTCCTTTATTTTGTTAGTCCAGCCCATAAGGTTCAAAGGCAGTGGAAAGAAACTCTCAAGAGAGCTGGACAGCAGAAAGTGTTCAGAGAGGAAACCCCTTTCAAATGAGTGTTTCAGCCCTTAACTTCTACCTCAGTGAGAACTGAAATCAAATTATGAGTTGATACAAAATAATGGTTTCTGATTTAGACACAAGGCCAACAAATATTGGGGAGGGGAAGTCAATTAAATAGACCCCAGTGCATTACTGGTACATTATTCTATTGACCCCGTCAGGATAAAAGGCAAAGCAAACCTTGGCGGGAATTAAACTCAGTTGATACTAAATAATACAAGATATTTTTGTACGATGCCCGAGAAAATCATGTACGTGCCCTAGTAAATCAGCCATTTTGTACAATGCCCTAATAAATCAGGTACCATACCCTACTAAATCATGTACGTGCTCTAGTAAATCAGCCATTTATTGCCCTAAAAAATTATGATAACAATAATAATAACAAGGGTTTCTAATTTAGGCAGATTTTGTGGTGTGAAGGGGAAATTGGATGAAATCTCAGTACTTGATTGCTATTTTATTTGATCTAGTCTGGAATTATTTCAACTGGAATCACAACAAATTGCAACAAATACAGCAAAACATGGTTTCACATGTCTTGATGCTTCTTTCAATAATAACAATAACAATAATAACAATAACAATAATAAT
>OZ024751.1:26926445-26936445 GCA_964016885.1 Eledone cirrhosa
AATTGACAATAATTTTCTAAGAAAGGAACGGGGTATGGTTAAAAAAAGGTTTTTAAATTGTCACAGAATACTGTCTGTAGATTTGTTCTTTTTTGTTTATAATGTTTCTGTGTTTTCATTTTAATAATTTGAAATTCAGTCTTTGGTCCCAGTAATATTTTTGGGTCCATGTTATATTTATTTATACACAATGTCTTTCTTTTCCTTTTAGTTGTCACAATTCCAGTGGATGTCTCTCAACCGTTATTCCAAAGCATCATTAGATTGAACACAATATATCAATATATACACACATATATATATATACATATATATATATATATGTATATATATATGTATATATATACACATATAGTATATAGTGGAACCACTAAAATATTTGTCTACATCATAGCATTGTAGTTCAAGCACTTCATACCACTTCTTTATTGTATAAACCTTCCACCTTAACCCTTTCACAACCCAACCCTTTCATTGTCACCCTCTCATATATTCCTCACACATTTATTTTTAGTTATTTTTTATTTTTTACATTTTTTTTGTAATTATTTATATATATACATGCACACACACATATATATATATATATATATATATATACACCTACACACATACATACACACATATATATACATATATATGTACATATATATATATATATATACACATGTTATGCAGGGTGACATATTTCAAACACTGCCTTCCTCTCATTTGTCTGATCAAGGTGTCAGTTTATAGCACATGTCATAGGTAACCTTTCTCTATTTATTCTTCCTGCTCAGTTTGGTGGCACGTTACATAAATACTCCCCCACATGGCACACTCCTCTGAGTCACCATTCCAATTATTAGCACATCAACAAAATATACATAGACATAATAATAATAATAATAATAATAATAATAATAATAATAATAATAATAATTACTGTTGCATTCAATGCATGTGTTTAGCTTAGAAAATAAATTAGAGGAGTTTTTTTCATAAGTTATGAAGCTCCAACACCCACCCCCCGCACCCACCCACCTCTGTAAGGTTTCAATCCCAAGACCTGCCTCCTCATAAGCACCTCACCACCACCACCACCACCACCACCACCACCACTATCATTCTGACCAGTAATCCCTGCTCTGACCCCGTAACTTCTAATGGAATCAATCATAGGGATGCCATTGTAGGGCCAGGGTATTTAAATCATGGTGGCACACCTCCCTCTCTAGGTCTACCTAGAGAGAGAGAGAGAGAGAGAGATGAAGGATTGAGCCCAGTATTAAACTGGTACTTTATTTATCGACCCTGAAAGAAGGAAAGGTGAAGTTGGCCACAGTGGGATTTGAAATCAGAATTTAGAGAGTTGGAATGAATTCCATGAAGTATTCTATCCAACGCTGTAATGAATCTGCCAATCTACCAACAATAGGAATTATGGTGGGGTTCGGATGGGGGGAACACTAATTAATTGTCTGTCTCATTATGATGTGGTAGGGTGGGGGAAATCACTAATTGTCTGTATTTCCATAGCAACAGAAACTAATAAATATCTTTTTCTAAATATCATTAATGACTGAAAATGGTGGAGTAATTTCAATATTGTGTGGTAGACGACAGGGTTAATGAAAGGATGGGGTGGGACATCATTACCACATCACTGGCCCCTCCTCCCTCATTTCTTTAACAGTTACCTCACATCAACCACCATCTTGATATCATATATATCACCATTCCTCACATCAACCACCCACCTTGCCATGCTGATATCATATTTATCTCCACAACTAACATATATTTAAATGGTATCTCATTAAATTATATCTTTTAAATTGGTAATCTTGGAGCAAGGGACAGGCACGTGGCCTTCACAGGGCATCTGATATCTGGAGGAAAGGGACATGGCCTTTACAGTGCCTCTGACATTTGGAGGAAAGGGACAGGCACTTGACCTTCACAGTGCCTCTGACATCTGGAGGAAAGGGACAGGTACTTGACCTTCACAGTGTAGCTGAAACCAGAGAGAAGGATACCATTAATGTTCTGTTTAAACTGCTGTAGATCCATTCCTTTTGGAAAGACACGAGCTGGCAGAGAGTTCCTGTGGACTGATGTTCTGGGCAAGAAGGAATGGGCATAGTGATTATTGTAGAAACTTGAGGGCTTGGACACATGAGAGGGAGACGAGTGAGGAGGGCTGGAGTGGAGGTGGCATGAGTTCAGTACGCAGCAAGGAGCAAAGACCATTGTAGTAGTGGAAAGGGACAACATATCTGTAGGTCAGGGCCTGGAGGGTGTTAGTGAGAAGTAGAAACCATTGTAGTAGTGGTAGAAGAAACAGAGAGAGGACACAGCAAATCTTCCACAGGCATGTGGTTTCAGGTTCAACCCCTCTGTACAGTACCACCTTGGGCAAGTATCTTACCCTAACCTTGTACAGTACCACCTTGGGCAAGTATCTTACCCTAACCTTGTACAGTACCGCCTTGGGCAAGTATCTTACCCTAACCTTGTACAGTACCACCTTGGGCAAGTATCTTACCCTAACCTTGTACAGTACCACCTTGGGCAAGTATCTTACCCTAACCTTCTACAGTACCACCTTGGGCAAGTATCTTACCCTAACCTTCTACAGTACCACCTTGGGCAAGTATCTTACCCTAACCTTCTACAGTACCACCTTGGGCAAGTATCTTACCCTAACCTTGAACAGTACCACCTTGGGCAAGTATCTTACCCTAACCTTCTACAGTACTGCCTTGGGCAAGTATCTTACCCTAACCTTCTACAGTACCACCTTGGGCAAGTATCTTACCCTAACCTTGTACAGTACCACCTTGGGCAAGTATCTTACCCTAACCTTCTACAGTACTGCCTTGGGCAAGTATCTTACACTAACCTTCTACAGTACTGCCTTGGGCAAGTATCTTACCCTAACCTTGTACAGTACCACCTTGGGCAAGTATCTTACCCTAACCTTGGTGTGACATAAGGTGTGAAGACCATCAGAAGAAGTCTTCCTGTTCTTTAATCTGAAAGATATTCAAAAGGGTCAGTGACACTGTGCCCTCATCCCACCAATCAGGAGCCCTGAAAGGATCATAAGAACTACCCCTTCCTCCTTGCAGCCTCAGGGACCCTAAAAAACACCACCTTCTCACCAGTTTTCAAGGCCTGGAAAAGGGTTCTAGGAACAGCCCTCCCTCTTTTGTCATTGAAAATAAAACAGAAATACAAACAAAACGAAAGACAACAAAATAAAGAAATATTGTAGTGCTGCTGCTGCTGCTGCTGTTGTTGTTGTTTATATTGTACAGTGTTGTTGTTGTTGTGTTCCCATTATACAGTGTAGGTCTGTATGTGTGTATTAATGCAGTGGCATGTGTGCATGCGTCACGAAATGTGTGTGTGTGTGTGTGTGTATACATGACAGCTGTATGAATAGAAAAAGTAGGAGGTGGAGAAAGATAGGGTTGATGAAAGAGGAGAGTAATAGAGGAAATGGTATTGTTTCTACCAACATTAGGCTATGGGTTGACACTACTATACATGTCACCCATGGCAAATATGTTTTAATATATTTTGTGAGAGATTTAATTAAGGTGGGTACAACTGCTGACATACTTTGGAAACAAGCTATAACAGAAGAAAGTAGTGAGATAGGTGTAAATAACCAGTGATGGGATCTTACAAAGTTACGTCTACCACACAACTAAGGCAGGACACTCAGCTAAGACTTCCCATCCTAGGAAGGCTTTTACCAAGCTACATCTGGCAGCCAGATATTGTATCAACCTTATCTGGCAGCCAGATATTGTACCAAGCTACATCTGGCAGCCATATATTGTACCAAGCTACATCTGGCAGCCAGATATTGTACCAACCTTATCTGGCAGCCAGATATTGTACCAAGCTACATCTGGCAGCCATATATTGTACCAAACTACATCTGGCAGCCATCTATTGTACCAAGCTACATCTGGCAGCCAGATATTGTACCAAGCTACATCTGGCAGCCAGATATTGTACCAACCTTATCTGGCAGCCAGATATTGTACCAAGCTACATCTGGCAGCCATATATTGTACCAAGCTACATCTGGCAGCCATATATTGTACCAAACTACATCTGGCAGCCATATATTGTACCAAGCTACATCTGGCAGCCAGATATTGTACCAAGCTACATCTGGCAGCCATATATTGTACCAACCTTATCTGGCAGCTAGATATTGTACCAAGCTTCAACTGGCAGCCAGATATTGTACCAAGCTACATCTGGCAGCCAGATGTACCAAGCTACATCTGGCAGCCAGATATTGTACCAAGCTACATCTGGCAGCCAGATATTGTACCAAGCTACATCTGGCAGCCATATATTGTACCAAGCTACATCTGGCAGCCAGATATTGTACCAAGCTACATCTGGTAGCCAGATATTTCAGTACACAGGGAAATGGTTTATCCTTCTGTGCTTCTAAATCTAAAAAGTAGACTCTAAAAACAAAGAATCCATTATTTATATCATACAATGGTTAAGGGATTACCTCAGATAATTCAACTTGTGTCATTTTGTGCAAATGTAACTTTGATAAATTCTTTAACACACACACACATATACATATATATATAGTATAAACAAAGTTTCATTCGCTTAACATATCTGTGCTTCCATTGATTTTGGGGTCCAGTTATGGCCCCCACTGTCTGTTGGAGGAGGCACTTTTAAACTGGACCTTCATTCAGGCACATGAACAAAGGTATGAAACTTTGTTTATACTAAATAAGATCTCTTGTAACAGATGGAGCACTGTTTTCCTTGATCCTTCATATATCATCATCACCGTTTTACGTCTATTCTTCTATGCTAGCATGGGTTAGACAGGTTGTCCTGTTGTGGGCAGTGCCCGGTCGGCTGACCTTGTCTTGCTCATACGGGAACTGATTCTGGCCTGATTTCTACAGCTGGATGCCCTTCCTAACACCAGCATCATATATATATTGTTATACACTGGTAGGGTCATAATGCCAATAAAAACACATGCACCAATTGAGTTTCACTTCAGTTTTAATAATAGCTAAGTAACTAATCCTCAGTTAATTTAGTAATTACATGGTTATTATTTTGTTAACCATCGACAAGATCCCAGACCTGATTCACTTACCAAGTGGGGTGGAACTCATCAAATCAGACCAAAGAAATGTTTCCATTGGTCTTTCTATTGCTGATACTATCAACTCCTAGCAGAAAGAGCAGCATGGACTAAAATGTCTTGCTCAAGGACAAATGCCTGGTTTGGGAATCGAACTCACAACCTCGTGATTGTGAATCTAATTCTCTAACCACTAAGCCATGTACCTTCGATAAAGATAGTTATTTAATTGTCATATATAATTGTCAAATCTCTTTCATCACACATTATGTGACATTTTCAAGACAAAATAGAGTAAATAAAATAAAATAAAGAGGAGACACAGCAAGAATAGTGATTGAGAAGGTGACAGGATGTGTGATGAAAGAGCTTAGACAATTAAATGTGATAACTAAATAACTATCTAGTTAGTAAACTAACTGATAATAATTTAGTTACTTAACTAATAAAGAAACTGAACCACATTGAAACTCAACCAGTGTCTGTGTTTATATTAGCAGCAAAACTCTCCCAAAGTATAACTATTTGTTTCAACATATGATTTCACATCACAAGTCTTGCAAAATAAATACAAAACTAGTGTGTACAGGAAGCTTTGTAATTAGGGTGGTTGACTCATCATTATAACATCTGACACTGGGTCCTTCAGCAAGACACTTTATTTCAAGTTATTCCAGTACACTAATCTTGCAAAAATGAGTTACACATGTGTCATGATGAATCTCCCTGAGAACTATGTTATGGAATACTCAACTACTTGCAGGGAAATTTCATGAGCAGGCTACTCCCTTCTTTCTACAACTGGAACATTCATTATTGGAACCACCAGAGGACTAATATATATATATAGGAACAAGTATGACCCTAAGTATTGAGTACTTTGGTGTGTTATGGTCCATCTGGTTCCTTACCACATTTCCTTCGTTATATATATATATATACATATATATATATATATATATATATAAATAATTTGTTTTGCAAGATCTATCATCTGAAAATGTGTGTTGAAACAGGTATTGTTATACTTTAGAAGGGTCATGCTGCCAATAAAAACACACACACCTGTTGGTTTTACCTTCAATCTATTATAAATTTCTTGTTTATATATTGACAAAGCTCTTCTGGCACACATTCTGTGACCTCCTCAGTGACTGATTTCTTATTTTGTGTCTCTCCCTTGTTCTGTCCTACACAACACACAAAAACAAGATGGTGTACGACAGAACCAAGGAGAGACACAAAATAAGAAATCAGTCACTGAGGAGGTCACAGAATATGTGACAAAAGAGCTTTGTCAATATATAAACAACCATCCAGTTATTGAACCAATCAACCAGAAATTTATAATAAATTGAAGTGAAAACCAACAGGTGCGTGTGTTTTTATTGGCAACATGACCCTCCCAAAGTATAACAATATATATATAATATGAAAGAGTCAGGACCTCGACAGCTGAGCTCTTGCCATTTCAACAGCTATTTCCAGAGCTGTTAAAATAGCAAGGGCTCAGCTGTTGGGGTCCTAACTCTTTCATATAACCATACTCTACTACTTCAAGTATCAACTACTCTGGTGACTAATGGTCTGAACAGGTTTTTACTGCATCCATATTTATATATATCTTACTAAACCCTCTCCGTCTCAGCACTTCTAAACTCTCACCCTCCACTCATAGCTTTGTTAGTCTGGTTGCCTCTTTTTGAACCCCTAACAGCTGACATTGAAAGCTTCTCCAGCCCTCTTTTCCCAAAACGCAGACCATTATAGATCATGTGACTTTCTCACATGATCAGCTCTTTCCATTTAAACCATTAAGTTTGGTTTCAAAACAATAACAATAAAACAATATCATTAAGGACCAGTTACCTTCACTGATCACCCCATCATTAAGGAGCACACCTACCCCATCATTAAGGACCTTCACTGTCCACCACACCTACTCTATCAGTTTACTGTAGTGAACACAGGTGTAACAGTTCACTGTAGTGTAGTAAACACATGTGTAACAGTTCACTGTAGTGAACACAGGTGTAACAGTTCACTGTAGTGTAGTAAAAATTGTAACAGTTCACTGTAGTGAACACAGGTGTAACAGTTCACTGTAGTGTAGTAAAAATTGTAACAGTTCACTGTAGTGAACACAGGTGTAACAGTTCACTGTAGTGTAGTAAAAATTGTAACAGTTCACTGTAGTGAACACAGGTGTAACAGTTCACTGTAGTGTAGTAAACACAGGTGTAACAGTTCACTGTAGTAAACACATGTGTAACAGTTCACTGTAGTGAACACAGGTGTAACAGTTCACTGTAGTGAACACAGGTGTAACAGTTCACTGTAGTAAACACAGGTGTAACAGTTCACTGTAGTGTAGTAAACACAGGTGTAACAGTTCACTGTAGTGTAGTAAACACATGTGTAACAGTTCACTGTAGTGTAGTAAACACAGGTGTAACAGTTCACTGTAGTGTAGTAAACACATGTGTAACAGTTCACTGTAGTGTAGTAAACACAGGTGTAACAGTTCACTGTAGTAAACACAGGTGTGACAGTTCACTGTAGTGTAGTAAACACAGGTGTAACAGTTCACTGTAGTGTAGTAAACACAGGTGTAACAGTTCACTGTAGTAAACACAGGTGTAACAGTTCACTGTAGTGTAGTAAACACAGGTGTAACAGTTCACTGTAGTAAACACAGGTGTAACAGTTCACTGTAGTAAACACATGTGTAACAGTTCACTGTAGTGTAGTAAACACATGTGTAACAGTTCACTGTAGTAAACACATGTGTAACAGTTCACTGTAGTGTAGTAAACACAGGTGTAACAGTTCACTGTAGTAAACACAGGTGTAACAGTTCACTGTAGTGTAGTAAACACATGTGTAACAGTTCACTGTAGTAAACACATGTGTAACAGTTCACTGTAGTGTAGTAAACACAGGTGTAACAGTTCACTGTAGTGTAGTAAACACATGTGTAACAGTTCACTGTAGTAAACACATGTGTAACAGTTCACTGTAGTGTAGTAAACACAGGTGTAACAGTTCACTGTAGTGTAGTAAACACATGTGTAACAGTTCACTGTAGTGTAGTAAACACAGGTGTAACAGTTCACTGTAGTAAACACAGGTGTGACAGTTCACTGTAGTGTAGTAAACACAGGTGTAACAGTTCACTGTAGTAAACACATGTGTAACAGTTCACTGTAGTAAACACAGGTGTAACAGTTCACTGTAGTGTAGTAAACACAGGTGTAACAGTTCACTGTAGTGTAGTAAACACATGTGTAACAGTTCACTGTAGTGTAGTAAACACAGGTGTAACAGTTCACTGTAGTGTAGTAAACACAGGTGTAACAGTTCACTGTAGTGTAGTAAACACATGTGTAACAGTTCACTGTAGTGTAGTAAACACAGGTGTAACAGTTCACTGTAGTGTAGTAAACACATGTGTAACAGTTCACTGTAGTAAACACATGTGTAACAGTTCACTGTAGTGTAGTAAACACAGGTGTAACAGTTCACTGTAGTAAACACAGGTGTGACAGTTCACTGTAGTGTAGTAAACACAGGTGTAACAGTTCACTGTAGTAAACACATGTGTAACAGTTCACTGTAGTAAACACAGGTGTAACAGTTCACTGTAGTAAACACATGTGTAACAGTTCACTGTAGTGTAGTAAACACAGGTGTAACAGTTCACTGTAGTAAACACAGGTGTAACAGTTCACTGTAGTGTAGTAAACACAGGTGTAACAGTTCACTGTAGTAAACACAGGTGTAACAGTTCACTGTAGTAAACACATGTGTAACAGTTCACTGTAGTGTAGTAAACACATGTGTAACAGTTCACTGTAGTAAACACAGGTGTAACAGTTCACTGTAGTGAACACAGGTGTAACAGTTCACTGTAGTGTAGTAAACACATGTGTAACAGTTCACTGTAGTAAACACAGGTGTAACAGTTCACTGTAGTAAACACAGGTGTAACAGTTCACTGTAGTAAACACAGGTGTGACAGTTCACTGTAGTGTAGTAAACACAGGTGTAACAGTTCACTGTAGTGTAGTAAACACAGGTGTAACAGTTCACTGTAGTGAACACAGGTGTAACAGTTCACTGTAGTGTAGTAAACACAGGTGTAACAGTTCACTGTAGTGTAGTAAACACAGGTGTAACAGTTCACTGTAGTGAACACAGGTGTAACAGTTCACTGTAGTGTAGTAAACACAGGTGTAACAGTTCACTGTAGTGTAGTAAACACAGGTGTAACAGTTCACTGTAGTAAACACAGGTGTAACAGTTCACTGTAGTGTAGTAAACACAGGTGTAACAGTTCACTGTAGTGTAGTAAACACAGGTGTAACAGTTCACTGTAGTAAACACAGGTGTAACAGTTCACTGTAGTGTAGTAAACACAGGTGTAAAAGTTCACTGTAGTAAACACAGGTGTAACAGTTCACTGTAGTGTAGTGAACACAGGTGTAACAGTTCACTGTAGTGTAGTAAACACAGGTGTAACAGTTCACTGTAGTGTAGTAAACACAGGTGTAACAGTTCACTGTAGTGTAGTAAACACAGGTGTAACAGTTCACTGTAGTAAACACAGGTGTAACAGTTCACTGTAGTGTAGTAAACACAGGTGTAACAGTTCACTGTAGTGTAGTAAACACAGGTGTAACAGTTCACTGTAGTAAACACAGGTGTAACAGTTCACTGTAGTGTAGTAAACACAGGTGTAACAGTTCACTGTAGTGTAGTAAACACAGGTGTAACAGTTCACTGTAGTAAACACAGGTGTAACAGTTCACTGTAGTGTAGTAAACACAGGTGTGACAGTTCACTGTAGTGTAGTAAACA
>OZ024751.1:26938945-26946445 GCA_964016885.1 Eledone cirrhosa
GAGAATATATTTGACAAGTTTACTACCTTGTACTATACTCCATAATTCCAGAGACATTATACAGACTTCACCAGCTAAAATAACAACAACAACACCAGTAACAACAACAACAACAACACAAGAATTGGATAAAAAAAAAGGTGTGATGACATGAATCATTAACCCTTCTATAGAGAGGCTGGTGGTTGGTTTTGTAGTCATATGGTCCCTCAGACTATTATAGGGGAGGGTACAGATGATAGTGGAAGTACTGGTGGTAGTACTGGTGGTAGTAGTGGTGGCAGTGTTGGTGGTGGTAATAGTGGTAGTAGTAGTAGTACTGGTGGTAGTAGTGGTGGTACTAGTGGTAGTAGTGGTACTAGTGGTGGTAGTAGTAGTGGTGGTGGTAGTATTAGTACTGGTGGTAGTTGTAATGGTAGTAGTAGTGGTGGTGGCGGTGGTGGTGGTAGTATTAGTACTGGTGGTATTGGTGGTGGTATTAGTAGTGGTGGTGGTGGTGGTGGTGGTAGTATTAGTACTGGTGGTATTGGTGGTGGTAGTAGTAGTTGTGGTGGTAGTGGTGGTGGTGGTGGTAGTATTAGTACTGGTGTTAGTAGTAGTAGTGGTGGTAGTAGTATTAGTACTGGTGGTAGTAGTAGTGGTGGTAGTAGTATTAGTACTGGTGGTAGTAGTAGTGGTGGTGGTGGTAGTGGTGGTAGTAGTGGTGGTGGTGGTAGTGGTAGTGGAGGTAGGGGTGATCAAGGGATATTGCTTTAATTAGTTGCAGATGGTGTCTTTACCACAAACACAACCATTACCACCATTACCACCACTACCACCACCACAACCATCACCATCAGCACCACTACCACTACCACCACCACCATCATCTCCACCACCACCATCACCACTACCACCACCACCATTACCATCAGCACAACCAACACTACCAACACCATCACCATTACCACCACAACCACCACCAACACTACCACCAACACCACCAACACCATCACCACTCACACAATCACCACCACAACCACCACCAACACTACCACCAACACCACCAACACCATCACCACTCACACAATCACCACCACAACCACCACCAACACTACCACCAACACCAACAACTATTGAATTCAATAAAAGGAATGAATCACCCCAGTTAACAGTGGGAGTAGCATCACCAAATCTAATAGGCTGGAGGTGGAGGGGGGGGGGGGGTTAGAGAAGGGGGGGAGGAGATAGAGGAGGAAAGATTTATATGATTGTATCTATGTGTGTGTATGTGTGTTTGTGTGATGGTGTATCTGTGTGAGAATATGCTATTGTGCAGTTGCAACTTTGGTTATACTCATTATAATTATTATATATTATTTTTTTGGCAGTATTGGTAGAGGGTCGGACGCCATGCTTTGACGCATAGAGTTACGGCCCTTGCCATTCTAAGTTCAAATCCCGCCGAGGTTAACTTTGCCTTTCATCCTTACGGGGTCGATAAAATAAAGTACCAGTAATACACTGGGTAATTGCTGGCCTTGTGCCTAACGCAGAAACAATTATTTTTATCTAAAGTCAATTTTTCCAATCGCCCCCCCCCCCCCCCCCCCCCCCCCCACAGCCCTGTCCATTCAAACTATCTTATTTCTCATTCTTTCTTCTGATGAAGGACTAGTGTCCGAAACGTTAAGACCATCTTCCTGCTATTTCAAGCGTTAAACTAATATATTCCTTCCAGATACTGTACCGATTGTGTTGTTTCTGTTTACCATTTATATATATATATATATATATATATATATATACATAATAATAATGATAAAAAGGACAATTTGTTATGTCCTCATTATGTTTAATAAATAGTGACATGTATTTAGCTATTGATCAGCTGAAGGTTCGATTTGTATCAATCTAGCCCTAATATGGAATCAAAAGCTTTTCGGCTAGATCAATATAGATCGAACCTTGAGCTGATCAATAGCGAAACACGCATCACTAATCAATAAACGTAATGAGGACATAACAAATTGTCCTTTTTATTATTATTATTACTATTATTATTATTATTATTATTACACTCTGCCTAGTGCTACAGCTCTATACTTACTGAAAACTACGCATTGAGTGCTCAGCAACTGGACATTACATTTCCTAAATATATATAATATATATATAAGTTGATGGGACTAGCATAAGGTTTGCCTGCTAGTACCGGTTGCATCTCAATAGTTAAGGCAGGATTAATTCACCATAATTGTTTATTGCATAATATGTATTCCTGTTATGTGGTTATTCAAGAAACTTCGTCAGATGCTTACGCAATTATAGATGTAGTTATGCAATCATTGTGATATGCCGATGGTCATGTGTCTCTATCCAATAGTGAAGTGACATGAACAACCATGTAACAGAAATATATATAATGCAATAAACAATTATGGTGAAATAATCCCGTCTTAACTACCATTATTTGATAAATGAATACTCCATCACTCATAATCACCAACTCTTAGCTGGGATAAACTGTTGACGTGGAGTACTTCAGGTCCCTAGGACCTGGTTATCCTCAGGAAGTTACTACATAACAACTAAAATAAACAACACTCTTCTGTAACTATATATATATGTATATATATATAGCGAATGAATCAAAGTTGTAGCTGCTATATAGCAGGTACTAATATATATATATATATATGCATACATATATATATATATATATATATATATTTATATATATATGTGTGTGTGTATGTATGTGTGTGTGTGTATACATGTACAGAAATGTATGTATGATTGTATTTCTTTATCAGTGTGTATATGTGTGTTTGTAGGCCTGACGGAAGCAGAAGATTGTCCGGCAAATATAGTGACAGACAGACAGACAGACAGCCAAGTTATCCTGTTCATAAAATATCATTGAAAAAAATTACTGCAGATGTTGTTGCTGCAGTTGTTGTAGGGTACCTGTCCTGTAACCTTATGTCATCTTGCTATGTCAACCCCTGTCACTCTCCTGGCAATATCTGGGGTGTTGAAGGCAATTCATTTAAATAGTCGCAACAGGAGTTTTTGGCAGAGATAGGGTAAGGTGGAAGGGCAAAAGGGGACAATTTTTGATAAACCCTTAAATTCTAAGAAAACACACACAAAATATGCAACTCCCCCTCAGAAAGAAGATAAAAACCAAGAGAAGAAAAGAAATCAACTCTGCCCCTCATTGTTTCAAATACCCAATTGTACTTGAACAAACATTCTCTGTACTCTAGGATATTGCATCATCACTCAGCTGTGTCCGCTACCTTTATGCCCTGAATCTTTACAAATATTTCAATTACTGACTGTGTAGGGGGCTGAACAACAATCAGGGGGCAGGTTGTAGATCAAGTAAAACAAACCCCCATTAAAAAAATTAATTTAAAAAAATAAAAAAATTTAACACATATTGTTAGACTCTCAGTTTCCAAATAATAATTGCTCATTAGTGTCTTCCCTGATTAAGTGCATCTTTTTTAGCTTTTCTGACCTCTGTCGTCCACCCAGAATGGCACGGCTCCCTCTCAGTTTACGCTTCACTTCATACTGTGTCACTTCAAAAAAAAAAAATAATAATTTGCAAACAATTTTTTTAAATCTTCAGACAAAATCCCTAGCCCCTTAACATCGAGGATCAGATATGCCTCCCTAATTGTTCAATAATGAAGTGGTCCCTGTCATTTTTGTTTAAGAAGTTCCAGTAGTTTTCAGATTCTATCTTGGTTTTCCCTGAGAGCTTTTAGTCACTTGAGAACTCAGTAAAACACCAAAATTATTATATAATTCTTCAACAGCTGAATCATTCATTAAGTTCTTTAAGGGATTCCTGTATATTGTTTTTAGGGACCACAAAGAAATCCTCGATGATCTACAGATGTCCTTTTACTTGTTTTTCTTCTGGTTTCTCAGTAAACCGCTTGATTAGAAATATCAGCTCCATATTACTTCACGATGTCACACCCTCTGAAATAACACAAAAAACAAACAAAATAAATACAAGTTATAATAATTATTATTATTATTAGTAGTAGTATATTTTATTATCATTATTGTTGTTATTATTATGAAAGGGTGGTCTGGTGGACTGGCAGTATCAGTAGGGTGTCCGACAAGATGCTTTGAAGCATCAAGTTTATGTTCTAAGTTCAAATCCTGCAAAGGTTACTTTTGCTTTTCATCCTGTTTGGGTCGATAAAGTACCAGTAATTTACTGAGGTTGATTTAACTGACTTTCCTCTTCCTTTCAAATTTCTGGTCTTGTGCCAAAAACAATTATAAAAGGATAGTGGTAGAATGGGCTCAGCATTGGACAGCTAAACAGTGTTCTGGTTGTTTACTTCCTAAGTTGAGATCCTGCTGAGATCAACTTTACCTTTCATCCTTCTGTGGTTGATAAAATAAAGTAACAGTTAAGTACTAATCAACTTTTCTACCAAAATTACTGGCTGTGTGTCAATGTGGGACAGAATATTATTAAAGACTCACTATTTAGCTTTATAAAATGAATGGTAGAAATATTAGAGCTCCAAACCGGGTGATGTGTTGTTTCCTTGAGCAAGACCCTTTATTTCACATTGCTCCACTTTATTCAGCTGTAGAAATGAGATGATAGGACTGGGATCCATATCATTCCACTGCAAAGTGGTCGTGGAGGTGCCACGGCAAAAAAGCACCCAGCACTCACTGTAAATGAGGTTGGTGTTAAGAAGGGCATCCAGCTGTAGAAATCAAGCCAGAATCAGTTCCCGTCCCACCCTTGCAAGCAGGGAAAAGTGGACATAAAATGAAATGATGATGATGATGATGATGATATTATATATATATATGTATGTATATATATATATATATATATATATATATAATATAGAGAAGAGAAAACACTAGAGAGAGTGTGTGTTTATCAAGTTACAGGGAAAACCACTAGTGTATGGAACCTTTAAACTAAGAAAGGAGAGGCAGATACATGCATTTCCTTCCCCCACATGTTGCAAGGCAGTTATATTAAGTTCTCTTAGAGAAGTATTCGCTTAATTCACGCTGATGAACCTGGGTGAATTTAACACCTACTCGAGTTTCGGCCACACTTCATGCAGCAAGAGAGTGTACAACATCTATTGTCTGCATTTATTATTTATGGCAGTATCGGTAGAGAGTCGGACGCCATGCTTTGCAGCAAAGAGTTACGTCCCTTTACGGCCCGAGTTCAAATCCCGCCGAGGTTCACTTTGCCTTTCATCCTTACGGGGTCGATAAAATAAAGTACCAGTAATGTACTGGGTAATTGCTGGCCTTGTGCCAAAAGTAGAAACAATTATTTAACAATGCACAATCGGTGCATGGCTTCATCAGCTGGTCCCGCCTAATCAATAACCAATCGATCGACAGAATTCGATTCCAGTCTGTGCTGCTTATGACAGTAAACGCAACAAGCGACACAGTAGTACATTAGTAACTGAAATCCCTCTGTGTCATCAAAATACCGTTAACCAATTGGCTACTGGTTCAGAAATTTACGTGATGGTAGGAGTCAAGATTGTATTCCTTGGCCCTTCCATAACGACTCACCAACATATCTCAAGTCAAACATAAATTAACAACTGAGTGAAAAAAATCGGTTATTGGAGAAAATCTGTCTCAAATTGTTGTACCATAGAATGTACCTTTCATCCTTCCAGGCTCAACAAAAAAATAAGTACCGGTAATTACTGGTATTGGCTTAATCCATTAACCCCTTTCTCTCTTCATATTGTTCTGGCTCATCGCTAATAAATGACTATGATATGGTGTCAAGTTGAAGACACATAATGACCTTAGTCACACTGGTTACACCAATATATTACTGGTATAACATAAGACAGCAGAGAGAGATAGTAACATACCTGTAACGAAAAGTCCCTAAACTGTGTCTGTCGTCTGTGCCCAGTAGACATCACGTGTTGATGGTAGAATGGTAGGAATCAGTTGTCGGATACCATAAAATGGAACTCTGAAAATCAGGAGAGAAAAAATTAAACAAACATTATTATGATTTGTTTTATTATTCATTCTATCTTCCGATGAAGCACTAGTGTCTAAAATGTCGAGGCACGTTTCCTACTATATCAAACATTAAGCTAATATATTTTTTCATTGTACTGTATTGTTTGTTTTGTGTTTTTTTTGTTTTCTGTTTAATTTTGGTTGGAGTTTGTTTATATTTGTCACTTCCATAATCTGCTGGAACATTGCACAATATTATATCTACACACAGAATAGACTCAATGCTCTGACAGATTACAGAAGTGACAAACATAAACAAACTACAACGAAAATAAAACAGAAAACATGAGTGGAATAGCAACAACATTACAGTAATTAAGGACAGATAAAGACATACAGAGACACACAAGAACTAAACTAATTAAGGACAAGATAAAGACATACAGAGACACAAGAACTAAACTAATTAAGGACAAGATAAAGATATACAGAGACACACAAGATCCAAACTAATTAAGGACAAGATAAAGATATACAGAGACACACAAGATCCAAACTAATTAAGGACAAGATAAAGATATACAGAGACACACAAGATCCAAACTAATTAAGGACAAGATAAAGATATACAGAGACACACAAGATCCAAACTAATTAAGGACAAGATAAAGATATACAGAGACACACAAGATCCAAACTAATTAAGGACAAGATAAAGATATACAGAGACACACAAGATCCAAACTAATTAAGGACAAGATAAAGATATACAGAGACACACAAGATCCAAACTAATTAAGGACAAGATAAAGATATACAGAGACACACAAGATCCAAACTAATTAAGGACAAGATAAAGATATACAGAGACACACAAGATCCAAACTAATTAAGGACAAGATAAAGATATACAGAGACACACAAGATCCAAACTAATTAAGGACAGATAAAGATATACAGAGACACACAAGATCCAAACTAATTAAGGACAGATAAAGACATACAAGAACCAAACTAACAAAACAAAACAGACATAGAACAAACAACCAACTAATGATAGTAAATAAAAAGAAAGTAAAGAAAAAAGAAAGTTTGAGAATATCTTGAGATGTGAGGAGTAGTGTGTTGGTGGGGGTGGTAGTGGTATGGTTGGTTGGTGGCGGTGGCGGTGTTGTAGTTGTGGAGGTGGTGGTGTGGTGGTGGTGTGGTGGTGGTGGTGGTGTAATGGTTGTGGTTTGGGTGGTGGTGGTGTGGTTGGTTGGTTGGTAGTGGTGGTGGTGTAATGGTTGTGGTTGGGGTGGTGGTGGTGGTGGTGGTGGTAGTGGTGGTATTGTGGTTGGTGGAGGTGGTGGTGAGGGTGAGGGCTTGTTCAGGGTGGTGGTGGTGTTAAGTGTCTAGTGTTTTGAATTTATGTTCAAGTGTTCCTTGATATGTATCCCATTTGTAAACAATTATAGTTTCTAACTTACACTAGGATCCCATGTGGGTGTGTTCATGTGTGTA
>OZ024751.1:26953945-26958945 GCA_964016885.1 Eledone cirrhosa
ACACAGTATTGACAACACTCCAGTCCAATTGACACAGTATTGACAACACTCCAGTCTAATTGACACAGTATTGACAACACTCCAGTCCAATTGACACAGTATTGACAACACTCCAGTCCAATTGACATAGTATTGACAGCACTCCAGTCTAATTGACACAGTATTGACAACAGTCCAGTCTAATTGACATAGTATTGACAACACTCCAGTCTAATTGACACAGTTTTGACAACACTCCAGTTTAATTGACACAGTATTGACAACACTCCAGTCTAATTGACACAGTATTGACAACACTCCAGTCTAATTGACACAGTATTGACAACACTCCAGTCTAATTGACACAGTATTGACAACACTCCAGTCCAATTGACACAGTATTGACAACACTCCAGTCTAATTGACACAGTATTGACAACACTCCAGTCTAATTGACACAGTATTGACAACACTCCAGTCCAATTGACATAGTATTGACAGCACTCCAGTCTAATTGACACAGTATTGACAACAGTCCAGTCTAATTGACACAGTATTGACAACACTCCAGTCTAATTGACACAGTATTGACAACACTCCAGTCCAATTGACATAGTATTGACAGCACTCCAGTCTAATTGACACAGTATTGACAACACTCCAGTCTAATTGACACAGTATTGACAACACTCCAGTCCAATTGACATAGTATTGACAGCACTCCAGTCTAATTGATACAGTATTGACAACACTCCAGTCTCATTGACACAGTATTGACAACACTCCAGTCTAATTGACACAGTATTGACAACACTCCAGTCTAATTGACACAGTATTGACAACACTCCAGTCTAATTGACATAGTATTGACAAAACTCCAGTCTAATTGACACAGTAATCAATACTTACGATCTTCTGCTATTGTACCGATAGATTTTCTACGTTGAACTTCAGGTTCCATTGCTGTATCTGGGATCTGGAGATAGAATTGTGATCTATAAGACTGATGATAGTGATGGTGGTTGTGGTAATGATGAGGATGATGATGATAATGATAATGATTATGATGGTGATGATGATAATGATGATTATGATGGTGGTGATGATGATATGGATAATGATGATGATAGTAATGATAATGAAGATGATGGTGATGTTAATGATGATGGTGATGATGATGATGACATGATGATGATGGTCATGATGATGATGATGATAATGATGATGGTGATGATGATGATGATGATGATGATGATGGTGATGATGATGATAACATGACAAACAATGTGTCTGTAGCTGTGCAATAACAGAAATATTACAAATACAGTGTGATGTAATGGCCTTCATGCCCAGACATGACTAGAAAGTGAGAGAGAGGGAGTGGGAGAGTGAGAAAGAAGGAAAGAATTAGAGAGAAATATGGTGAGAAAAAGAGAGAGTGTGATAGAGCAAGAGAGAAAGATTAAAAGATAGAGAGAGAGAAAATAATAAAGTTGAGAGATAGAGAGAGATAGAGAGAAGTGGGGTGTAAGGTGAAGAATGAGAGAGTGGGTAAAGGTGTGGCTTACCTGACTGATATGTTGAGAGCGGCTTTGGGTGGTATATCGACGGGGAGCTGTGGGGTAGTCAGTTAGCCTGCTATGTGATGTTTGACTATCAGTGATGGTCATCGGTCGAAAACATGGTGGTTCAACTGTAGGTTTTGGTAGGTCTGTACTAGTCTGGTTGTCATATTGTTGACAAAGATGGTACCAGTGAGACTGGCCATCGATGAAACAATCATCTGAAATGAGGGGAGAGTTTTCAGGTTTTTATTTAATTGAGAAGAAAGTATGGAATATAAAATAAGAAAATATAAAAAAAAAAAAAAAAAAAAAGGAAGGGAAAGGAAAGGGCTCTAGGGTCACAGAGGAATGGGGAGAGGGGGGGATTGGGATGTGGGCCTAGGGTATGTTGGTAATGGGGCTGTACCCCGCGGACAGGACCACAAAAACATTCCCGTGGACAATGGCCAGCGACACCCACTGCAACAGCCACTCCACCTTGTGGGGCTCCTTCCTCAGATGGGCCAAGTGACTAAGTTGAAGGCAGAGAACATGTCACAATATGTGGCATCCCAGATCTATCTCCTTCGAATGGGAAGAGGGTGATTCCATTGGGGCGTTTTTCCCTCTCTGCAGTCAAAGCCCACTGGCTCCAGTTGTGATGGGAAAACAGCTGCCTCCAGGCTCCTTCTCAATATGTCGTTGAGAGTGGCATGTCGGAGGAACCAGCCTGCCTCTGCTTATCATGTTACAGATTTTTATTACAGTCTTGTGTAAAACTAGTAATAAGTCCTGGCCAAATATAAAATACAGCCCTCCCCTGTGAAGTAACAGAATAAAACCAGATATGAAGTGGCCCTATTACCTTATTTGGTGGTGTATACCTTCCATCAGGTTAGGCCCTATTACCTTATTTGGTGGTGTATACCTTCCATCAGGTTAGGCCCTATTACCTTATTTGGTGGTGTATACCTTCCATCAGGTTAGGCCCTATTACCTTATTTGGTGGTGTATACCTTCCATCATTTTAGGGCCTATTACCAGGTTTACTCACAAATAGTTTGTACCTGACTTTAGCCTACTTCACACATATCTATTGCTATACATATCTACTGCTAGCTCCACACATATGTTCTCCTAATAAACATTTACTCCTAGTTCCTTCCTTACAGAGATCAAAAGTAAATATTGTTGGAGAGTCATACATACCTTTAAGGTCAATGACAACTTGACCCAGGAAATCATTGGGTTTGAACCTGTCGTAATCCCATACTGTGATTTCCAAAATTTTGGTTCTGAGATCATCTCGACTGAGATTCTGGAAGACTAGATTTTGATGCCATTCTGGGTTCAGGGTACAACTGACATATCTGGTACGGCGCTTGTGGTCAGGACTGAAAAATGGAAAAAAATAATATTGGTTTGTTGTTTTTGGGGATAAGTCCAGCAATTTTGTGGGAAAAGGAAATTTGACATCGATGGTATTTGAAACTTATAAACATAACCCAGACAAATGGTAAGAATAATACTGTTTCTACTTTATACCATCTTATTAAGTAACTTAATTTGGCCACAGACATTTCATTTAATTATACATACATCTATACACCCACATACACACATACACACACATATACACATACATATACACACACTCTTCCTCTCTCAGTCTGTATATATATAATTGTTTCTACTTTAGGCACAAGGCCAGCAAATTACCCAGTACATTACTGGTACTTTATTTTATTGACCCCTTAAGGATGAAAGGCAAAGCTAACCTCAGCAGGATTTGAACTCAGAACGTAAAGGGCTGTAACACACTGCCACAAAGCAAGGTGTCTGATGCCACTTATACCTATATTTCTGGGGCCACTAACAGGTTAAAATGTTTCATATAAACTAGAGACAGAACAGAAGTTTGCTCATCCACTTCAAATGATGTATATCTCATAATAGTTCCATTGTATGTCGTAAGAAGTGGCTAAAAGGTTGCTGTTAGAAAGGTAAATAGGCTTAAAAAGCCATGCCAGTATGGTATAGTCAACATATGATGATGACGATGATGATGATGATATAACATAATATATAATTGTTTCTACTTTTGGCACAAGGCCAGCAATTACCTAGAACATTACTGGTACTTTATTTTATCGACCGCCGTAAGGATAAAAGGCAAAGTTAACCTCGGCGGGATTTGAACTCAGAATGGCAAGGGCCGTAACTCTATGTGTCAAAGCATGGCGTCCAACCCTCTACCGATACTGCCAATCCACCGCCCCTATGGCATAACATAATATATAATGTTAACTGTTCAACATGGGCATTGCCTTACTAATAATGTAGTGTATAGATGCACTTGTCATGTGATAGTTCTTCCATTTGAAATTCTCACTGACAGTGAACGGCCGGGGATTCTTGTCTTGAATTTTATTTCTGGACTGAAAAAGTCTCCTGATGATTTGAGATTTCTCACAATACTCTACTCGGAGTATTGTTATTTTCTCAATGAAACTGCAGTAGGGAAAGTATATTCAGTAAGTAAAGATGTTTTTCTTATCTTGTTTGCTTTTCCCACATATGATTTCAATAGTCTCTGAATCTGTTGATTATATATATATTATATATAATGGAGGCACATGGCTTAGTGGTTAGAGCATTGGCCTTGCAATCGAAAGGTTGTGAGTTCAATTCTCAGACCGGGTGATGTATTGTTTCCTTGAGCAAGACACTTTATTTCATATTGCTCCAGTTTACTCAGCTGTAGAAATGAGATGATAGGACTAGGGTCCCTATCATTTCACTGCAAAGTGGTCGTGGAGGTGCCACAGCAAAAAAGCACCCAGTCCACACTTTAAAGTGGTCATGGAGGTGCCACAGAAAAAAAATCACCCAGCACTCACTGTAAATGAGGTTGGTGTAGGGAAGGGCATCCAGCTGTAGAAATCAAGCCAGAATCAGTTCCCGTCCCACCCTTGCAAGCAGGGAAAAAGCGAACGTAAAATGAAATGTAATGAATGAAATGATATATATATATATACATATGTGCATATATATGTTTATGTGTGTGTTTAATTTTCATATATATTTTCCTTAAGACATGCATCCACACCAGCAGAATGACGTGTGTTTTTCCTGCCGGCAGCGTATCACAAAATAGAATTTCATCTGAGGATACCATTCTAATAACAACAACAAATGCTTGAATTACATCTTGATTGCATAGAAGTGCTAAAATAATTATAATGAATAAACGATCTATGTAACATCAGCATCTTTATTAATGTTATTATATATATATATGTAAAGTTCAGAGAGCTAATACTGCTGTTGGCCACAAAGGGTTTTTCTCTAAAAATGAAAGGCAGATTGTATGATGCTTGTATACGCACAGCAATATTACATGGTAGTGAGACTTGGGCATTGTGTGCAGAAGACTTGCATAGATTAGAAAGAAACAAAGCTTGCATGCTCCGATGG
>OZ024751.1:26963945-26971445 GCA_964016885.1 Eledone cirrhosa
ATGGTGATGATGATGGTGATGATGATGAGGATGTTGATTGATGGTGATGATGTTGACTGATGGTGATGATGTTGATGGTGATGATGGTGATGATGGTGATGGTGATGATGATGTTGATGATGGTGGTGGTGATGATGATGATGGTGATGATGATGTTGACTGATGGTGATGATGGTGGTGGTGATGATGATGATGATGATGATGATGATGAAGATGATGGTGATGCTGTTGACTGATGAGCACCAGTGATGTTCAGTGATGTTAAAGTGTCAGACAGACTGAGCCTCTCTCTCCTCTCACATTAAATCATTCTGTCTTACATTGTAAGGATAACTACACACACACACAGATAACACATACACACACACACAGATAACACATACACACACACGCATAACACATACACACACACGCATAACACATACACACATACTCATATAACACATACACACATACACACATACACACATACGCACACATAACAGACATACACACACATACACACATACACACACACAGACACACATACATACACAAACACATGAACACACACATACACACACACATACACACACACACACTTAACACACACACACGCACATAACACACACACACATAACACACACACATACATAACACACATAACGCACACACACACACACACTTCAATGTATTCACATGGACATACACGTAAGCATTCACACACACATTCACACACTTACATAAATACACACTCACACACATACACACTCACACACACACACTTACACATACACTCACATATCTATAGAGTCACAAAAACATACACATAAGTATTCACACACACTCACACACACACTTACACACACACAGTCACCTAGACATACACATAAGCATTCACACACAATTACACATACACACGTACACATACACACGTACACATACACATACACACGTACACATACACTCACTCACCCACTGACACATGTAAATATTGAGACAGAGAGAGACATTGTGATCAGTGAAGGTGCTAGAATTTCTTATATTCAGACACAGACTTAAGAGAAACGATTCTGTCCACAGGGACCACACGATTATATAACCCCTGAAGTTCTGTCCAGTGTGACCACAAGATTACATAAACCCCCTGAAGTTCTGTCCAGTGTGACCACAAGATTATATAACGCCCTGAAGTTCTGTCTAGTGTGACTATGAGATTATATAACCCCCTGAAGTTCTGTCTAGTGTGACCACAAGATTATATAAACCCCTGAAGTTCTGTCTAGTGGGACCACAAGATTATATAAACCCCTGAAGTTCTGTCTAGTGTGAAGGTCTATATTTGTGTTATAGACCCAAATCCACCATCAATCTGCTCAGTATTGGGGTGACACAATAAAAAACACACAGTCCATACTGCAACATGGTTGACATTGAGAAATGCATCCAGCCATAGAAACCAACCCAAAATACAGATCTGTATGAGCAAGATGTGCTCACCTGACCTGACTTGTTTCATAATGTGACATGCAACAGTAGAAAAATGAACATTAAACAATGATGATATAAGTATATACATATATGCTACAATAAAATGCACACTTGGTGCATTTTATCATGGAACCAGCACCAGAGAGGTTGTCATATCCTTGGCACAACTGAAGAGTTCTCTCTACCCTCTGGGCAACATTTCTATGGTTTGATACCTTTCGCCAATAACTTTACAGAACACACTTGGTGCATTTTATCATGGAACCAGCACCAGAGAGGTTGTCATATCCTTGGCACAACTGAAGAGTTCTCTCTACCCTCTGGGCAACATTTCTATGGTTTGATACCTTTCGCCAATAACTTTACAGAACACACTTGGTACATTTTATCAAGGAACCAGCAATAGAGAGGTATGTATTTAACTGAAGAGTCCTCTCTATCTTTTAGGTAAGGTTTCTATAGCTGGATGCCCTTCTTACTGCTAACAACTTTACAGAGTGTACTTGGTGTAATTATTCTGCAAATTCACAATATGCTGTGCTCCTGTATCAAATTTACAGTCCCGTAGTTACATTCATATATGTATGGTCCCATAACTCCTGATAGAGCTATAGGGGTGCCATATTGACATGCAGCATTTCTTGGGTATTTTAAGCCTGACGGAGCCCATTCCTCTCCAGCCCTGAGTACAGCGGATTTCTTCCACAGAGAAGAAGAATCGACCCCAGTACGAGACTGGTACTTTTTTATCAACCTCGAAAGGATGAAAAGCAAAGTTGACTTCAGCAGAATTTAAACTCAGATATCAGAGAGCTGCAAGGAATACCATAAAGCATTCTATCTGACGTTTTAACGACTCTGCCAATTCGCAGTCTATGCACATCCATATATAGAACTGTTAAAAACTGGGTCTCAGCAATCGCACCCTATGAACTCCTGCTACACATAAACAGATTATCTATTTTATATATATTTCCCCTTCACTTTTCTTTAAAAAAGAAAAGAATTTTTATTTTAAAAAACTATCAAGTAATCATGTTGACATTTGGCTGAATCTGTGTGAGATAACACCCACCCCGAATTGTGAATTGTCGTATTTTCTGGAATGGTGAGAAGATAAATGGATTTATCTTAACATGTCACCTGTTCACCCAGCTCACCACACAAAACACCAAGTGCTTCCCAAACATCCTTTCTTTTTTTCTTTTTCTTCTTCTTTTTCTCCTTCTTCTTCTCCTTCACCCCACACCCTATATCTCATACACCCACACTCATCCCCCCACCCCCACCCCCACCCACCCACCACCACCACCACCCGCCGTCCCTAAATATAGCAACTTCAAGAAGAGCTGTTTTATATTTCCAAACCTTCATCAGTTGTCAGGAAAATATAGAAATAAATACATAAATAAATGAATAAAAAAAAATCGTTGCTGCCTAAAAGTATGATGATGATGATGATGATGATGATGGTAGTGGTGGTGGTGATGATGGTGATGATGGTGGTGGTGGTGGTGGTGGTGATGGTAGGTGGTGGTTATGATGGTGGTGATGGTGGTGATGATGGTGGTGATGATGATGATGATGATGATGGTGATGGTGATGATGATGATGATGATGATGGTGGTAGTTGTTATGTTGGGTCTATCTGGAGGTAAAACCATGTTCTATCTGGAGGTGAAACCATGGTTCCATCTGGAGGTGAAACCATGGTTCCATCCGGAGGTAAAACCTACACCATCTTTGATGAAACATCAAATAATAAAGACATCAAGAGACTTTAATAGAGTAATAAAAACACCCCCACAAGAGAGTAGAAATAAACCCAAATTAGAAGCTAACACCATGGAGAGCAGCCAGCAGATAGCTAATTCCATACACCAGAGCATCACAGTAACTATTGACTACCCTTCCAAACACCCTAACAATAGACTACCAGTATTAGACACTGCCTTCAGAAACATGATAATGACATACATAGGGGAGACAGCTTATAGCATAGGAGAGAGGATAGATGAACACTGAGTGAACTAAAGGTACAAAAAGACCATTCAGTACTATATGAACATGCCAGACTAAAATATGATGGTAAAGTAGACAACATAGAAGTTAAAATATCTAAACATAGGAATGACTCCACAATTAGACAATTTAGGGAAGCTACAGAAAAAGAATTTTAAAAAAACCTAGGTTGAACAGAAAATCTTCGGATGTACCCAAGGTACATCTGGGAGCAGTGACTAATCTCTGAGGCTGAGGTTACAAGAACAGTTAAAGAACTCAAATGTGGCAAGTCTATTGAGGAAGATGAAATCCAGCCCAAGATGATAAAAGCCTTAAATAGAGAAGGTATTGGCTGACACATGTGTGCTGGTAGCCTGGATTTCTGGAAAGGCATCTAAGCAATGGCAATCAGGAGTGATAATCTTAGTTTTCAAAAAGAGAGACAAGTAAGATTCTTCCAATTACAGAAAGATCTCCTTGTTAAGCCTCCCCGGTAAAGTCCATGTTAAGTTTCTGGCAAAGAGATGCAGGGAGATTGTCGAGTCCAAGCTAGCTGATGAACAGTGTGGTTTCTGTCCCAGACACAGCACAGCTGACCAAATATTCACAGTGGCAGGTCTTCTAGAAATCATTTGAGTATTACCAAGAAGTATATTCTTGTTTTGTCTACCTTGAGAAGGTATATGACCACGTTCCTTGGGACCTGCTGTGGAAGGATGTGCAGGAGTATGGGATTAATGGTTAGCTTTTTGCTGCCCTGATGTCTCTATATGTATGCCCAAGTGTTTGTTTTGTCGACCTTGAGAAGACATATGACCACATTCCACAGGACCTGCTGTGGAAGGAGTATAGGATTGACGGTCAGCTCCTTGCTGCCCTGATGTCTCTGTATGAATGCCCGAGTATTTGTGTTTGGATAAATGGTGCTAAATCAAAGCCATTCAATGTGGGAGTAGGACTCCACTAAGGATGTGTACTGTCACCTCTCCAGTTCATTATTTACATGAACAGGATTGACATGTGCAGCTGGGTTGGAAGTGGTATCATGACTGGTGGGTGTAGAATCAGTTGACTGGAATTTGCAGACGACATGGTGTTACTTAACTCGACAGAAGGTGCACTCGATAGGTTTGATGCTGAATGAAAATCAGTGCTGTGAAAACTGAGACATTCGTCCTCTCAAGGGAGCCTGTGCAGTGCTCTCTATATGTAAATGGAATTCCACTGTAGCAGGTAGTTCAAGTATCTTGGGGCTGAGTGCATGAGTGATGGAAGGTAGGAGGCTGAATTAAGTGCAAGAATTGCAAAAGCTGGTGCAGTAATGCGCCAGCTTCCGTATTTAGTAATCAGAAGGGTATAGGTGTAAAAGCCAAACTTGCTATCTTTAATTTGGTTTTCATGCCAACCCTTACCTATAGTCATGAATGTTCGGTAATGACTGAAAGAATACAATCACGAATAGAAGCAGTCAAAATGAGATTCCTCCGAAGGGTCTTTGAAGTAGTGTTGTAGTGTTGTAAAGTGCATAGCTCAGAGATGAGAGAGTCACTCAAAGTAGAGCTACTACTTCTCCGAATTGAGAGATTACAGCTCCAATACTATTGGCATGTGGTTAGAATGTCTGGCAGGAGACCCAAGGGTAAACCCCGATCACGATGGTTAGATAAGATCCGTGAGCTTGGCTGGTCATTCTTGAGGCTCCAGCCAAATCAATTGGAGATGGTTGCTTCTGAGAAGACCTGCTGGAAGGAGTGTTTCAGGATTCTTCTTCACATAACCCTCTATTTAGCCTTAATAAAAGGAATATATAAACTCTACTTTGGTACAGAATGCTCTTTTCTATCAGCCATCAACCACATAGGGATCATCATCAACATCACCATCGTTTTAATGTCCACTCTTTCTATGGCCAGGTGATGAGTCTTGTTAATCTGTAGTTTCATTTGTGTACTCACCTGGGCATCAGACAATATATACCTCAGTTACTTACCTTTGAGGCTTCATAATGAGCCAAATTGGAGCAAGCCCTCCATTGGGACTGTACTTTATATATATACCTACTCTGCAACCATACATGCATTGAGTACCACCATGATCTGCATTCTTCCCAGTCATTGAACTGTTAACACTTGGTAGAATATATTATATATAAAATATATGTGTGTGTGTGTGTGTGTGTATGTGTAAATATTCAGGTAAGACACCAACAAACACAAGGCTAAGAATAAAACACTATAAACAATGAACAAGAAATAAACAGTCAATGAAATTGTGGAAGAATGAAAAGGAAGATAAATAAATGAATGTTTTGGACAGTTGTCCTTCATCAAGGCAGAAAAAAAAGAGCAAAGAAAGAAAAAAATTTAAAGGAAAAGAAATGATGTTGGGTCAAAGATACAACATGCTGGAATGGCAGAGAGAAAATGAGTTGAGTATATGTATGTATGTATGTATGTATGTATGTATGTATGTATGTATGTATGTATGTATGTATGTGTGTGTGTGTTTTTAGTCCTGCAGGATATCCAAAGTCACCCTCCTCACCAAGAAACCTGTCAAAGGGCAAAGGAGCTCTTAAGACTCAATGGCCATCCAAAATCACCATGAGAGATGACCCCTTAGCCTTTGTCAAGGCAGAATTCTAGGAGAAGGAAAACTCTGATATAACACCTGCAACCCTGATGGTATCCAATGATGTTGACTTGTTCTTCTTTTTGGTAAATATCATCTTGGTTAAGAGAGTGGGACTGGCTTTGTGCAGTGCCTTTGCTCACTATAAAATCTACACGGCACAGGCATTGCTTTATATCTGGAGATCTCTCTGCACTTGTCGTCACTCGAAAACGAGTTGGCTGCCACCATGTATATACGTACATATGAATGTATATATGTGTGTGTGTATGTATGTATATACATATGTATGTTTGTGTGTATGTATGTGTGTATGTATATACGTATACGTACATATGTATATAAGTATGTACATACATATGTATGTAAATATGTATATATGTATAGTAAATGCTCCAGAGACATTTTCAGGATGTTAAAGGTAGCCTGAAGACTGTTGGTATTAATGCCAAGGATTGGGAAGACGAGACAGAGTCTAAATGAAGGAGGCTGATGTAGGATGGTTGTGATCACTTTGATGTCAAAACGATTGAGTATTCAGTGTTTAAAAGATCAGGGAAGGTGATTTAGACCAGGGGTTCTCAACCTGGTCCATGTGGACAACTAGTGGTCCACATGAAAATTCAGGTGCTCCACAGAAAATTTTCAATAGAAAATTCTTTTTTGATCCATGCATTTGACTTAAAGTGCTGTTATTAAATAATAATAATAATAATGAAATTATTGTGTAAAGTGCTCAGGTGCACTATAACTCGTCAAAGGTGTATGTATAGTACATAGAATAATACACAAATGTCAGGGAAGTACATGTGTGTATGTGTTAGCTGTAGTGTTGGCGGATCTCGGGAAGCATGGAGGCCTTAAAAGATGCAGTGTCTCGACAGCTAACAACTGATGCAGGTAGTTTGTTCCATGGAGGCCTTAAAGGATGCAGTGTCTCGACAACTAATAACTGATGCAGGTAGTTTGTTCCATGCTTCAGCAACTCTGAGCGTGAAAAAATGTTTCCGAAAGTCATGGGAACTGTGCTGTTTTCTTACTTTGTGGGCATGTCCACGTGTGTTAGACACATGGAAATTATTCTTTGCATAAGTACGACTTGAGCTGTTTATTTGCGTAGATTTTTAGGCACTGCGACATGATAATAGCATTTTCTAATTCATTGAAAAAAAAACATCTACTGATGCTTATAAGTAGCAGTTCTATTACAAAAGATTTAAAAGTTTAGGTGGTCCACAGGAAAAAATTACTTATTTTGGTGGTCCACAGCGAAAAAAAGGTTGAGAACCCCTGATTTAGACTCTCTCAAGGGGGATATCTAGTCAGAGAATGTCTGTAATGTCTGTGGAAAGGTTATTTTTTTCTCATTCTGGGCTTGCTAGTCATTTAACCCTT
>OZ024751.1:26974441-26984441 GCA_964016885.1 Eledone cirrhosa
ATTAGTCGTCTCTTTGGTCTCAACACTGCAGACTCTCTCTCTCTCTCTTCCCCCCCCCCCCCTCTCTCTCTATATATATATACTGCATAATAATCAACAAGTGGTGAAAGAGCTCCATATCAGTAGAAGAGCTTTATAATTACATAATAACAATATTACATAACATTATGTAGGCTACCGTCAGGTTTTATACCGAATCAGATCATTTTAATGGATATAATATATGTCTGCAACATGCTTAGAACTTCTAAGGTCTTCATGTTTACACATAGCTGGGTAAATTGTAATTTAGGCAGGTAATATCTCAAATATAATTATCTGTTCTGTTAGGAAACTGGATGATAGCCTACATAATGTTGTATAACAACATTATTATGTAATGATATAACAGTGTGTGTATATATATATATATATATATATATATATATATATATATACTTATGCAGTTATGGGCTCACTCTAAGGGGAAATGAAGCAAAGCAGTGGAAATGTGAAAATATGAAAACACACTCAATACGATAATAGAAGTAGAAGAGGATAATATTCATTGAGAGCTGAGTTTTTCATGGCTTGCTACCCCAAGTTTGTTGTTATAGATCCTCAAGCAATTAATATCTATATTGATGGGCTGCTGATTAGGATAGATATTTTGTTGCATGAGGATCAGTAAAGGGAAACTCTGAGTAATGACTCACTAAGACTTAGCTTTGAATAGGAATACACACACACACATATATATATGTGTGTGTGTGTTGGTAGAGATTCTATTCTATGTATCAAATGCTGACTATGGGTGTAGAAGATATGTTCCAGGATCTTTCACAGACTAACAAAGAATGTAGAAATTCTATGTAGCAGGTTCACAGAAGGAGTAAGCAACAATAGTTTATATGAATGAGATTCTACCAAATGCTGTGAGAGCTCCATAGAAATAGTTGACAGTTTCTGTTACTTGGGTGACTAAATTTCCATTAAAGTAAAGAGTAGATTGTAAGATGTGTGTGAATGGCAATGCTGCATGGAAGCAAGGCATGGGCTCTGTGTGTAGATTAATGCAAAGAAATGAGACATGCTCCTGTTGTTTTGTACTCAGAGAAAGACTAAGCTTCAAAGAACTAGGGGAGAAACTGGGCATAAAAGGGGTCAGATGTGACATGCAAGTGAGGAAACTGTGATGGTATAGGCATGTAATGCATATGAAGGATGACAGCTGCGTGGTGCTAAAAGCTGATTTTATGCAATTAAACTTATGAAGTTGATTGGTGACATGCCAAACTAAAGAAGACCCACTTTGTCATGTGTACAAGATGGAATAAACATGGACAGGGTGGTCATTAAGAAGTGGGACAACACTAAGGCCAGTTTACATTGATCTCCCTTGTCCTCCATCTTATCCCTTCACCCACCCACTTCCTCAACCTTCACCTTCTGTATCCAACTATTTACAGCATGAAAAAGCAGCACTCTCCCCACCTACTGAAGCTCAACCCATACCAACACACAAGGACAAATGCACACAAATGTGTGTGTGTGGTTGAAAAGTAAAGTGATAAACAACACAGCTAAACAATACAGTACAATGTAGATATACATTGTTTTAATGTTTGATATAATAGGAAAAGAGTCTTAACATGTTGGACATATATACATCTGCAGTGTGGCATGAAAAAAATATAGATGTAAATGGAGTGTTCCAGCTAGTGCAAAGCTGGTAATGGCCCCAATCAAGATATGAAATGCAGGACCCCAAAGCTAGTTAAAGACCCAAGGCCAATATAAAATATAGGCTTCCAAAGCTAGTTACAAGCCCAGGTAAAATGTAAAATACCCCCTCCCCTCACATTTGGTAATGATTCAAACAAGATTTGAAATATAGATCTGATTTCAAATTATACATTAAGTATTTTAGTAATTAGGGCTAAATATATATGGTTAATGTAGGGTCACAAGTATGGGTTACATGTGGTGTACTAACTGTCCTAGGAATGTGGCATATTTAAGGGACAGTAGCTTCACACATGGGACATAGTTTTCAAAACAAAATCTTAGAAATTGAAAACAAAACATCTATATCATTGTTAATTTATTATTCCAAAAATGTTAACATACTTAAGTACTATGATAATGTGCTTTAAGGTATGAAATTGTGAATACATATATATATATATATATATATATATATATATATATATATATATATATATATATACAATATTAAATAAATGGAAACTATATTTATAAAACCATATTTATTTCATTATATATATTTCAGGGATATCATATTAACAATATGCTATGCCTTCCTCAGACAAAATACAATATAAACAGTTTTATAGATAAATAGATTCGACATACCGTAACATCTACTTGCATTTGAGAAGGTTGATTTGGTAGTGACAAAATTGTACACAAAGAGTAACCCAAACACAAAGAGTAACCCAACAATTTAAATATAACTTTCCATATATATATATATATATATATATATATATATATATATATATATATATATATATATATATATATATATATATATATATTGAAAGGATAACAAGGACGATTGGCTACTCCTTCATGGGTGACGCGTGTTTCGCCACTGATCAGCTCAAGGTTTTATCTGTATCGATCCTACCTGACTCTATAATCGCCAGGTCGACGGACCCTGCCGATTACAGAGTCGGGTAAGATCGATACAGATCGAACCTTGAGCTGATCAGTGGCAAAACGCGCGTCACCTACCAATAAATGTAATGAAGGAGTAACCAATCATCCTTGTTATCGTCCTTTCAATATATTACACTCTGTATAGCTCTACACCTCAACACAGAAGTGAACCTAAACCTTGAGTGCTCACCCAGGTGAACCTGCAGTAACTCCAAGTTACACTCCCTAGATATATATATATATATATATATATATATATATATAGGTTATTAGGTGGTGGGTAAGTTGTAGTTACTATTAGCGATGCTGGTCGAAGGACTCGATGCTGTTATTACGTCCATCTCTCCAGGGTTTGTGCTCCAGGTTTAAGGGGGCTGTATTTAGCAGAGTGTATATAAGGTGACAATAGGAATTGCAGCTTTTTGTAAACTTTATTACATATGTAATAAAGTATACAAAAAGCTGCAATTCTTATTGTCACCTTATATATATATGTATATATATATGCATATATATATATGGCGATGATGATGATAATGATGAATATATATATATATATATATACATATACACACATAATGGGCTTTTGCAATTTTTATCTACCAAACTCCAGCGATAAGGCACAGGTCAAACTGTGGCTAGGCTATAGTATAAAACACTTGCTTAAGGTGCCACACAGAAGGCCAGAAACATAAGTTTGTGAAGTAAACTCCTTCACCACATAGCCATGCCTCCATCTATGTTATTTTCTCCAAAGTTTTTCCTTAGCTCTACTCCAGCTTCCCAAACAAGTCTCCAATTTCCATATTTTAGATTTCCTCTTCTACCAGCTTCAGTTTCATATAATATCTTCCAAATCACTGAGAAATTTAATTAGCCAAGGTCAAATATTGCGTTTCAACATTTCCTTTTATTTCATCATCAGTTATTCAATTACATATACATGAATATATATATATTATATATTTATATATAGCCTTATATTAACATATGTTTGCTCAAAGATGTGTATGAACATATAATAATACACACACACACATATAGCTCTATATACAAAACTGGTTTTGTTCCATTTCAGATAGACGCTCTCCATCATCTACTTTTCTAAAAAAGTATATCATACACAAAACTCCAGCACCAACACTTTTCCAAGAGATGTCAACATGAATGGACCTGTTATTTTTCCCTAAAAACATTTTTTCTGATTCTACCCTGCCCATCCCTTCAATCTTTCTAATTTCTCATTCTTTCTTCTGATGAAGGACTAGAGTCCCAAACGTTAAGACCCTCTTTCTGCGATTTCAAGTGTTAACCTAATATATCCCTTCTATATACTGTACCGATTGTGTTGTTATTTCTATTTACCTTTTACACACACACACAGACACATGTATATATATATATAGAAAAAAAGATGAAATCGAAAATGCAACTGGAGTCTTATTTTTAAAAAAATATATATATTTATTTGGTTCCTTTACCGGTTTCGTAGTTCTTCTGCTTTTCAAAAGTAGAATTGAGATGGAGGGTCTGTGGTTTTTCTCACATCTGATGTGAAAAGCAGAAGAACTGCGAAACCAGTAAAGGAACCAAATAAATATATATATTTTTTTTTTAAATAAGACTCCAGTTGCATTTTCGATTTCATCTTTTTTTCTTTATACTTTCACTCGTGTAGGACACCTCGGTTATTTTTCATTTTGTAAAAAAAACCTCACTTTCTAATATATATATATATATATATATATATATATATATATATATAAACCATACTACCTCCTCTTTTCAGAAAAAATTCCCAACACTATATTCTTTCATAAGTTCTTCATAATGGTAAAAAAAATAGAAGAGAAAGAAGGAGTTAGAAGCAGGTTTCTTATAGCGGAAGATACTGGCAAGTTGGAGTTGTAAACCCAATATACCAGGATTTACAAACAGTGCACAAGAGTCCCTTATTTTATCAGCGTTTTGACAACAGCTTGCTTTAGATTAGATTAGTTAATGCCATGGCTTTATATATATATATATGTGTATATATATATATATATACATACATTTATATATATACATACATTTATATACATACATTTATATATATATATACATACATTTATATATATATATATATATACATACATTTATATATAGATATATATATATACATACATTTATATATATATATACATACATTTATATACATACATTTATATACATACATTTATATACATACATATACATACATTTATATATATATATATATATACATACATTTATATATATATATATATATATACATACATTTATATATATATATACATACATTTATATACATACATTTATATACATACATTTATATACATACATATACATACATTTATATATATATATACATACATTTATATATATATATATATATATATATATATATATACATACATTTATATACATACATTTATATATATATATATATACATACATGTATATACATACATTTATATATATATATATATATATATATATATATATATATATACATACATTTATATATATATACATACATTTATATATATATATATATATATATATATAGATATATACACATACATTTAAATATACATATATACATATATATACATAAATGTATGTATGTATCATCATCATCATTTTACATCTGCCTTTCCTTGCTTGCAAGGGTGGGACATATATATCATAAATGTATGTATGTGTGTGTAATGTACCCATAGTTTGTCGATGTTTAATACAGTGTGTAGGTGTTGACTGGATATATAGATATAGTGTGTCATGGCTTACTAGCTCTATACGGTCGTTTAAATTGATTAAATAAATAAATAAATGTAGATATGTAATAAGGTGGGATTATATAGATATATAGTGAAGTGGTGTGACTATATATATAGTGAGGTGGTGTGACTATATTTATAGTGAAGTGGTGTGACTATATATACAGGCATTAATTTTGCTAAGATGTTGAACATGTTAACCCATCTTCATTGTTTGAGATATCTAAGTTGTCTCCCCTTTCTTGGCTGCCTTGATCTAATGTTTTCTTCTCTCTGCAATGTTCTTGCTTGTATTGATTTAACTAATTACTAATTGTTTCCTACACCAAACGAAGATATCCTTCAGTCATAATGAATGTGTTATAAATAAAGGTATTTTTTACCATTTAGTTAAGGGGTGAAGGGCAGATCATATATCTATTTATTTTATCAGGATCTCTGAGACTTGTTGGGATAAAGAAGTTACATTCAAACTGGAGAACTGGCCTGACTGTTTACCACAAAATTAATCTTTTTAAAGTCCCCTCAATGTGGCAATGTTAAACTGAACGATGGATTAACTCTATTATTCAAGAACTCAAAAGCTGGGAAACAACACTGCATCTGATGCTCTAATGATTCTATGAAACCACTACTAGGACCTGATGCTTTATTTTCTAAACTCTTGAAAGGATGAAAGACAAAGTTGGCCTTAGCAGAATTTGAACACCGTTTGCAAAAAGCCAGAATAAATACTATCAGCATCTCGTCCTCTACCAATTCTGCCAATCCACAGACTTGCACTGGTACTTACCTTTCACCACCTGACTACAACAGCATTAAAAGTGGAGGCATATGGTCTAATGGTAAGGGTGTTGGACTTATGATCATAATGTTGAGGGTTCAATTCCTTGGTTACATATTGTGTTCTTGAGCAAAACACTTTATTTCACTTTGCTCCAGTATACTCAGCTGAAGATGAGTACCAGCAATAGCTGGGAGTCTAACCCTGAGATGGACATGCGTCATGTCCAGTGGGGAGTCTTGTACCCTCAGTCGATTCAAGCCATGAAACTGGGATAAGCACCAGCCTAATGGGCCTTCTGGCTTAAGACAGACTTTAGACTAGACTTTTAGACCTGAAAGGATGACAAAGTTGACTACAGCAGCATTTGAACTGAGAATCTAGACTTAACATCTCATCCAACACTTTAACAATTGCACCAATCCCCCCACCCTGGACTAGTGCTTTATTGAGCTGAAATGATGGAAGGCAATGTTGAGGACTGTGGAAGGTTGACTGGGGAAGAGACAGACACAAGAAACAACACAAGTGAAATGGTATCAAGGTTACAAAGAAATGCAGCATTGATCGAGTCTTACCTTGTCTATGACATGTCTTTGTCGATCTGACGAAGTGGAAATGGTTAAATCAGAGTGCGGTGTGCTACAAGCAGAGGTAGACATGCTTGGGGTGAGAAAGTAGTCCTGGTGTGAAGAACTGGAAGGTGAATCCCCTGGGGATGTATGACCTGGATCCCGGATTCCCTCTAATTGTGCTGCTAGCTGTTCAGGATCTACACCATGTTGGTTGGCTTCCATGCAACGATCTAACAAAATAAAACATACACTTTTTATAATGGATTCTCATAAATCCCAAAATATTTGCATTAAAATGCATAGACACACACATACATACATGCACACACACACACACACACACACATGCACACACACACACACACACACACACACACACACACACACACACACACACACACATATATATATATATATATATATATATATATATATACATACATATATATATATATAAACATACATATATACATGGTGGCTGCCAATTCGTTTTTGAGTACGGCCACTACTTTATATCCATGTAGGAGAACCCCTACCAATGTGCTGAACGAGTGTGACTTTTTAGTCCACCCAGCGACTTGAAAACTCTGGTACAAACATTACACTTGTGACAATTATTGACACATAGTGCTGGGCCCATGGTACCATGTGACGACAAGTGCAGAGAGATCTCCAGATATAAAGCAATGCCTGTGCCGTGAAGCTTTTATAGTGAGCAAAGGCACTGCACAAAGCCAGTCCCACTCTCTTAACCAAGATGATATTTACCAAAATGAAGAACAAGTCAACATCATTGGATACCATCAGGGTTGCAGGTGTTATATCAGAGTTTTCCTTCTCCTAGAATTCTGCCTTGACAAAGGCTAAGGGGTCATCTCTCCCGGTGATTTTGGATGGCCATTGACTCTTAAGAGCTCCTTTGCCCTTTGACAGGTTTTGTTTTTAGTCCTGCAGGATGTCCAAAGTCACCCTCCTCACCAAGAAACCTTGGTGGGGTTGCCAGTTTAGTCGCCAATGATCCGACCAAGAAACAGGTTGTACTGGGATACATGTTACCAGTAGCACCAGCTGGTGACCTGACATACATATATACATACAAACATACATGCATACATACATACATACATACATACACACACACATACATACATATACATACATATATATATATACATACATATATACATATATACATACAAACATACATACATACACACATACATACAAACATACATACACACATACATACATATATATAAACATACATATATACATACAAACATATATACATACAAACATATATACATACAAACATACATACATACACACATACATACACATATACATATATATACATATATATAAACATACATATATACATATATACATACAAACATACATACATACAAACACACATACACACACACATACATATATACATATATACATATATACATACATACAAACATACATACTGATATACATACACACATACATACAGACACACACGTTTCTCTATATTTCTCTTTAAATTGACTCTGACATGGCAGTCGGTGACATTTGTTTTTGTCCTACTTAAACAATAAGTCCTGCAGCTTAGCTGTCAAAGGTGTGGAACTTAAAACCATGTAAAGATTGGATGAGGAAGGGCATACAGTCTCATTCAACCCAAGGAGAAGTGAACATAAAAATGATGATGACAATAATAATGGGTGTGGACGTTGTTGTAAAGTTAGCAACGTGTGAGAAACATTGCATGTAGTATTTACAGAGAACCCTATCTGTGGGCCCAACAGTGCTGTAAGTTAACTGGGAACACAACAAGCCTTATCTGTGGGCCCAACAGTGCTGTAAGTTAACTGGGAACACAACAAGCCTTATCTGTGGGCCCAACATTGCTATCAGTTTAACCGGGAACACAACAAGCCTTATCTGTGGGCCCAACAGTGCTGTAAGTTAACTGGGAACACAACAAGCCTTATCTGTGGGCCCAACACTGCTATCAGTTAACTGGGAACACAACAGGCCCTATCTGTGGGCCCAACACTGCTATCAGTTAACTGGGAACACAACAGGCCCTATGGGAGCACATTAATGTCATTTCTATTTGACTCTGATGCCATTTCATTTACAATTAGGGAGCTTTTCATTGATTCGATAATGTTTCTGTTGACATCAGAGAGCCTGTTAAGAAGTTCAGAGAAGTGTTCTACCCAACAGTTCTGAATGGAGACAGTATCCATACATACACACATACATACATATATATATACATATATAGAATTCACAAGGATCAAAGCTATGTTCATAATAAATCACTGTAAATTCTGGCAGCAGAAAGAACCTATTCTATAAATCTGGATTAAATAACACTGAGCCTCAATACGTTACAATCATTTACTACATCAAACATTCAATACGAACTCATCGTAACATATGTGATGGATGTGAAAACTATAACTTTCTTTTTCTTTTTCTTTTTCTTTTTCTTTTTCTTTTTCTTTTTCTTTTTCTGCACACATACTTTGTTGATCTATACAAAAAATACCTTCCCACTACAACCACCATAATACTCTTGCTTACCCGCTTAAAGTACTTGCATTACATGTAATAACTTGCCACACAATACTCGTATATAAATGAGACACACTTGCATGCTCCATGTATGACTAACGCATACACTATCTACTAGATCTGATTATCGAACTACCCTCTTGCATTATCTGTGTTATCTGCCGCATGTATTTTAGTTTTAATTTTGATTTTAAATTTGATTTGCTATACAAATATAGTATAGTATAATATATGTCACTCCACTGTACATCAATATATATATATATATATTTGTATGTCTCTTGCGTTGGATAGGAAGTCAATTATATGTACAAGCATTGAAAAATGCTCTGAAGACTCCAAGCCTAGGTTTGGATGAAACAATTGTAAGTGAATAAATGCTTTGAACATAGCTTTGATTCTTGTGAATTCTATATAACTGCTCTGTAGAACAACTGATGTTATTACATTGAGCTATTTATCTTACTGGTAATAAGGTAGTAATAAATTACTGACCTTCCCTGTTTATAGTTTAAAATATACATAACTATAAATAGTATCCTTAATATTATATTATATATACATATATATATACATACATATATCCATTCATACATATATAC
>OZ024751.1:26989441-26994441 GCA_964016885.1 Eledone cirrhosa
CCAGCATAATATACATGCACATATCATGATAATGATATACACACATATATATATATATATATACATTTGCGTGCATATACATATACCATCATCATCATCATCATTTTACGTCCACTTTTCCCTGCTTGCAAGGGTTGGACGGGTCCTGTTCAGCACAACTTCTCTCCACCTGTCACGGTCCTTCGTCATCTCCTCGGTGTGTCTCAGTGAACTGAGGTCTGCTCTCACCACCTCCGCCCATGTTTTTTGTGGTCTACCTCTACACATATCATACATATACATACACACAAAATACTGCATATATATATATATATATATATATATATATATATACATATGTATATATATATATAATGTAGGAGGTGAGTTTTATTGTAGCACAATAAAGCAATGCAAATATCGGATAAGTAGCACTCTACAGTTTGTAGGACTGGAGTATAAATATATATATATATATATATATATATATATATATATATATAATATATAAATGGCTTCTACAGGACTAGAACTGTTTCATTTAGGTGAAATTCATTTCTCCCGAATGAAACAGTTCTAGTCCTGTAAAAGCCATTTCTATATTACATATTTATACTGTGCTATGTATTGAGTACCTTACTGTGGTTACCCCCGACTGAACCCGGGATAAACTTATATATATGTGTGTTAGGAAGGGTATCCAGCCATAGAAAACCTGCCAGATATAGTCCTATACGAGAGAGGGTCACCATAAGTCGAGGCAAGGTTGTTTGTGGAAGACCAACAGTCACCCATGTATACCAGTCTCCCCTCTCCATGTCACCGATGTTGTCCAAGGCAATGGCTGATACAGCTTGGCACCAGTGACGTGACAACTCATTTCTGAAGCTGAGTAAACTGGAGCAACATGAAATAAAGTGTCTTGCTCAAGAACACAACACAAAGCCCAATCCTAGAAACAATATCTTAGAAAATCAGGTAAACTACCTCTATAAGACGGAAAAAAGTGGCCAGTGGTCTATGAAGAATTGAACGCTGTACCTTTCAAATTCTAACTAAGCAACTTGTAATGTACAGAGTTCAATCGTCTGTAGCAGCTGCTAGCCACTTTTTTTATCGATAGGGGTATTTTACCTGGTTTTCTATACTATTATTCTATACTATTATTATTTTCTGAGTTTGGGACATCTACATTTTCTAACAATTTCAAGCCAACCTAAAACTCAAATACTTTCAAAATATTTGGCTGTGTGTATATACATTGTGGTTCTATCACCTGGTTTAACACATCTGATCCTCCAGTGTGTATGTCTGGTTTAACACATCCGATCCTCCAGTGTGTATGTCTGGTTTAACATCTGATCCTCCAGTGTGTATGTCTGGTTTAACACATCTGATCCTCCAGTGTGTATGTCTGGTTTAACACATCTGATCCTCCAGTGTGTATGTCTGGTTTAACACATCTGATCCTCCAGTGTGTATGTCTAGTTTAACACATCTGATCCTCCAGTGTGTATGTCTGGTTTAACACATCTGATCCTCCAGTGTGTATGTCTAGTTTAACACATCTGATCCTCCAGTGTGTATGTCTGGTTTAACACATCTGATCCTCCAGTGTGTATGTCTGGTTTAACACATCTGATCCTCCAGTGTGTATGTCTGGTTTAACACATCTGATCCGCCAGTGTGTATGTCTAGTTTAACACATCTGATCCTCCAGTGTGTATGTCTAGTTTAACACATCTGATCTCCAGTGTGTATGTCTAGTTTAACACATCTGATCCTCCAGTGTGTATGTCTAGTTTAACACATCTGATCCTCCAGTGTGTATGTCTGGTTTAACACATCTGATCCTCCAGTGTGTATGTCTGGTTTAACACATCTGATCCACCAGTGTGTATGTCTGGTTTAACACATCTGATCCTCCAGTGTGTATGTCTGGTTTAACACATCTGATCCTCCAGTGTGTATGTCTGGTTTAACACATCTGATCCTCCAGTGTGTATGTCTGGTTTAACACATCTGATCCTCCAGTGTGTATGTCTAGTTTAACACATCTGATCTTCCAGTGTGTATGTCTGGTTTAACACATCTGATCCTCCAGTGTGTATGTCTAGTTTAACACATCTGATCCTCCAGTGTGTATGTCTGGTTTAACACATCTGATCCTCCAGTGTGTATGTCTGGTTTAACACATCTGATCCTCCAGTGTGTATGTCTGGTTTAACACATCTGATCCTCCAGTGTGTATGTCTAGTTTAACACATCTGATCCTCCAGTGTGTATGTCTAGTTTAACACATCTGATCTCCAGTGTGTATGTCTAGTTTAACACATCTGATCCTCCAGTGTGTATGTCTAGTTTAACACATCTGATCCTCCAGTGTGTATGTCTGGTTTAACACATCTGATCCTCCATTGCATTTAGTGGGGTTGTTTTCATTGCAAACATTCAAGCCAGGTCTGCAGTTTGGGAATAATTTTCTCGCTTCTTTTTGCCAGTCAGGGATGCCCTTAAAAGGGCCACGGGCACTGCCCTTTACTCCCTGACTAAGCAATAAAAAACACTGAATCTTAACTGCTTGTGTGATGTTCTAAACCTGACCCTGGTAGTTGGTGGCCCAGATGGTGTTTCAATTCAAATTTAGATACATAATTTTCTCTGGCACAAGGCCAGCACGTTGAAGGGGAAAGGAAAGTCAATTAATTCAACCCCATCACGTTACTGGTACTTCATTTTATGAACCCTCAAAGGATGAAGGACAAAGCTAACTTCGGTAGGATTTGAATGATAATAATAATAATAATTGTTTCTACATTTGGCATAAGGTTAGCAATTTGAAGGGAAGGGTAAAGTTGATTAAATCAACTCCAGTGAATTACTGGTACTTTATTTTATCGACCCTTAAGGATGAAAGGCAACATTAACATCAGATGGGATTTTAATTCAGACTACATAATAAAGGAATAAATTCTAAAAAGCACACTGCCTGTCACACATTGATTATTTCACTTCCTCCCCTTTTCCTGGGTTGTTACTTTAATCATTGATCTCGAAAAGGTTGAAAAGCTAAGTTGACCTCAGCAGGAACTCAGGAAGCAAAGATCCAGACTAAAATACCACAAGACATTTCATCTCCTTCATTAACACTGCTGCCAAGTAGAGCTACTCCCTCATATATTACTGATACTAATTGTTTACACCTCCCAGGAACATGGAAATTAATGTTTAAAAACTTATATATAGATTGGGTGTAAAGGTTTTTTAATAATAATAATAATAATCTTTCTACTTTAGGCACAAGGCCAGCAATTTGAGGGGGATGGGATAGTCGATTAAATTGATCCCAGTGCATTACTGATACTTTATTTTATCAACCCCGTGAGGATGAAAGGCATAGCTGAACTCAGCGGGATTTGAACACAGAGCATAAAGAGCCATAACTCTATGCCGCTAAACATGTTGTCCAATGCTCTACTGATTCTGTCAATCCACTGCACTTAATAATAATAAGTGAGGGACCTTTGTCAACTTGACCTTTGTCAACTTGACCTTTGTCAACTTGACCTTTGTCAACTTGACCTTTGTCAACTTGACCTTAACTGAAATATCCAGATTGTTTAACATCTGTCTGAGATTCACAAAAATTAACCATAATAATAATAGTAATAATAATGATTTCTGTATTAGCCACAAAGGGCTGACATTAAGGAGACATTAAAGACGGTAAATGATGCCTGATATAGGCACAACTAGTAATAATAAGAGTTAATAATGTTAATGATAATAATATTAATAATAATAGGTAAACAAGACAAAGGTTTGATGAATCTATAAGAGAAGGAAGGAGAGATTTTGAGAGTGCTGTGTGGGTAGTATTGGCGTGACTGGACAGTGCTGTAGGGGTAGTATTGGCGTGACTGGACACTGGATACTGGACAGTGCTGTAGAGGCAGTATTGGCGTGACTGGACACTGGACAGTGCTGTAGGGGTAGTATTGGCGTGACTGGACACTGGATACTGGACAGTGCTGTAGGGGCAGTATTGGTGTGACTGGACACTGGATACTGGACAGTGATGTAGGGGCAGTATTGGTGTGACTGGACACTGGATACTGGACAGTGCTGTAGAGGCAGTATTGGTGTGACTGGACACTGGACAGTGCTGTAGGGATACTGGTCACTGGACAGTGCTGTGTGGGCAGTATTGGTGTGACTGGTCAATGGTCACTGGACAGTGCTGTAGGGGCAGTATTGGTGTGACTGGACACTGGACAGTGCTGTAGGGGCAGTATTGGTGTGACTGGAGACTGGTCACTGGACGGTGCTGTAGGGGCAGTATTGGTGTGACTGGTCAATGGTCACTGGACAGTGCTGTAGGGGCAGTATTGGTGTGACTGGTCAATGGTCACTGGACAGTGCTGTAGGGGCAGTATTGGTGTGACTGGTCAATGGTCACTGGACAGTGCTGTAGGGGCAGTATTGGTGTGACTGGTCAATGGTCACTGGACAGTGCTGTAGGGGCAGTATTGGTGTGACTGGACACTGGACAGTGCTGTAGGGATATTATTAGTGTGACTGGACACTGGTCACTGGACAGTGCTGTAGGGGTAGTATTGGTGTGACTGGACACTGGTCACTGGACAGTGCTGTAGGGCAGTATTGGTGTGACTGGTCAATGGTCACTGGACAGTGATGTGTGGGTAGTATTGGTGTGACTGGATTGTTGACAGTGTAGTAGAGGTAGAATTGGTGTGACTGGATTGTTGACAGTGTAGTAGAGGTAGAATTGGTGTGACTGGACACTGGACAGTGTTGTATAGGCAGTATTGTTGTGACTGGACACTGCTGTATAGGCAGTATTGGTGTGTTTGGACACTGGACAGTGCTGTGTGGTCAGTATTGGTGTGACTGAACACTGGTCAGTGCTGTTTGGGCAGTATTGATGTGACTGGACACTTGAAAGTGCTGTGTGGGCAGTATTGGTGTGACTGGACTCTGGTCACCAAGTGAAAGAAAGA
>OZ024751.1:26999441-27021941 GCA_964016885.1 Eledone cirrhosa
AATATTTTGCATTTAAAATTTCTTTTTTTTTATTTTCAAATATAAAATATCCAGGTTGAATATTTTGATGAAAATGCATTTGTGTGTAAATAATAGACAAATATTTCTAACTCAATAGATATTTTTTTTTTTTATAAACACACACACACATATATATATATGTGAGGTGTGTAACTACAGTTACAGACGGTGTGCTGTTCGAAGCACTCCATGCTGTTATGAAGTCCGTCTCATGTTGGGTTGTATTCCAGAGTTAAGGTGGCTGTGTGAATAAAGTAGAATCAAAGTTAGTATTGCAGCATATGTAGGAACATTATTGACATATTTGTTCAATTGTTTCAAAATCAATCAGCTCAGGGTTCAATCACAAAGACGAGGGCCAGACTCTTCTTCAACATCTCCTCAGATATGTTTATATGTGCAAAGATGCATCCAAATTTTGGAATTTGGGTGTTCTTTGCACATATAAACTCACACTGGCCCTGGTCATTGTGATTGTATCCTGAGCTGATTAATATCGAAACAATTGTAATAGTCCAATAAAGTTTCTACATATGCTGCAACACTAACTTTGATTCTGCTTACTTTATATATATAAATATATATATATATATATATATATATATATATATATATATATATATATATATATATATATATATTTATATATATATATATATATATATATATATATATATATATATATTTATATATATATAGGTGATAAGAAACTCTCAGGAGAGCTGGACATCAGAAGGTCTTCAGAGAAGAAACCCCACTCAAGCAAGTATTTCGGCCCTTAACATATGTATGTATTTAAGTATATCATACACTTACACCCACACATACTTTCAGTAGCCCTCATGGTAACATTTATTGACAAAACAAATACCAATTGTTTATACATCAATGTAGCATGATTTCAGTTGATTGGAAATCAAACAAAACTTCCTGATGTTGTTTGTTTTTTAATGTAAATTTTCAAGATTGAATTAAAACAATGCATAAAAGAAAATTCTTTGTTGTCTTGAGCCAAAACATAAATGAAAATAATTTTTTAAACATGATTGAGTGAAAGTAGGCTGAAGTGAAAGAATGAGCCTCTTGGATAAGAAGTAGTCTACCTACAGTTAGTTACTGAACCATCACTCATACATACAACATTTGTACATAACAAGATGACTTATATATTACACAGTACCAGAGTGTATACGGTGTATATGTAGCTTTTAGTGTGAAACACATGGAATTATTGTTGGTGAAAAGCTTTTGAGTATTCAAATTTGAAATATACATACACATTCTCAGTAATGTTTGAGCAGGGTACAGTGTGGCCAAATGGCCAGTCCTTCCTCATAATGGTACCATCCAGTTCCACACTGTAAATGGTTTCTGTCAGGAAGGGCATCTAGATTTTAAAAATCCCAGCCAATTTTACAATTCTGTCTGAGCAAGGTACGGTGCGGTCAATCTGGTCAGACTTGTCTCATGATGTGGACGACACATTTAACCCATGCAGGCATGGAAAATGAACATTAAATGGTGATGATAGTAATGTAATGATGATGATGATGAAGATGATGATGATGATGGTGGTGATGATGATGATGATGTTATATATAAACCCTTTCAGTCATGAGTGACTATGGGTTTTGCACTTAGAAAGTTCCGCTCTAAGGCACAAGACCAGGCAAGATGCTTTAGTGGAATACCAGCAGCCACCCATGCATACTAGTTACCCCCTCTCCATACCACCAATGTCATCCAAGGGAAAGGCAACGACTGATACAGCTTGGTACCAATGACATCACAGCTCATTTCTACAGCTGAGTGAACTGGAGTAACATGAAGAAAAGTGTCTTGTTCAAGGACACAACACATTGCCTGGTCCAAGAATTGAACTTACAACTTTACGATTTGAATCCAAATCTCTAACTTCTAAGCTGGTACAATACAAATAAATTTCTGTCTAGAAATAGCACACCTGAGATAGTGAGGTCACCATGAAAGGCACTGAGACAAACAATTTACAGATAAAAGAGGCTCTACTTCTAGAGGGGTATAAACCAAATATTAACAACAGATCTGAGCTACATAGATTGGCTGTGACCAAGCACACAACAAAGGAATAGCTCATAAGAAGAAAATTCTTCTTCATTCAAGATTTAAAAAGGGATTTTGCCCTGAAATATCAAAAAATATTGTTTTGTTTTGTCATTCTTATATTTCCTATTGGCATTGTAGTGGCTTTCTCAATACTTTCTTTATTTCCCAATACTTCATATAAACTATATATCATCACCACCACCATCATCATTTTGGTTTAGCATCAATTCTTCCATGCCGGGAAGTCTGGCCATGTTACACCTTGCTCTGGTGAGTACTATAACATGGCTGGGTATTTTACAGCTGGATACCCTTCCTAACACCACATAGTGTGGGACATATATATAGTCAAACACATGCACATATAAACACACAAACACATGCACATATATACACACACACACAAACACATGCACATATATACACACACACACAAACACATGCACATATATACACACACACACAAACACATGCACATATACACGCACACAAACACATGCACATATATACACACACAAACACATGCACATATATACACACACACAAACACACACACACACACACACACAACTCCACCCACCACACAACACTCCCACCTTTACAACATATTTATATACCACTCCCCACACATCTACCACTCCCCACACCTAACCATCAATGCTACACTTCCGAATGCATGCACATGTATGTGCACCTGACCACATACACTACCAACACACATTCCTATGCTCATGTCCACGTGTGCTTGTTGCTCTTGTGCACTCATTTGTGTTCACATGACACCCAGTGGCCCAGCTGTGGCGCCCTCAGTGGTGAAATCTCCTAACATTTACTCCATCCCCACCACTTCCCGGCTCCATCCATGCACGTAATGAGCTCAAACCTTGTAGCCCTGTATCGTTGTATGCGAAGTTATGCAGCTTCTCTTGCAACCATACCAGGTAATGAAATATACCGGCCACTACTATTTTCACTACCTCCTCTTTTCTACACAGTCCCCCTCGGCTGCTGCTATATGGGTGTTAATGTATGTATATTTAGAAATTCATATGCATCCTTAAAAATGGCCATTAAACGATGATGCTGATGATGATACATCCCATTACATTGGTCAGTTTATGCATGCTCACTGAAGCATCTCCACTTTCTCAGCAGCCCGTCACAGTTCAAGGCTTCTCCTTCAAACATATGAACACACCTTCACGCACACACACACACACACACACACACACACACACACACATATACTTGATGTCCACCCACATATACTTTGATTACCCCCTTAAACCTCTCTAATGTGGAAGATGCCACTTGACCATGATGGCAGTATCGGTAGAGGGTCGGACGCCATGCTTTGACGCATAGAGTTACCGGCCCTTGCCATTCTGAGTTCAAATCCCGCCAAGGTTAACTTTGCCTTTCATCCTTACGGGGTCGATAAAATAAAGTACCAGTAATGCACTGGGTAATTGCTGGCCTTGTGCCAAATGTAGAAACAATTATTTATGTGGTAATTGGGTGGTGGATTGGCAGTATCAGTAGAGGGTCAGATGCCATGCTTTGCAGCATAGAGTTACGCCCCTTTATGATCTGAGTTCAAATCCCGCCGAGATTAACTTTGCCTTTCATCCTTACAGAGTCAATAAAATAATGTACCAGTAATTCACTAGGATAATTGCTGGAATTATTTATGTGGTAATATGTCTTTATTGTTCATCTCACACATAACCCCGACCCCTCCCACTAATAAAGACATATTACATACACACACAAACATACTGTTATATACATACACACACATGCAATGATATATATGTGCATATATATATATATATATATATATATATATATATATATATATATATATATAAATATATGATATATAAATATATGATATATATATATATAAATATATGATATATAAATATATGATATATATATATATATATGATATTTATATATATGATATATAAATATATGATATATATATATATATATATATATATATATATATATATATATATATATATGTATATGATATATATATATATATATATGTTTTGAAACAGCAAGCGAGTTTGAAAATAGAAGTAGAAGCTTTTGCTGTATTTTAGCCTGATAATGGAGTTTAGAACCCTCTAAAAAAGTGGAAAAAGATGAGTATTGACAAACTTATACGTCAATACTCATCTTTTTCCATTTTTTAGAGGGCTCTAAACCCCATTATCAGGCTAAAAAAATTTTAGTCAAAAATATGGCAAAAGCTTCTTTTTCTATATATATATATATGTATATATATATAAAATAATTATAAAGAGTTGGAGATGCACCTAACGTTTTTTTTTATATATACATGCAAATTTCCAGTACACAACAACACTAAAATAGCTCATACAAAATAAATGGATTTTTTTTAACCCAAGGTAGGGTCTGCAGAAATAATCATAGTTATCTCACTGGACATCAAGTGTTGAAGGGCTCAAGTGTGAAATGAAATTTACAACTGAAACCTATATAGGTTTAACTGGTAGCATACAAGGTTGTGTCTTTAGGAGGTTTCTCAAATTTTTTAATCATAGGGGCCGCAATCCTATCATGAGAAGCAATGTGAAATGAAGTGTCCTGCATAAGAACATATTGCACCATCAAGAACAGGAATTGGACCTACAACCATCTACAATCATAAGTGAAACCACAAGACCAGACACCTTCACTAAAGGATTAAATGACAAGGACAGACAATAATAATGACAGACATTAAGAAATAATAACAAAGATATCTGTGAATGATAGAGTAGCCATTAGGGTAGGAGGGTGGTGTGTAAGATGGAGGTGAAGATCTGTGTAAGTATCATACGTACCATATTCATCATCATCATCATCACTGATATATTCCAGGTTATCGTAAGATGAATGACAGCTTCCATCTTGAAGGTTTCCAGCTTCTCCGTCTTTTGGACATAACTTTGTACCTCTGAAATAGAGGAGATTTCGAAGGGTTTTGAAAGCCATCACGTAGTAAAAAAAGGTTGGTGCCCACATAACTCTATCTATAAACCTTATAGAAGAAATATCATGTGATATTTGTCATGTCATATCTACTGTGTCAGATCTACTATGTCAGATCCATGCCATGTCTACCATGTCATATCTGTCAGGTGATATTTGCCATGACATATCTGTCATGTGATTTCTACCATTTGATATCTACTATTTGATATCTACTATGTGATATCTACTATGTGATATCTACTATGTGATATCTACTATGTGATATCTACTATGTGATATCTACCATTTGATATCTACTATGTGATATCTACCATTTGATATCTACTATGTGATATCTACTATGTGATATCTACAATGTGATATCTATTATGTGATCTACCATATCATATCTGTCATGTCATATCTACTATGTGATATCTATTATATGAAGAAAGAAACTACTTACGGCCGAACAACCAGTTCAATCTCACCATTAGGATGTGAAATTGTCTGTTGAACTTCTTCATAGGTTTTACCAGTTAATTCTATACCATTCCATTCTAAGATTTGGTCTCCTGCAAAAGAAAATAGCAAAAACAAAAACAGAGATAAGTGTCTGGAAAAGAATGCTACATACACAGATTGGTAGATAAGGGGAGGGGAATAGATGTTAGAGCAGGGCTATAGAAGTTAGAGGAGGGCTATAGATGTTAGAGGAGGGCTATAGATGTTAGAGGAGGGCTATAGAAGTTAGAGGAGGGCTATAGAAGTTAGAGGAGGGCTATAGATTTTAGAGGAGGGCTATAGATTTTAGAGGAGGGCTATAGAAGTTAGAGGAGGGCTATAGATGTTAGAGGAGGGCTATAGAAGTTAGAGGAGGGCTATAGATGTTAGAGGAGGGCTATAGATGTTAGAGGAGGGCTGTAGATGTTAGAGGAGGGCTATAGATGTGTTATCCAATATGCAATGTGTTGGTGTATTTCAGTTAACCTGTCTGTACTGGTTGTCATTCTATGTTATTTTGAATTCAGTTGGGTAAAGAAGGGGCAGTTCTTCAAAGTGGAATGAAGCTGTGCGAGAGGAAGACCAAGGCTGATCTCATAATTGATAAAGGAAGGCAACAAATGATTAATCCCTGTTTTGTGAAGAAGACTTATCCAACCCATGCAATATTTCAATATTTCCCCATCATTATCATCATCATTATCATCATCATTATCATCATCATCATTATCATCATCATCAATTTGCTTTTCTAGCTAGCACAGGTTGTTTGGGTCTTTTTTGTCACAACGTACCTCCACTTGTCACGTTACTTAGTCAACTCCTCAGTAAGATCCAATGATCTGAGATCAGCTCTCATGACCTTCCAAGACCAAGTCTTCCTTGGTCTTCCTTCTACTGAGATTTCTTCACCCAGTGATCATCATCCCTCCACATAATATGTCGATACCAGCACACTCACTTTTATTATTATATTGTTAACAAACACTTGCAATAACTACAACAGCCACACTATAATCAACTCCAGTACTCAACTCTTGAAACGATGTGAAAACTATTATCAACCTTCGTATATAACTGGTACTTTTTCTATCGACCCCAGAAGAATGAAAGGCATACCTAGAGATTATCAATGACACACTAAAGTGTCATGACACACACACATACATGTGCACACATATATACACACACATACATGTGCACACATAAATACACACACATACATGTGCATATATATATATATATACACACACACATACATGTGCACACATATATACACACACATACATGTGCATATATATGTATATATACACACACACATACATGTGCACACATATATACACACACATACATGTGCATATATATGTATATATATATGAGGATGGATTCAGTTTGAAACTGGTTAGACCATTACTCAACAGAGTACTCAATACTTGGAGTAGTACAGTATAGTTAATATACACACATATATAAACCACGTTTATCATCAACAGCACACATTGAGGAACCAACCAAATGTTTGACTTCTCTAAATATTATGAATCTCCTGTCAAAGATGTCTTTAAAACTTAATTCTTCCATCCTCTGTTATCTCCATGGCAACATATTCCAGGAACTTTTACCACTGACCCTAATTTCACTACCATGTCACACTTTATCTCCCTCTTTATTCTGGCCCAGATCTTGCCCAACTAAACATTTGTTGTTACTCATTCTCCAAGGATGAATCCTTGCTTTATTGTACAGATGTAATATCTTCACTGCCCTCCCTACCACCACCATTAACCCCTCCTACCACAACCATTAACCCCTCCTACCACCACCATTAATCCCTCCTACCACCACCATTAACCCCTCCTACCACCACCATTAACCCCAACATAAAATACAGTAAAAACACCTTGAGTATTATCTAAGTTTTGTTGCAGCCGACATGACAGAAAACATCTGTTAAAATACTTAAGACAGAAAATGCAGTATTTTGAATAAAAATAAGATTTTTCTAGCTGCAATCATTGAATTTTGAGAGATTAAGTACAATGTATACATACATGTGTGTGTATATGATATGCGATACATATATAGAGAGAGATTCACATATATATACATATGTATAGATGTGTTATTTACCAAATGTCTAATATTCTGTTTGTTCCAGGGTGTTTTCCCCTGTTTTCAGCCCCATCTCAGCCTTCACTTCGCCACCCTATGTCTTGTATAACAGAAGTCTTGTAAGATTGTATCAACGTCAACAACCAATATATTTTTATTCATTTCGTCAACATATAACATTGAAGAAATCAACTTCTAAACACACAAGACAAACACAGAGATGTGACTGGATAAGTCTTTCCCCTTTGTAGATTTTATTATCAGAAAATAATAACAAAAATGGGACTTGGGTTGGTGCCTTCAATAACATCCGTTGCATAATTTTGTAAATCTTTTTTTCTACAGTGCAATACACAACAACGTCAACTACATACAGTAATATACATACATGCTGCTATATACATACATGTTGCTATATACATACATTAAACATAGGTCTTAAACATCTGTCTATCTACTTAGTATGAAATAGGTGTGTCCAATTCAACACAATGAAATACATCTGCATTTGTGTCTGTATACAATAAAATATGTGTGGTGTATATATATATATATATATATATATATATATATATATATACACACATGCATAGATATATACACACGCAATCATACATAGATCTAGATACACATACACCCAAACACGTGTACAATACATATACAATGTATCTTCTTTACATACAATAAAATATACGTACATATAAACAAACACACACATGTATGTATAATATATATATAATACATAGTGAACATCCACACAACTACATCAAGTGAAACGCATTTCCATCTGTTTACAATTCATTTCTAACATCAATGTATATACTTTATAAACAACAGCATATGGATGTGTGTGTGTGTGTGTGTATTATTAATATACATACATACATATATACATGAGAGTTAGATATTGGACACGTGTATCACTCTCTCTCAATATATATATATTGGTATGTATGTATTCAGACACTGATATATATATATATATATATATATATATATATATATATATATATATATATATACCATCCTACCCATGCCAGCGTGGAAGATGGACGTTAAATGATGATGATGATAATGATGATATATATATAGAGAGAGATATAGATATATTTAGAAAACGTGGGGGGAAACAAAAGGACAATTCCCACTGATTTGCTGTCTTCTATGGATCACTGATATTTTGAACGCATTAAAGACAGTACATCTCACCTCAGTGCGTTAATAACTAAAATGGATAGCTATCCAGGAAGAAACACAATGGACGATAACAAAGAGAACGCCAAAAAAAAAGAAAAAAAATGGCTAAAAGGAAGAGCAAGGGGAAAAGACTGAGGCAACAGTATATATATATATATATATATATATATATATGGGTGATGTGTTGTTTCCTTGAGCAAGACACTTTATTTCACATTGCTTCAGTTTACTCAGCTGTAGAAATGAGATGATAGGGACTGGGGTCCATATCATTCCACTGCAAAGTGGTCGTGGAGGTGCCACGGCAAAAAAGCACCCAGCACTCACTGTAAATGAGGTTGGTGTTAGGAAGGGCATCCAACACTTCCATCTTACAGTGCCAACAAGATGCTTTCTATTGTGTCACTAGCACTTCCACCTTACAGGGTGGACTAGGTACTCTCTATGATGCTGTGCAGAGGTCTAACAACAACTAAACTATATGTCTCTTACCCTCTTCCAATTCTCCATGTAACTGTTCTGCAATTCCTCCAGGGTAAATTGCGGCTACATATGCTACCATCTCTTCATCAGGTCCTTGCTGTTTACCTCCAACAATTTTCATCCCAATTCCATTTCCTGCCAGACACATTAGAAATGAAAAAACTAGATTAGAAAATGACAAAACATCACAAAACAATAATGAAAGCCATTACTTCACCCAAAATATAGATAACAGAAGTAAATGTGTTGAGATAACATGATAGCAATGATATTTCTGTGAGGACAAGATCAATAAATCACCTGTGTAATTGTCTCTAGCCCTTGTCTTACCTGTGTGATGTGTTTTACAGATTCTCACTTCATTCTTTTTAGAGCAGTGCTTCCCAAACTGTCATGGAACCGTTATGGGATTTTGTAATAAGTTGCAAAACACCAAACCCATTTCTATATTTTGCAATTTGCACTCCCACAAGACATTTAATGAAACAGTTTTTGTGTTTTTGAGAGAGAATATATATATATATACAGTGAGCTTCCGTTATAATGAAATTCATGGGGTATAAAAAAAAATTTGTTTTAACGAAAAATTCTTTATAACAAGATCGACCGAAACAAATCGAGTGTTTGTTTCTTATTACCTTGGAGATTGAAAAAAATGTTGTTATACTGAAAAATTCATTATAATGGTATTCGTTATTTAAGAATTTTACCTGTATAATATATAATTTGTAAAATAATGAGGAAGCTGTTAAAAGTGCAAAATGCCATAAATTGTGATGTCAGGTAAAATTTACCTCAAAGGATAAATATCAGCAGCTAGAAGTGTTTTGGCAGCAGAAGTGATAGGGAGAAAGAAGAAAAGGAATAAAATGGATGAGAGGAGATGACACAAACATTAGCTTTTAGACTGCCTCTGGTTTCGACAATTTAACTAAAAGTACCAGGTAAGCTAGATGGCTTGAAACAATGGAGAAATAAATATCTCAGTTGGTATAATGTTTGTGTTAGGAATGAATAGATTAGATAGACAGGTAGGTCAGAGAGAGAGAGAAAAATATAGTGTATCCACTCAGCCTTAGATCACCACATGTAAGTGGAAGTGATGAGTAGGAATGGGAGTTAGAGAAGAGAGAAGGAGAGAAAAGAAGCTGTAAGAGGAAAAGAAGAGAGGTTAACTTTGCTTTTCATCCTTACGGGGTCGATAAAATAAAGTACCAGTAATACACTGAAATAATTGCTGGCCTTGTGCCAAAAGTAGAAACAATTATATATTATATTATATTATATATTATATAATATTATATATTATATTATATATTATATTATATTATATATTATATTATATACATATAATATATATATATATACAAGTGGAAGCTTAGTAAAATCGAAGCTTTGGCTGTGGCCAAGCTAACGACCTACAATTAGGAATGAGCAGCAAAGCACTCAATAAGGCAGGCCTTAGAGTAATAACATACGTTTAGACAGCTTGACAAATTGAAAATTACGACAGGCAGACCTAGCCACACAATACCAAAAACAACGAAAAAACTAATCAGGTCAGTTATATATAGAATAGATTTATTCCCCTTTCTTTCATTTTTGTCTCTCTCCCCTCTGTTCTTTTCCTCTTACAGCTTATATATATATATATATATATATATATATCAGATCATCCCATAAGTAATGTCATTTTTTGCTTTTGAAGAGATAAAAAAACATGAAGTATATATTTTCATTGACATCAATAACAACCTTCCAATGCTGTAAGAGTTTGCTGGTTCCATTCCGATAGGAATCAGAATTGTAGGAGAACATTGGTCCATTTCAAGTGCCTCTATATAATTGTACTCTTTTCCATTAATAACATGTTGCAAACTTTGTAATAAATGATAATCAGAAGGAACAAACTAAAGAGAATATGGAGGGTGTGGAAGCCTTTCCCAGCCAAGTTTCTCAATCTTGTAACATGTAATTCTTGTACTATAAGGTCTGGCATTGTTGTGATAAAACCCTTTCAATTAAGTAGAGAATATCTTTTTCCTTTCAATGTTTCATTCAATCGAACAAGTTGATCATAGTGTACTTGAGTTTTGAGTGTCTGGTTTTGTGGTAAGGCTTTAAATTGTATTATACCTGTCATATACCTGTCATATCGCACCAACCAAATGCTTAACAAGACCTTATGATTTATATATATATCATAGAGTATCAATACATTTCAAATATGGACACTCTCAAGAATGAAGAGCAGTACAGATATTAATGTTTTCTCTTCAATTGTTTCCTCTCATTTCATTCACTTGCCAAGCTTAGACACCAGTCCACATTCCTGTAAATGGCGATGCATTGGTTGTTGATGCCAAATTAACCTCTTCTGCTACTGTTCAATTGCGACATTCAGCATATCATTATCAAAAGCGACACCCAGAGTGGTGGCCATCTTCCAAGTCAATGTCCTCTTGTTAAAATCTATTGAACTATTGTTGGCACTTACAAAACATTGAAAACACTTTCACCCTACACTTTTTCCAGTATTTATAGCACTGTTGACTTTTTTAAACTTGTAAAGCATGACATGTCTTTTCTGGGACTTCTATTATCTGGAAGGATTATTAAAGCAACAAATTAAAACTTATGTCTGTAAGCCAGAAACTATTTGATTGAAGCTTTTCTTTCTACAGCTGTGAAATAATCTTAGTTATGCTGGAACATGTTTTAACAAGAACAATGTAGAAATTACATTATTTATGGAATGAGATGATAATTTAAATTGAACTTGTGTAATGGTCTAAAATTTCACCAAAAATCTTCCTTAAAATTTAAAAATAATTTTCCTGAAAAATTTCTCAAACGTTTTCCTCGATATTTTTTTTTTAATTTCCTGAAGATGTTTTTGAAAAGATTTCAAACTCTTCTGCTGATATTACAACAATATTCTCTCTAAATCATTAACAAAACTTTTTGGAAATTTCACTGAACATTTCCTCAAAAATGTTCCGCCATATTTAATATTTTCTTCAAAAGATTTTTTAATATTTTCATTACATTTTTTCTAAGATTTAAAAAGTTTTCTCAAAAATATTTCTTAGAATTTTTAAAAACAATTTCAATGTTTCTCAAAATTTTTCAAAAATCTTCATTAACATTTTCATAAAATATGTTCTCAAAAATTTTAAAGAATTTTCTTGAAAAGTTTCTCAATTATTTTCCTCAAAATTTTCTTTAGAATTTTATCAAAATGTTTTCGAAAAAAATTCATGGAAAATTATTTCAAAAAGTTCACCAAATTTATAAAATAAATTTTTTCTCAAAATTTTCACAAAATGAAATTTTTGATGATTTTTTTCAAAAAAGTTTGAGAAAATTTTCGGGAATATTTTTGATTAAAATTATTGAGAAATTTTTTAGGAAAAATTTTGAACATTTTTGAGAAAAATTTTTCAGATTTTGATGAAATGTTTTGAAAATTTTGGAAAAAAATTTTCAACAAAAATTTCCCTCTCATTTTTCGAAACTTCAACGAATATTCTCTCAAAATGTTTTTAATGGTTTTCGAAAATCTTTCTCTAAATAGAATTTTACTGAAAATTTTAAAGATAACTTTTTAGATAATATTTGAAAATTTTTGAAAATGTGGGCATCCACAATGAAAAAATATATTACAACATTCGATGACTATAAATAATAGTTAGGAAAATCGGATACACTACTGTTAGTGATGGAAAGAACTGAACATCGACTTCTGTTCACTTTTTCCGACGGTGAGGATTTTAAAGTGAGTTTTTCAATTATTATTTATTTAAAAAAATTTTGAAACTTTTAAAGAAAATTTTTCTGAAGTGTTTTGAAAACTTTTGAGAATATTTTGATGAAAGCTTTGTCAAATATTTTCTTTAAATTTTTATCGAAATATTTTCGAAAAAATTTCAACAAAAATGATCAATTTTGACAAATTTTACTTTCACATATCTCAAACAATCGCTTTGTTCCCGGTCTTCCCCTTTCAATGTGGCCACCACCACAAGCTCCATCACCACAAGCTCCACCACCATCACATGCCCATTATCTTCTCTATCATTACCTCCACTGTGATCTCAGAAAAAGAATTTAAGCTGTTTTTATTCAAATGTACATTTGAAAAAAATTCAAAAATGCAACAGAGCAAGCAGATGGTGAGATTTTAAAGTTAATATATGTGTGAGTGTGTGTGAGAGGGGGAGAGAGGGAGAGAGAAAGAGAGTGTGAGAGAGAGTGAGAGGGGGAGGGAGAGAGAGAGTGAGAGTGAGAGAGAGAGTGAGAGAGAGAGTGAGAGAGTGTGTGAGAGATAGAGAGAGAGAGAGTGTGTGAGAGATAGATAGAGATAGAGAGAGAGAGAAAGAGTGAGAGAGAGAGAGAGAGAGTGTGCGTGTACATACATAGATGTATATATATATACATACGTATATTTGTGCACCTGGTTGTTTACTAAACCATAACAACCCATAACACACACACACACAGTCATGGTCAACTCACACACACACACACACAAACACACACACAGGTTTTAACTATTTATAACACTGTCGGTTTCTACCGTGAATGTGCCACTATATTTGGTGTCTACTCTCGGTTTCTACCGTGAATGTGCCACTATATTTGGTGTCTACTCTCAGTTTCTACCGTGAATGTGCCACTATATTTGGTGTCTACTCTCGGTTTCTACCGTGAATGTGCCACTATATTTGGTGTCTACTCTCGGTTTCTACCGTGAATGTGCCACTATATTTGGTGTCTACTCTCGGTTTCTACCGTGAATGTGCCACTATATTTGGTGTCTACTCTCGGTTTCTACTGTGAATGTGCCACTATATTTGGTGTCTACTCTCGGTTTCTACTGTGAATGTGCCACTATATTTGGTGTCTACTCTCGGTTTCTACCGTGAATGTGCCACTATATTTGGTGTCTACTCTCGGTTTCTACCGTGAATGTGCCACTATATTTGGTGTCTACTCTCGGTTTCTACCGTGAATGTGCCACTATATTTGGTGTCTACTGTCGGTTTCTACCGTGAATGTGCCACTATATTTGGTGTCTACTCTCGGTTTCTACCGTGAATGTGCCACTATATTTGGTGTCTACTCTCGGTTTCTACCGTGAATGTGCCACTATATTTGGTGTCTACTGTCGGTTTCTACCGTGAATGTGCCACTATATTTGGTGTCTACTCTCGGTTTCTACTGTGAATGTGCCACTATATTTGGTGTCTACTCTCAGTTTCTACCGTGAATGTGCCACTATATTTGGTGTCTACTCTCGGTTTCTACTGTGAATGTGCCACTATATTTGGTGTCTACTCTCGGTTTCTACCGTGAATGTGCCACTATATTTGGTGTCTACTCTTGGTTTCTACCGTGAATGTGCCACTATATTTGGTGTCTACTCTCGGTTTCTACCGTGAATGTGCCACTATATTTGGTGTCTACTCTCGGTTTCTACCGTGAATGTGCCACTATATTTGGTGTCTACTCTCGGTTTCTACCGTGAATGTGCCACTATATTTGGTGTCTACTCTCGGTTTCTACTGTGAATGTGCCACTATATTTGGTGTCTACTCTCGGTTTCTACTGTGAATGTGCCACTATATTTGGTGTCTACTCTCGGTTTCTACCGTGAATGTGCCACTATATTTGGTGTCTACTCTCGGTTTCTACCGTGAATGTGCCACTATATTTGGTGTCTACTCTCGGTTTCTACCGTGAATGTGCCACTATATTTGGTGTCTACTGTCGGTTTCTACCGTGAATGTGCCACTATATTTGGTGTCTACTCTCGGTTTCTACCGTGAATGTGCCACTATATTTGGTGTCTACTCTCGGTTTCTACCGTGAATGTGCCACTATATTTGGTGTCTACTGTCGGTTTCTACCGTGAATGTGCCACTATATTTGGTGTCTACTCTCGGTTTCTACTGTGAATGTGCCACTATATTTGGTGTCTACTCTCAGTTTCTACCGTGAATGTGCCACTATATTTGGTGTCTACTCTCGGTTTCTACCGTGAATGTGCCACTATATTTGGTGTCTACTGTCGGTTTCTACCGTGAATGTGCCACTATATTTGGTGTCTACTCTTGGTTTCTACTGTGAATGTGCCACTATATTTGGTGTCTACTCTCAGTTTCTACCGTGAATGTGCCACTATATTTGGTGTCTACTCTCAGTTTCTACCGTGAATGTGCCACTATATTTGGTGTCTACTCTCAGTTTCTACCGTGAATGTGCCACTATATTTGGTGTCTACTCTCAGTTTCTACCGTGAATGTGCCACTATATTTGGTGTCTACTCTCAGTTTCTACTGTGAATGTGCCACTATATTTGGTGTCTACTCTCAGTTTCTACTGTGAATGTGCCACTATATTTGGTGTCTACTCTCAGTTTCTACCGTGAATGTGCCACTATATTTGGTGTCTACTCTCAGTTTCTACCGTGAATGTGCCACTATATTTGGTGTCTACTCTCAGTTTCTACCGTGAATGTGCCACTATATTTGGTGTCTACTCTCAGTTTCTACCGTGAATGTGCCACTATATTTGGTGTCTACTCTCAGTTTCTACCGTGAATGTGCCACTATATTTGGTGTCTACTGTCGGTTTCTACTGTGAATGTGCCACTATATTTGGTGTCTACTCTCGGTTTCTACTGTGAATGTGCCACTATATTTGGTGTCTACTCTCGGTTTCTACCGTGAATGTGCCACTATATTTGGTGTCTACTCTCGGTTTCTACCGTGAATGTGCCACTATATTTGGTGTCTACTCTCGGTTTCTACCGTGAATGTGCCACTATATTTGGTGTCTACTGTCGGTTTCTACCGTGAATGTGCCACTATATTTGGTGTCTACTCTCGGTTTCTACCGTGAATGTGCCACTATATTTGGTGTCTACTCTCGGTTTCTACCGTGAATGTGCCACTATATTTGGTGTCTACTGTCGGTTTCTACCGTGAATGTGCCACTATATTTGGTGTCTACTCTCGGTTTCTACTGTGAATGTGCCACTATATTTGGTGTCTACTCTCGGTTTCTACCGTGAATGTGCCACTATATTTGGTGTCTACTCTCAGTTTCTACCGTGAATGTGCCACTATATTTGGTGTCTACTCTCGGTTTCTACCGTGAATGTGCCACTATATTTGGTGTCTACTCTCGGTTTCTACTGTGAATGTGCCACTATATTTGGTGTCTACTCTCGGTTTCTACCGTGAATGTGCCACTATATTTGGTGTCTACTCTCGGTTTCTACCGTGAATGTGCCACTATATTTGGTGTCTACTCTCAGTTTCTACCGTGAATGTGCCACTATATTTGGTGTCTACTCTCGGTTTCTACCGTGAATGTGCCACTATATTTGGTGTCTACTCTCGGTTTCTACTGTGAATGTGCCACTATATTTGGTGTCTACTCTCGGTTTCTACTGTGAATGTGCCACTATATTTGGTGTCTACTCTCGGTTTCTACTGTGAATGTGCCACTATATTTGGTTTCTAGTCATGTCATCATCCTATCAAATTATTCTTTAAACTAGAACCACTTTTTCTGTATAAAACTGAATGAACTAAGACACTCCCGATTTTTGGTCTAAAATTACCAATATTTTCGTTGCCTAATCATGGGATCTTTCTCAACCTATCAAATTGCACTTCAAACTTATAACAATCTGAGCCACATTTGTTGCATGAAACTGAAAGTAATTCCCAACATCAGTTAGATGTGACTTACAAGTTGGCATAGCCACACATCTCTCCATCTCTCTTAACTTTTGAAAATCATGAAACTTGTGAAACCGGTTAAGTTATAAATTATTGTAAATAAACCTTCTTAAAGACTCCAATTGCATTTTGAACTTCTTTTTCATATATATATATATATATGTGTATATATATATGTATATGTATATATATGTATATGTATATGTATGTATATATATATGTATGTATAAGACTAAATATTTGAGGTGGCAATAAATGGTAAAATAAAAATATGTGCGAGGGGAGGAGGAGAGTGTGAGGATGAGGGAGAGTGTGAGGATGAGGGAGAGTGGGAGGAAGAGGGAGAGTGTGAGGATGAGGGAGAGTGGGAGGAAGAGGGAGAGTGTGAGGATGGGCGAGAGTGGGAGGAAGAGGTGGAGGTAAGAAAGCAGAAGGTTGAGGATGTACAGTGATAAAGGCTGAACTATGTTCTCCTATTGAAGTAGATTATAGTTTAACCCTTTCCTGGCCATATTTCTACTGAAATACACTCTATTCTAGTTAATTAATTGTTTCTACGTTTGGCACAAGGCCAGCAAATACCCAGTGCATTACTGGTACTTTATTTTATCAACCCTGTAAGGATGAAAGACAAAGTTATCCTCGGCGGGATTTGAACTCAGAATGGCAAGGACCGTAACTCTCTACATCAAAGCATGACGTCCCACCCTCTACCAATACTGCCAATTAATGAAGAATTATCAGTGATTTACTAAAATGATTAATTATTTCATTAGTAAGACAGTAACTTAATGTAAGGTTCTTATATACAATTATGGTGGAAGATTTTAATTTAAATTGGAAACCTTTAAATTGATTGGTTTTATTTCATAGAACCAGACCTGATTTTGGCTGGATTGGTAACTAAAGGGTTAAGTAAGGTGTGGTGGAAGTCCAATGGAGTGGTGGTCATTGGAGGAGTCAGATGTTGACTTAGGGCTAAACTCATGACAATAAGAAGTGGATCTTTATAGGACTTCAAGTATGTGTATGGAAGAACATTAATGTTGTACTGACATATGTATGGAAGACCTTAATAACTTGCTGTTATATGTATGGAAGACCTTAATAATTGTTTTAGCATGTAAAGTAAGCTGTCATATTTATTTTAAAATAATCGTCTTAAGTCTGTCTCGTGTCCAGCAACTCATCAGGCCAGTGCTTATCCTGGTTTCTGTAGTGTGAAGCGACTGATAGTACCAGGCTCCCCGCTGGACTGGACGCCAGTCACAGGGTTAAACCTCCAGTTATTACTGGTACATATCAGCTGAGTATACTGGAACAACATAAAATGAAGTGGTTTGCTCAAGAACACAACACACAACCCAGTCCAGGAATTGAACCCACAACATTATGATTCTAAGTCCAACACCCTTACCACTAGGCCACCTGCCTCCTTGGTCATAGATATGGAAGACCTTAATAAAATTGATGGTATGTTGTGTGTGGGGTGGTATTGATGGTATGTTGTGTGTGGGGTGGTATTGATGGTATGTTGTGTGTGGGGTGGTATTGATGGTATGTTGTGTGGTGTGGTCTGGTAGTGATGGTATGTTGTATGCGGTGTGGTGTAGTGTGGTAGTGATGGTATGTTGTATGTGGTGTGGTATTGATGGTATGTTGTGTGGTGTGGTATTGATGGTATGTTGTGTGGTGTGGTCTGGTAGTGATGGTATGTTGTATGTGGGGTGGTATTAATGAATAACTTCCCCCCTTCTCACCAACTAGTCTCGGACACATTGAAAAGGGTCATAGGTTTTGCCCTTCCTCATCTGACCAAAATACACAAATTATAGATGACCACTGGCCACACACATATACACCACTTCCCCTACACACAAACAGTCTATGCCCCCCCCCCCCCCACTGAAACCCAACAGTACAGCCATTAGAGTGTAAGAATCTCTTGTTGTATTTGTTGATAAGTTGAGTCCAACTGTCTTTCATCCATTCAGCATGAAATAGAAGACAACAGATTGTTTGAAGTGTTAGCACACAAGATGTTCTAAAGTAGCTATAATATTCCACAGTTTAAGTTCCACTTAGATATTCAAATCCTATTGATGGTCAAGTGATTCTAAAGACTGTAATGGGTGGAGAAGGGTTGTGGCTATCTACTACTACAGGTGAACAATGATGATGCTCCCCCCCCCCCTCATACACACACGGTACATAAACACAAATGAGATTCAAGCTACTAGCCCACCATCGGTTCATACCTCCGCTTTCAGTAGCAACCCAGTCTGCTGAGGACCCACTGAACTCTTGGAAGCAGGGACAATTAATGTTAAACAATGTTGGTGGTGGTGGTGGTGGTATTAGTGGTGGTGGTGGTGGTGGTGGTGGTGGTGGTGTTATATAGAACTTGATGGATCTATCACCCACATATGTTAATAAAAACAGAAACACTAATTTGTATTTTCATTGGTATCGATATTAGAAGTCTGTGCCTTTAAATGACAGTTAAAGACAGGGAAGACAGGGAGTTAGTGGGAAGATCTGGAGCAAGAATGGCAGTTTGAGGGAGGTCAAGAATATTGTAGAGAGACAGAGAGAGAAAGAAATGGGGGAAATCAGGGAGGGAGAGAGGAAAGAAATTATTAAGATAAAAATAGCACACAAACCTTTCATTGATAGATCTTTGGGATCCCTGGTACCACCTAGAAAAAGTAGAGTGGTAGAAGACACTTGATGCTGATTAGCAATCAATGGCCCCAATCACCCTCCACCTTCAACCCTCTTTATTTACATATTCTCTTATTATAAGGCTTGCCTCTTTTCATTTCATTTCTGAGGACAGTTTAAGATGGACAAGGGTTAGGTGAAGGTTTTCTCTTGTACCTCATATTGTGCTACAAACAGTGGATTTGGGGCAGTTTACAATAGACATGGGTTAGGTGAAGGTTTTCTCTTGTACTTCATATTGTGCTACAAACAGTGGATTTGGGGCAGTTTACAATAGACATGGGTTAGGTGAAGGTTTTCTCTTGTACTTCATATTGTGCTACAAACAGTGGATTTGGGGCAGTTTACAATAGACATGGGTTAGGTGAAGGTTTTCTCTTGTACCTCATATTGTGCTACAAACAGTGGATTTGGGGCAGTTTACAATAGACATGGGTTAGGTGAAGGTTTTCTCTTGTACCTCATATTGTGCTACAAACAGTGGATTTGGGGCAGTATACAATAGACATGGGTTAGGTGAAGGTTTTCTCTTGTACCTCATATTGTGCTACAAACAGTGGATTCAGAAGAATTATTTGATTCTTTCAACATAATATAAATGTTTGTCTAAATGAAACGACCAACCTAAAAACTGTACAACGATAAACCTCCTCTCCTTTTAGAGAAAGATTGGGCTGGGTAAATGTTTACTGTGGTACCTCAAAATTGTGCAAACAATGTACAAGATTTTAGTTAGAAAAATTGTTATATTAACGGGTCTTTTATGAATGTTTCTTTACAGAAACATCTTACCTCAAAACTCTACATCAGTAAAGTTCCTGTTTAAGGCTGGCTTAGGTTGGGAAAGATTTACTGTTATAGATAGCTGGATTATAAAATTTCATACACACACACACACATATATTTATATATATATATACACACATACATATATATATATATACATAGATATATACATATATATATATATACATAAATATATATATATATATATATATATACATATATACACATATATACATATATATACCTATATATATATATATACATATATATACATATATATATAGATATATATATATATACATATATATATATATATATATATACATATATATATATATACAATCCACAAGACATATCTGAAGACCCTTTGAATGCAGAGTCGGGTTCTATCTGTAACAGATCCTGCCTTGAGCTGATCGACAGAGAAACATATGTAATATGTTAATAAATTGTGGTTTGATGCATTACTGACTCCTCGTTATCTATAACAATATACACTGCTCTGCATGAGCATTGAGTGCTCCACCGGCATACCACCTACGGCTGCATTTAATTGCAACCCTATAACAACTATATATATACACACAAACACACACACACTATATGTGTGTGTGTGTTTGTGTGTATATATGTATATATATATATATATATATATATATATATATATATATATATATATATATATATATATATACATATATATATATATATATATATATATATATATATATATATATATATATATATATACATATATATACATACATACTTACATATATGGTGGCTGCCAACTCGTTTTCGAGTACGGCCACTACTTTATATCCATGTAGGAGAACCCCTACCGATGCGCTGAACGAGTGTGACTTTTTAGTCCAGCCAGCGACTTGAAAACTCTGGCACAAACACTACACTTGTGACAATTATTGACACATAGTGCTGGGCCCATGGTACCATGTGACGACAAATGCAGAGAGATCTCCAGATATAAAGCAATGCCTGTGCCGTGAAGCTTTTATAGTTTTATAGTGAGCAAAGGCACTGCACAAAGCCAGTCCCACTCTCTTAACCAAGATGATATTTACCAAAAAGAAGAACAAGTCAACATCATTGGATACCATCAGGGTTTCAGGTGTTATATCAGAGTTTTCCTTCTCCTAGAATTCTGCCTTGACAAAGGCTAAGGGGGTCATCTCTCCCGGTGATTTTGGATGGCCATATATATATATATACATACATACATATATATACATACATATATATACATACATATATATACATACATACATATACATACATACATATATATATATATATATACATACATATATATATATATATATATATACACACATATATATATATATAACAAAGGAAAAATCTATTGTTACTTGGCACCTTTAATTTTCTAATGCATTGTATGGTTTTCAAAATTATTTGAATTTATATATATATATATATATATATACATATTTATATATATAATATATTTATAATATATATATAGGAACGATCGACCTTCGTCAAATCGGACCGAGGGAACAATGTTTCCGTTGGTCTTTCCAATTGCTAATACTATCTATCGGTCGCAACTCTAGGTAGAAGGAGCAACGTGAAATAAAGTGTCTTGCTCAAGGACATAACGCATCGCCTGGTCCAGGAATCGAACTCATAATATATATATATATATATTATAAAGAGAGAGAGATTATGGCAAGGTCTGTTGTATAGTTTGGGTAGTAAAGTAGAGTGTGGTGGTGGAGGGGGACATTAGAGATTAGGGGAGGGGGTATTATTTTGTTTGCAGTACAGTTTAGAGGAGGGGTATAGGGGTTTTTCTTTGAGA
>OZ024751.1:27024441-27071941 GCA_964016885.1 Eledone cirrhosa
TCTATGCTGTTCATGTGAGTTGATTCGAACATCTAATTAGTATTTTGCTCGTTAGTGTGAGCTGGAAGGAAGTAATCAGGAGGATCCAATAATAACCCTAAAGACTCCCAGTACCTTTACTCAGGAGAAAGGGGTAAAAGGTCCTCTCAAAATTTAAGGGTACTGAGAGGTATTTTTGAAGCTATTGCATATTCAAACCAACCTCTCCACCCTGTCCTCCCAGACCAATTCACTAACTGGACCTCACCCCTCTTACAGTCACTGTTGAGTGTTAAGTCTGACTGGCTGAATTTAATAATGTTAATTTTATGCTAATATTGTATTAAGGCTGAGTGTAAACATATGTATGTGTATGAAACATATGTGTATATGTGTTGTGTAGTATACTAATATAAGGTCAGTCACACGACTGCAAGAGATGAGTGGACAATGAACACCAAAAAGATGACCGCTACTTTATCTACCTTAACTGCTGAAAGTTAAAGGAAGTTTGTCAATCCAGAACGAGAAGGACCATAGTTGAATACCACATGCTAGAAATGGCAGCTATACTAATAATATACTTTTTACATCGTGACACTTTAAAACACAAAACATTGTTTGTTTGTTTTTCTGTTTAGTGAGCGAGGGAAGAGCAATGACCCTTTTCAGGGCCTCACTGGAATGAGTGAGATAGGATGGTGTCCCCAGGGACCTGGCTCAAATGTTTACAACAGAGTAGACCCTGCCAGGGCCAGATGGTGGGGTTAAACTGGACTGCAAAGAGCCACGTTAAATACCAAACAATATTACATCCAATACTCTAATGATCCACAGCCCTCAACTGGGAATCTGTTTTATTAACCCCAAAATAATGAAAGGCAATCTGAACCTTGGCAAGATTTGAACTCAGAGTGCAGAGGGCCCGGACAAATACCACAAAACAACCATGCTATAACATTATATGTATTGGATTGGCAGTATCGGTAGAGGGTCGGACGCCATGCTTTGACGCATAGAGTTACGGCCCTTGCCATTCTGAGTTCAAATCCCGCCGAGGTTAACTTTGCCTTTCATCCTTACGGGGTCGATAAAATAAAGTACCAGTAATGCACTGGGTAATTGCTGGCCTTGTGCCTTAAGTAGAAACAATTATATGTATATATATATATGTGTGTATATATATGTATATATACATTCATTCGCATACACACACATACATATATACATACGTGTATATATATATATATATATATATATATATATATATATATACGTATGTATGTATATATGTATGTGTGTGTATGCGAATGCATATATACATACATATATACGTATATATATATATATATATATATATATATATATATATATATATATATATATATATATATATATATATATACATACACATACATATATATATATATACTACTATATATAGAGAGAGATATCACTATTCTTAGAAGGCTTGTGAAGGCCAACAACACAGCCTCATCATACAGATGAAAACATTACAACACATGTGCCACACATACAGATGTAGTATACAGAATTACAAACCTTTGATTGACTTGTCCTTTGGATCTCTTGTAAGTAAGATTCTTTTAGTGATGAATGGGTACCGTTTCGGTTGCGTTGGTGCTGGCTGGAATAGAGAGACAAATATTTATATATAGATGGAGGCACATGGCTTAGTGGTTAAGAGAGAGAGAGAGAGAGGTGTATAGGTCAAGAGAGAGAGGTGTGTAGGTCAAGAGAGAGAGAGAGGTGTGTAGGTCAAGAGAGAGAGAGAGAGGTGTGTAGGTCAAGAGAGAGAGAGAGAGAGAGAGAGAGGTGTGTAGGTCAAGAGAGAGAGAAAGGTGTGTAGGTCAAGAGAGAGAGAGAGAGAGATGTGTGTTAGGTCAAGAGAGAGAGAAAGGTGTGTAGGTCAAGAGAGAGAGAAAGGTGTGTAGGTCAAGAGAGAGAGAGAGAGAGATGTGTGTTAGGTCAAGAGAGAGAGAAAGGTGTGTAGGTCAAGAGAGAGAGAAAGGTGTGTAGGTCAAGAGAGAGAGAGAGGTGTGTAGGTCAAGAGAGAGAGAGAGAGAGAGAAAGGTGTGTAGGTCAAGAGAGAGAGAGAGAGAGGGGTGTGTAGGTCAAGAGAGAGAGGGAGAGAGAGAGGTGTGTTAGGTCGAGAGAGAGAGAAAGGTGTGTAGGTCAAGAGAGAGAGAAAGGTGTGTAGGTCAAGAGAGAGAGAGAGAGAGATGTGTGTTAGGTCAAGAGAGAGAGAAAGGTGTGTAGGTCAAGAGAGAGACAGAGGTGTGTTAGGTCAAGAGAGAGAGAAAGGTGTGTAGGTCAAGAGAGAGAGAGAGAGAGGGGTGTGTTAGGTCGAGAGAGAGAGAGAGAGAGAGAGAGAGGTGTGTTAGGTCGAGAGAGAGAGAGAGAGAGAGAGAGGTGTGTTAGGTCGAGAGAGAGAGAGAGAGAGAGAGAGAGGTGTGTTAGGACAAGCTAGCGAGATATCAAGACGAGAGAAAGACTGACCTGTTTTTTGCGTTCCAGCTGTTTCAAGATGGTGACACCTCCTTCAGTCATATGTTTCATAATTGGTTCATCCGCATCGACACTATTGTCACTTTCCACTCGGTACATGGCATTCATTAAATCTACGCACAAAATATTATAGAGAAACAAATCAGGTACCATAAACCCACACAGCCCACAATCAACACTGCCTCTCATCCATTTGCTTTTCTCCTCCTATGTAACTTTCATGATATATATATATATATACATATATATATATATATACACATACATATATATATATAATATAATAATAATAATAATTGTTTCTACTCTTAGCACAAGGCCAACAATTATCCCAGTGTATTACTGGTACTTTATTTTATCGACCCCTGTAAGGATGAAAGGCAAAGTTAACCTCGGCGGGATTTGCACTCTGTCTGTAAAGAGACATAACTGTGCTGCAAGGCATGGCGTCCGACCCTCTACCGATACTGCCAATCCACCGCCCTTATATATATATAATAATAATAATAATAATAAAAAAGACGATTTGTTATGTCTTCATTACGTTTATTGAGTAGTGATGCACGTTTCGCTATTGATCAGCTCAAGGTTTGATCTGTATCGACACACTAGCGTGTCACCAATAATCTCTAGATATGTCACAACACTAGTGTGTCACCAATAATCTCTAGATATGTCACAACACTAGTGTGTCACCAATAATCTCTAGATATGTCACAACACTAGTGTGTCACCAATAATCTCTAGATATGTCACAACACTAGTGTGTCACCAATAATCTCTAGATATGTCACAACACTAGTGTGTCACCAATAATCTCTAGATATGTCACAACACTAGTGTGTCACCAATAATCTCTAGATATGTCACAACACTAGTGTGTCACCAATAATCTCTAGATATGTCACAACACTAGTGTGTCACCAATAATCTCTAGGTTTATCATGACACTTAAGCTCAGCTACGTTTTGGAAATAAATTTTGGGAACTTTTTTTTTAAAATTGATCAGGCAACAATGTAATATTATATAAAAATGTTTCAGACTTACCATCAACACCTCCAGGCAAGTTAAACTCAGCAGAGAGTGGGCGGTTACCAATATCATGTAGGATCTTACGTGATCTGGTTGTGATATCATCCAACAGTGGCATAGCAGGTGTGTAATCACTTGCCGGACTGTTATCAGTATCTGATGAGAACTGATGTTGATGTAGGTCTCTCGAAGGTATTATATCCATGTCTGACCTGTTGATTTCTGGCAGAGTGACACTGCCAGAGATTCCAGATGATGGTAATGTGGGGGGCATTGATTGAATAATAACAGGACCGGAGTCACTGCGATTCATCAGGTTCGGAGACGATGGGTAAACCTGAGACTGTCCTAAGCCTGCGTCATAAGGTGGGTACGAACCATAATTGGCGTAATCATCGTACAACTGGCGCCGGGCAAGCTCCTGCTTGTGGGCCAGATATTCAGTGGAGCTGTAATTAGCTTGAGCTTGAGAAAGTTCCTGAGCTCGTTTAGCATCCATACTATCGGATTTGTGTATGTCGTGAGTGCTCTGTACGTAGCGTTCTAATTGGTAGGGTAGTTCGTCATCCAAGGGCTTAATGATGCCAGTCGGTACATGTCTGGGACTAGTGGAATAGGCATAACGTCTGGGAATATCATCGTAGCTGTGTGCCACAGCTTGTCTAGCGCGAGAAAGTCGAATAAGCTCATGCTGCAACCGTGCAGTCTCTTCAAGCTGTTTCTTTCTTTTTTCAATTTCATATTGTAATATCTGTCTTTTCTCCTCCTTGGTTCTCTTCTCTTCATCATCTGAGAAGTAGGTAGGGGTTCTCGAATGTCCAGCATAGCCTTCAGAAAGGAACGACTCTGATTGGCTGCTTGACAATGGAGCAGAGGAGGACAAGTACTGTGCACTGTCTGAAGAATGAATTCGTTCAGTGGACTGGGCTCGACCAGTGTAAAACATTTTGGCGTAAGCTGAAGGCTTGATCTTCTTGTAGGCAGAGTTCAAAGATTCTCCAGTTGGCTCAGATCGAGTACTTTCAGTATCACTGAGACCAGACTGGGAACTGTCATCGGTAGAGTATTTGGAGAACTTACCATCATAAGTCTCACTAGCTTTAGCTTGGAAATCAGCTTCGATATCTTTGTCTTCTTTGATAGGAGAAAACTTTGCAATCATTGGATCTGATGCCTGTCTCCGATGACGGGAACGTCTGGGGATGATTTGTGGAGAAGAACGCACTGCAGTAGATTTATCAAATGATGATGATGTCACCAAGCCACGCCCATTTCTTGGGAGAGATCGACACTTGTGACCATTCGAAAGAAATGAAGCAGCTTTCGAATCGGATTTTGATTCCAATTTTAATTCTTCAATTTGTTGCTCAAGTGCGTGGATTTCCTCAAGTTCTTCTATTTTACGCCTCCGACTCTCTGTAACTTTCCGCAACTCATCTTGAAGTCTTCTTTTCAGAGACTTCATTGCAGTACTTATTGGAATTCCGTAAATGCTGACCAATGAGTCTATGATTTGGTCATTGTCGTCCTGGGAGAATTCCTCATGTAACAGAGTTGTACTGGCTCCATGTAGTTCTGACCGTTTTGAAGTCAATCTCTGATATTCAGAAAAACTCGCTGATCTATACTGTCTGATATTGTCTTCGGGGTTCATATTTTTCCTCTCACTGAACAAAATATTTATCTCCTCAGCATCACTCCTTGGCTGCTGGTCAGGTTTGAAACCTTGTTTCTGGTGAGATGAACTGCCAATCTTACTGGTTGCACCACCTTCTGTCGGCTTCCCGTTTCGAGTAGTGCTACCACCTGGTGAAGAAATGAAGAACAAAGAATAAATAATTTTGTTATATAAAGAGGATGAAAGAAAACATATGCTGGACATTAATTTCTGGCCTTGTGCCTAAAAGTAGAAACAATTATTTACAATAGAATACCTATTGCACCCCTCCCCCACCTGCCTTCTGATTGGTCCTTCATTTTATTGACCCCAGGGGGATGAAAGGTAGAATTGACCAGAGGAGGTTGTCAATCAAAATATAGAGGGTGACAACTAATAAATAATTGTTTCTACTTTTGGCACACGGCCAGCAATAACCCCAGTATATTACTGGTGTTTTATATTATCAACCCCATAAGGATTAAAGGCAAAGTTAACCTAGACAGTATTTGAACTCAGAACGTAAATGGCCATAACTCTATGCTTCAAAGCATGGTGTCTGATGCTCTACCGATACTGCCAATCCATCATCACTAATAAATAATGCAAGGCCAATTGGATGGATAGATAGATAGATAGATAGATAGAGAGGTAGGTAAGTAGTTAAATAGATAGACGGACAGACTGACAGATAGACAGAAATAGACAGATAGGTAGTAGATAGCAAGATAGACAGAGAGACAGATAGATATATTTCTACAGATGGGTGTTGGAGATGGAGTGAGAAGTGGTTTTTCTGCAAAATTAATCTGCATGTCTGTTTTATCCACTTGGCCTCAACTGGTAAACTAATTCTTACCAACTATAGACTTCTTAAAATGTCCTCCCCTCCTCCACTCAATAATAACTACCCCCCATCCTCTTGAAAAAAGATAATAGTGAACATATGTATCACTGTTTATCCACACAAACATCAAAGCAAGAATTTGGTCGGCAAGAACACCTCTCTCTTTCCCTTGCTTTCTCTTCGGGATTTTCATCAAAAAATTAAGGAGAAAACTTTCCAATTAAAAACTTCACATTTCCTCTGACCGCCATAAAAATTTTGGAGGAAAAATAAAAGGAAAATAGTAATTAAAAAGTTGACTAGCAGATGTTAACCACAAAAATGTGTGCCGATTTGAATAACATTCTGTGAGTCGTTAGCAATTGTGCGAGTGTTCCTGATACACCAAACCAATATACAGTGGCCAATTCCTTTGATGTGCCTGAGTAGATGAAAAATCCAAAATAAACATTGTTTTGTATTTATATATAACATACCCTAACATAGCTTAATAATCTCTCACAGCCAACAAACTGATTCTTTTCTCAACGTGTTGTTATTGTTTACATGGCAACTGTATTTGAACTGTTTCAAGTGGTAGTGTGTACCTAGTTAGTTTCACTTGATGAGACTTCAGATATGCAGGTAACTAATCAAACATACTAGACATACCATACCTTAGTCTCATCTTTAACCATATACCACTATGCTGCAGCACCACATCATAGTATACTCTTCCATACAGTATTGCATCATGCAGGTATATATATAATTTACTGTGGCCCCAGGGTAATTTAAAATTTGAAATGTAGGAATCCAAAAGCAGAAAATAGGTGATTGCTATAAATAATAATAGCTTTAGTAAATCAGGAAAATACCTTTAAGAATGGAACAAAATGGCCAGAAGCTGCTGCTGTGTGTATATATATATATATATACAGCAGCAGATGTAAAGTGATGTAATATATATATATACAGCAGCAGATGTAAAGTGATGTAATATATATATATACAGCAGCAGATGTAAAGTGATGTAATATATATATATACAGCAGCAGATGTAAAGTGATGTAATATATATATATACAGCAGCAGATGTAAAGTGATGTAATATATATATATACAGCAGCAGATGTAAAGTGATGTAATATATATATATACAGCAGCAGATGTAAAGTGATGATATATATATATATACAGCAGCAGATGTAAAGTGATGATATATATATATATATATATATATATATATATATATACAGCAGCAGATGTAAAGTGATGTAATATATATATATATATATATATATATATATATATATATATATATATATATATATATATCATCACTTTACATCTGCTCTCTATATTGGCATTAGCTGGATGGGTTGCCATGGTTTGAAACTGGACATGTGGCATGGTTTCTATGGCTGGATGTCCCCTCTAACATCAACCAGCTTACAGAGTATAGTAGGTGATTTTTATTGTGGCAACAGCACTACCACTTTACAGGGTGGGCTGGGTGTATTTTAACATTGTACCAGCACTAGAAAAGTTTTTATGTCCTTAAGAGGATTAAAGAGGGTCCGCCTAACCCTTCAATTGGTCCCATTTTACAGAATATCCAATTGTTTGCTGTGTTGTTACATGTAAAGAAGTTTTGCTAAAGATTGTTTAAAGATGAAAAAAATAAATAATGCCAAATCACCTGTAGTGTTGGGGTTCCAAATTCTTTAAGATTCCTTAGATGTAGATATGTTTGGAACATCATTAACTAATGGTATATATTGAACATTTAAAACAAACTGATCAACCATATGTTGTTGTGTGACAAGATGAGATAGAAAGTGAAGCTACTAGCTAGCACAGAATAAATATAAAGTTGCAATACTTCCTCCAACTTAATTATATATATTTATATAATTATATATATAATTATTTATTGATATATATATATATAGAGAGAGAGAGAGATTTATATATATATATATATATATATATATATATATATATAATTATATGTGCATATATACATATATATAAATCTATTAATGTGTAGTTCCGTTTCAATAAAAGCCGAACACTTACTACCACATTACAATCATACAATACTGCCATCAACACTGGCAAATGTCCAAGATTTTAATGTCCATCAGTTCAGTTATTATTGCTATGACAACCAGACAATAGTGAAATGTAGGACACTGGCTTGCTAACAAAGCAAGGTTCAATCTTACTGCTAAGAATTCCGGTTTATGTTTTTAAAGTTGTATCAATATCTATACCAAATCAATATTTGATGTAGTCTAACTTTAATATATTTTATTGTCTGATAGAAAGATATGAATATATAAAAGTTAGTGGGTGGTATTCAGATGTAGGATAATAGTTTTTAAATGGTTCCTGATCAATAACTAAGTCACAATAAGTAAATTGGGTCGCATGCATGACAGTGTTGCTGCTAAAGAAGTTGGAAAAAAGGGGACAGATGAAGCAAAACAAGCTTGTGTCTATATTTTGGATTGCTATAATGATGATAACAATCGCCAACATCTGGATTCTTTATTGTCTTTATTGTTGCTGTTATTCTGCGGGATGAGTGAATTGTTGCTGGTGTGGTGGCAGTAGCAGTGTAATGATAAAAGGTCAGTAAACAAAGACTGTATTGACCCCCTAATTAACATGTAAACTGAAGATTGAACAATAAGCTGAGCTAGTAGCCATAAATCTGTCAACAATAACAATAACAAACTTTTCTCAGAGCCTACAAATTCCACCAATCAAAAAGCAGATACATCTGCCACTAAACATTAATAAAAAATATGATATTCAGTATCCCATATGTTTGCTAGATAGTAATATGTTATTTGTGGCATATCTGCATAGTTGCATAACTACACTTCATAATTGTATGAGCATCTGATGATGTCACATGGAAACTGTTAATGATATAACCATTACATAACCATGTCATTGAAATATGTATAATGCAATAAAACAATTATGTAAAAGTAACTGTGTCGTAACAGCATTTCATAAATGGAAACATCTAATGACCAACATTTAACTGGGGATACACTATTGAAGTGCTTTTGGATTGCTTAACCCTTTAGCATTTAAACTGGTCATATCCAGCCAGAATTCTCTCACTTCTCTCTGTTCAAACCGGCTATATCTGGCTGCTCATACTTATGTTAAGGTATTGTTCTCAAGATAAATAATACCAAAATCTCGTAGATTTGATATTATGTGAGAGTGTTTACCATGAAAATAAAATAGTAAATATAAAGTAATATAAATGCTAAAGGGTTAAACTGGTTTATCCTCACAATGGATAAACACCTACATTATCAGAACTATATATAATTGTTTCTACTTTTGGCACAAGGCCAGAAATTATCCCAGTGTATTACTGGTACTTTATTTTATCGACCCTGTAAAGATGAAAGGCAAAGTTAACCTCGGCGGGATTTGAACTCAGATCATAAAGGGAGGTAACTGATCTGAGTTCAAATCCCGCCAAGATTAACTTTGCCTTTCATCCTTACAGGGTCGATAAAATAAAGTACCAGTAATACACTGGGATAATGTTAATGAATGAATAAGAAAGTAGTTAATTAATACATTGTTTTACAATCGCTTCAGAGAGCAAAATTATTGATGTGCAAACTAATCAATGGCAGCTATGCAAATATATGCAAATATATCCCATCAGCCATAAAAAAAGCACAGATAAGTATACTTATATCTTCATTAATATCAACAACGGATGTAGACATTTCTAAATATCTGCTGCTCTTTCACTGAACTTCCCCAACTTACTCAATAGGTCAATTACTGCAGTGACCCAGTAATTGACCTATTGAGACCACAGGGACCTCCAACTTCCTGTTTATCTCAGTAACAATGCAGTGACCCAGTAATTGAGCTATTGAAACCACAGGGACCAACCTTCAGCCTACTATTCATCAACTGTGATATAAAATAATAAACAAAGTACGTCGGATAATGTTCTTAACCCAACACATACGGCCATAAGGAAGATGTATTTAACCTTTTCCTGACATTATTTCTAATGATATACTCTCTATTTCAATTAATCAATGAAGAATTTTTAGGGATTTACTAAAACTATTCACTATTTCATTACTGTAAAAGTAACTTAACATATGGTTCTTATATAAAATTATATCAAAAGTTTGTAATCTATATAGGAACCCTTTAAAATGTGTCTTTGTTTCATGGAAGTAGAGCCAGTTCTAAGCAGGTTGACAACAAAAAGAGTTAAAGACAAATAACTTTAAATATGACCTTAAGACATAAGAATCAACGTTGCTAGAAACAGAAAAGATGTTATAGCTTGGTGTCAACAAAGAGCTCCAGATGAATTAACAATTTAATCAAATATCTGACTTCGCTGATCTAGTCCACCAATAGTAATGTGTTACAACAAATGAGATAACACTACAATAGATGGGTTAATGCAGAACAACAGATGTGTTAACACATTACAATATATCTGTTAACACTACAACAGGTGTGTCAACACTATAACAGTTAATGTAGAACAACAGATGTGTTCACACAGTACAATATATCTGTTAACACTACAACAGATGTGTCAACACTATAACAGTTAACACAGAACAATAGATGTGTTAACACAGTACAATAGATGTGTTAACACTACAACAGATGTGTCAACACTATAACAGTTAATGCAGAACAATAGATGTGTTAACACAGTACAATAGAGGTGTTAACACTACAACAGATGTGTCAACACTATAACAGTTAACACAGAACAATAGATGTGTTAACACAGTACAATAGATGTGTTAACACAGTCAAACAAATATTTATAATATGATACAACAGACGTGTAAATATGTACATAACTAGCAGTCAATTGTCACCTACTCTAACAACTCTGCCAATTGTCACCTACTCTAACAACTTTGCCAATTGTCACATATTCTAACAACTCTGCCAATTGTCACCTATTTTAACAACTCTGTCAATTGTCACCTACTCTAACAACTCTGCCAATTGTCACCTACTCTAACAACTCTGCCAATTGTCACCTACTCTAACAACTCAGTCAATTGTCACCTACTCTAACAACTCTGCCAATTGTCACCTATTCTAACAACTCTGCCAATTGTCACCTACTCTAACAACTCTGTCAATTGTCACCTACTCTAACAACTCTGCCAATTGTCACCTATTCTAACAACTCTGCCAATTGTCACCTACTCTAACAACTCAGTCAATTGTCACCCACTCTAACAACTCTGCCAATTGTCACCTATTCTAACAACTCAGCCAATTGTCACCTATTCTAACAACTCTGCCAATTGTCACCTACTCTAACAACTCTGCCAATTGTCACCTATTCTAACAACTCTGCCAATTGTCACATATTCTAACAACTCTGCCAATTGTCACCTACTCTAACAACTCTGCCAATTGTCACCTATTCTAACAACTCTGCCAATTGTCACATATTCTAACAACTCTGCCAATTGTCACCTACTCTAACAACTCTGCCAATTGTCACCTATTCTAACAACTCTGCCAATTGTCACCTACTCTAACAACTCTGCCAATTGTCACCTATTCTAACAACTCTGCCAATTGTCACCTACTCTAACAACTCTGCCAATTGTCACCTATTCTAACAACTCTGCCAATTGTCACATATTCTAACAACTCTGCCAATTGTCACCTATTCTAACAACTCTGCCAATTGTCACCTACTCTAACAACTCTGCCAATTGTCACCTATTCTAACAACTCTGCCAATTGTCACATATTCTAACAACTCTGCCAATTGTCACCTACTCTAACAACTCTGCCAATTGTCACCTATTCTAACAACTCTGCCAATTGTCACATATTCTAACAACTCTGCCAATTGTCACCTACTCTAACAACTCTGCCAATTGTCACCTACTCTAACAACTCTGCCAATTGTCACCTACTCTAACAACTCAGTCAATTGTCACTTGATGTATATAGGATACAATTATAAAAGACATTCATGCTCCTGGTAGAGAGAGCTGAATACCTAAGGTTTATTGAGGAACCCCACAATTACGCTGACCAACAAGGGCAAGTGCTCTCTGCCAACTGTCATTGTCCAGCTTACAGATACAAGCTTAAGAATAATAACTGACCTTTTGAAGGAATTGATGACCCCGGTTTCTGTTTCTGACCTACATTGGGGTTACCACTACGGCCATTTGACTGACCAGATGTTGATGTGTCCAAACTTGTCAAAGGGGTCACTTGAGAGTAAATACTCTCACGAGTACTCTCATCTGCTCTGAGAGCAGGTTCGAGGTTGCTGGTTGGCTTTCCAGTTTTCAGTGTTGGTGCCTTGCGACTTGGAGCTGGTGGTGTGTTAAACAACAGGCCCTTCTTAGGGGTAATGGCCCTTGGTGCTGTTACTGGTTCTTCATCTGCTGGGATGGCTGGAAGCTTCCTTCGTACTTTCTTGTTGCCATCTTTGGACTTCTGAGTCTCAGGCTGACAAAAAAAAATATAGGAAAACATTTTCAACATTAACCCTTTTATTACCATATTTCTAATAAAAGACACTTTTAAATAATCCTGAAAATCATCAAGAATTTGTAAGGATTTAGAAATACAATTAACTTTCTCATTATTAAGTTGGTATTTAGAGCTTATTACTAGATTTCAGGTTGACTACATTAACAACTAGCATGGGCCTGTTACTATCCATCGTTGGGCCTATTACTGGCCATCTATCAGCCTATTACTAGCCATCCATCAGCCTATTACTAGCCATCCATGGGCCTATTACTAGCCATCCATCAGCCTATTACTAACCATCCATCAACCTATTACTAGCCATCCATGGACCTATTACTAGCCACCCATCAGCCTATTACTAGCCATCCATGGGCCTATTACTGGCCATCCATGGGCTTATTACTAGCCATGCACCAGCCTATTACTGGCCATGCATCAGCCTATTACTAGCAATGCATCAGCCTATTACTAGCAATGCATCAGCCTATTACTAGCCATGCATCAGCCTATTACTGGCCATGCATCAGCCTATTGCTAGCCCTCCATGGACCTATTACTAGCCATGCACCAGCCTATTACAAGCCATGCATCAGCCTATTACTGGCCATGCATCAGCCTATTACTGGCAATGCATCAGCCTATTACTGGCAATGCATCAGCCTATTACTAGCCATCCATGGACCTATTACTAGCCATGCACCAGCCTATTACTAGCAATGCATCAGCCTATTACTAGCCATCCATCAGCCTATTACTGGCCATGCATCAACCTATTACTAGCAATGCATCAGCCTATTACTAGCCATGCAACAGCCTATTACTAGCAATGCATCAGCCTATTACTAGCCATGCATAAACCTATTACTGGCCATGAATAAGCCTATTACTGGCCATGCATAAGCCTATTACTAGCCATCCATCAGCCTATTACTAGCTATCCATCAGCCTACTACTAGCCATGCATCAGCCTATTACAGGCCATCCATGGGCCTATTACTAGCCACCATCCATCAGCCTATTACTAGCCATCCATCAGCCTATTACTAGCCATCCATTAGCCTATTACTAGGCATCCATCAGCTTATTACTAGGCATCCATCATCCTATAACTAGCCATCCATTAGCCTATTACTAGGCATCCCTCAGCTTATTACTAGCCATTCATCAGCCTGTTACTAGGCATCCATGGGCCTATTACTAGCCATCTATCAGCCTATTACTGGCCATGCATTAGCCTATTACTAGCCATCCACGGGTCTGGATATTGTAAAGTAAGTCATACAGCTATATCTCCCTCTATTTTTTACACTCATTCTAAGTTTCATTCTGTCTTTCTTTTTTCTGTACATACACACACACACATAACCCTCTTTCTATATATATATATATAGTTTTTTATTCTGCAGATAACCCCCCCACCCCACCCCCCGCTCTGTCTCCACCTTTATTGACTTTTAAAAGATTTTCAAGAACGAATGTCATAAAGCCAACTTACCACATTTGTTGTTGTTGTTCGTGGAGCAGAGACAGGTCGGAGTTTCCTAGGATCAGTACCTGACTGGGAACTTATAGGTTTCACAGTCCTTGTTGTTGAACTGCTCCCTTTAGGAGATGATGGGGACAGCGCTTTTGGTGGAGATGTATCAGAATCTGGGGGCGTCCCTGGAGAAGGGTAAGCATCAAGTTCATGGTCAGGAGAGGAAGAGGGGGACACAGATGTACTGTCTGAGTATTCCCGTTTCAGAACAGATACAGAAGGCTCTGGGGGTGTTACAGGAGAGTCCAATACTTTTAACTGGGCGGGGGGGTAAGACTGCTCCCCATGCTTCTGTTGGGACCTTAATTTCGGTTTTATATCCTTAGCTTTCTTTTTTTCAGGCTCTGCTTTTATAGGATGGGCTTTTGCTGGTTTAGGTTCCACAGCAGGGCTTGGTGGTTTGATTTCAGTAGTAGCAGCAGTAGTAGCAGTAGTAGAAGTGGTAGTTGTAGTAGTAGTTGTAATAGTGGTAGTAGTAGTGCTAGCAGTTGCTGCAGTAGTTACTGCAGCAGTAGCAGTAGCAACAGCAGCAGGTGCTGGCTTGGGCTTAACTTCGGGGGGTACCTGAGCAGCCGTTTTAACTTCGAATGCTTCAGTTAACAATTTGACAGACTTGCTACCAGCTGGCGGAGGGGGTAGAGGTCTTGTCGGCTGCCCTGGTACGACGTTTACAGGGGCAGTCCGTGTGGTGGAGGTCATTGAGGATGCACAAGTTGATGGCGTGCGGGCTGGTTTGGGAGGTTTCGGTGGCTTTTGGGTGGCCAAAATTTCAGGTGTTGGTTCAGGTAACTTCCGTCGAACACGTGGTGGTGGTTCTGGTTTGTTATCTTGTGGTGTTGGTACTGAAGGTTTTGCAGGAGGTTTCACCTCAGATGCTTTACCTGCGGACATGTTTTTGGCTGCAGCTGTTGGTTTGGGGGCAATAGCTGGTTTCATTGGTTTTGTGGTAGCTGACCGATCACCTTGTTCTGCACGAGACACATTGCAACTAGAAGAAGCAGCACTTGTGACAATTGTAGCAGACATGGCTAAGGATGTTGCAGTAACAACTGATGTGGATGTCTGCAGAGTTGGTAATGCCTTTGATGTGACATTAGACTGAGCCAAGTTCCAAGCAGTCATTAATTCAGATTCCTCGCCACCAGAATCCATAAGCTCTGACAAAGATGATGTTGATATGGTTGGGCGCATCCCTCTCGATGGTAATGGATGGATAATCCGATCATTTTCCTCCTCTGTTACGGAGACTGTTGTCATAGTAACAGGGGATGTTGTTACTGCCGTTGAGACTGGTGCCAATGTCGCAGATGGTGGCCTTGCAATGGGAAGGTTTGTGACGACGTCACTGCTTCCTGATCTAGGGTTTGTTGCTGAACTTGTTGTTGTTATGATATTTTCCTTATCACCATTCGATCTCAAGATTGGATAAGTCAATATATCGATATTGCGATTGATTTTCTGGAAATCACTCAGCATGTCACTTATTCGTTCGATCTTCTTCTCGTCTGGTATCTTGCCTTCGCAGATTTTGCTGATATCTTCAAAATTCATGTACCTCTTAAGGCAAGGAATTTCATAGTTGTCTAGGTTCTTCTTTTCCGGACTGGAATTTTCACCGTCTTCTTCTTCTGACTCAGAAGCGGCGTCTGATTCTCTTTTGCGAAGAACTTCCCGCTGCTGTGCCAACATTTCTTGTTGTTCTGCCTCTTCGACTGATGGTGAAACATCAATAATTGGTGACAAATCAATGACTGGTGACCAATCAGATGACGGTGGCCTCTGTTTTTGTCTTTTCGTACCTTGGTAGTCGATAGATTTTGTTGAAGGATCTGCTAGTTCTACATCACCTTCTTCTGATTGAGAGCCATCATAGTAGTTAGGGGATATAGGGGATGCACTGTCGGTACTGGTGATCGACTCTGGGGATATACTGTCAGGTCCTTCTATAGTAGAAGTTGGAAGGTTAGTAGGAGATGCACTGAGGGACGTTAGGCTAGCTGTGTTGCTGGCAATAGTAGCAGCATATGTTGCTAAATCAATAACTTCTGTGTCCATACCTAAGGTAAATGTCTTCTGATCTTTCGTATTGTTGTCGCCACGATGATGTGGTACTGACAACGCTGACAATGACGATGTCGACTTCCTCGAACTATCAGAGCTGGAACCGTCTTTCTGTGTGTTCTGACCACACACCGCACCAAATGCTTTCTTCAGTTCTTCAGGAGTAAGTGGAGATCGTGAAGGTGAGATCTCACTTTGGTGGCTGCTGTCATATAAATCTTCAGTTGACAGGTGTCGTTTTGTTGGAGATGTGTCGACATAGGAAAATTGGAATTTCTTGTCTTTTGGTGATAAAGGGGATATATGTCCGCGTTTCTTTCCCGGATATGAATCCCTTCTACGTGGAGAAAATGGGGGACTGTCAAGACCTTCTCGCCAGCTTGGACTTCTGGGTGGACTTGGACTTCGGACAGCTTTGCCATCACTCAAAAAGTCCATAGATTGTTGATGTTGCTGTTCTTGCATCAGTTGACCTTTCACATCCATTCCCCCCCTCGTCTCTTTCAAGCCACCATCAGAATCACTTTTACTGCCAAGGTTGTTCTTTTCAGAAGATTTTTCACTGGCAGCAATATGTTTAAGGTGTTCTAACTGAGCTAGTTTATAGCTCTTCTCATCCAGCTCATCGTCAGAAGATGTCACGCTAAGGGAACGGCTAATATTGAGAAATCGTGGTCGGTGTTTTCTACGGAGAGGTTTGCCACCAATAATTCCTTCCCTATCATAGTCCTCATCCTCTTCATCTTCACCGCTACTTCCATCTGGACTGGTCACTTCTGAGTGATATTTACTCATTGTCATTTCTTCCCAGTCGACTTCAGATACCGGATCGGAACATTCTGAGTCACTTCGGGACCTCGTAGCTGTGGCACCTGAAAAGTGGAACATTGGTTCAAGAATGAGATTGTTACTTCTAACATACAGTAAACATCTCACACTGAACATACAGTAAACATTTCACATTGAACATACATTAAACATTTCACACTCAACAAACAGTAAACATTTCACTCTCGACATACAGTAAACATTTCACACTCAACAAACAGTAAACATTTCATACTCAACATACAGTAAACATTTCACTCTCAACATACAGTAAACATTTCACACTCAACAAACAGTAAACATTTCACTCTCAACATACAGTAAACATCTCACACTCAACAAACAGTAAACATTTCACACTCAATAAACAGTAAACATTTCACACTCAACAAACAGTAAACATTTCATACTCAACATACAGTAAACATTTCATACTCAACATACAGCAAACATTTTACAGTCAACATAAACCATATAGTAAACATTTCAAAGTGGACATACAATAAACATCCCACAGTGAACATACAGTAAATATTTCATACTGAACATAAACGATATAGTAAACATTTTACATTGAACCTAAACCATATAAAAACATTTGACAGTGGACATAAATCATAGAGTAAATATTTCACAGTCACCCTGTCCACAGTAACTATTTTGCAGTCACCCTGTCCAGACAGTAAATATTTCACAGTTACCCTGTCCACACATTAAATATTTCACAGTCAGCCTGTCCACACAGTAAATATTTCACAGTCACCCTGTCCACACAGTCAATATTTCACTGTTAACATAACTAATATTTTAATCAACAGGAATGCTCAGTAAAACAACCACTCTGGAAACTTTTCATAATCAACATTATCACACCGTAAACATTTCAGTCAACATAACCACACAATAAACACTTTAGTCAACATAACTACGCAGTAAACATTTCAGTCAACATAACTACACAGTAAACATTCCAGTCAACATAACTACACAGTAAACATTTCAGACAAAATTATCACACAGTAAACATTTCAGTCAACATTATCACACTGTAAGCATTTCAATCAACATTATCACACTGTAAACAGATATGTTTGTCTCAAGAGAGTGTAAAACAGTAAAAACTACAACAATTATATTTGAAAAGTAATATAATCTAGAATTAAACTATGTTTATAAAAATATAATTAAGTGGGGATAAAATTCTAATCACGCGATCATCCCCAACCAATCAAAGTGTACTTTAAACAAATAGTAATCTGAGCCACATTTTTGGCATAAAACAAAGAATTTCTCAACTCCAGTCAGATGCAAGACACCGCATAGCTGCACATCTCTTCAGCTCACATGTTTGAAAATCATGAAACTGTGAAACCAGTAAAACTATTGTAAATAAATCTTCTTAAAGACTCCAATTGTATTTTCAACTTCTTTTTCCTATATAGTTCTGTTTTTGCAACTTTGTGGAAAGAGGCGAATAAGATGAACAGCAGACATTTGACTGGGACCTGAAACCCGTCAACAAAAGTTGGAACTATATATTGATAGATGTAACTGACCATGGTCATTGGAGCACTTTGACTGCCTCATGTGTCTCAAGACGTGGGTTGTATTGGTAAATACAACTAACCGTGGTCATTGGAGCATGTTGGCTGCCTCATGTGTCTCAAGATACGGGATATATTGATAGATGTAACTGACCGTGGTCATTGGAGCACTTTGGCTACCTCATGTCTCAAGATGCATGAGCTTCTGAATCTAATTCCTATAGTTTTACTCATGTGGAATGTATGAGGTGTTTCAGAAAAGATAAGGACTGGGGTTGCAAAAAGATATTTCAAATCTAAACTATAAACTACAAGATTTCTCCTTTGAAATAATCTGCCTCAACTTTCCCATCCATCACTGCCATGCCTCCATGCACTCCTGGAAGGATTCTCTACAGCTCCATCATCACAGACTGCTTGATGGCTTCCATATCTAGAAAACAGGTCATACTCGAAGATCAATGACTGATCATTAGTGATCATTCTCCCCATCAAGTCTGTTTTGGTTTCAAGAAACTCAAGGATGTCCTCACACACCGCCATACACTGCTCCATCATCATACAGCAGTTTCAGCACCATCTTCATACAGATGATCTGCATGCTCAAATCTTCAGTGATAATCTTCTAAATGCTGTTGCAGTTCATGCTCAGCTCACTTGCGATCAGCCAAACAGCCAGCTGATGATCACCATGCACCACCTACCTCACGTGCCAAACATTGGCCTCAGGCTTTCTCATTGAAGGCCTTCTGCTCTTGAGGTCATCTTTGAACCTTTTGTAACACTTGAAAACCTGTGAGGGCAACATTGTCTCATCTCCATACACTTCCGAGTGATTCTGACAGAGTTTTTCCCAGCCAGAGACTTCAGGTTAGTTCGTTGCTCTGTGGTCATCACTCGACAGCCTAAAGTTGAGGAGTTGTTAACAAAAGCTCAGGAAAAAAACATACAATGGCTGCAGAGAGCTGAGATTGCAGTTAAATACTCCCTGGAGTATGGTGACACAGCCCACTAAGCCCTACTTCACTCATAGCTCACACAACATACTAAGTCCTGTTATATATATATATATATATATATATATATACAATGTCTCTGTTTTCTTTAAACATAATATTTAAATTATATGGCTCAAGATATTTTTTTATTTAAAATCAACAACGATAACAGCAGTAACAACATACAAACAATAGCAGCAGCAGCAACTACAACAATGACGACAACAATAACAACAACAACAGCAACAACAACCACAACAACAATGACAACAGCAATAACAGTAACAAGAGCAGCAACAACAACGATGACAACAGCAACATGTATTTGGTACAAAATAGAAAATTTTAAGCAGATAGAATAAACAAAACAAAACTAGAGGAAATCTCTCATGTAGCAGTAGTAGTAGTAGTAGTAGTAGTAGTAGTAGTAGTAGTAGTAGTAGTAGTAGTAGTGAAGGAGGTGTGTAATTAGGTAGCAACATATATCAGTGTGTGCAACGCATTCAAATAGCATCATCATCATCATCAACAACATCAACATCATCAACATCATCATCATCATCATCACCATGAACAACATCATCAACATCAACAACAACAACAACAACGATCAATTTAAAAATGAAAAAGGAAGCAATATTCACCACAAGATCCAACCATTGATAGCAGTACACCTGTTGATATGGAGGTAAAGGGAGAGAGAGAGAGAGAGAAAGTGATACATCAGTCAGTGATGTGGTGACAAGCATTCACATGCAGGCAATCAGAAAAACAGTGATAAGAGAAAGAAAAAATATTTAAGATTTTATGTGTATATATATATATGTATATGTATGTATATATATATATATATATATATATATATATATATATATACATAAGTATATATATATATATATATATACATACATATGTATATATATATATATATATATATATATATATATATATACATACATATGTATATATATATACATACATACATATGTATATATATATATATATATATATATATATATATATATACATACATACATATGTATATATATATACATACATACATATGTATATATATATATATATATATATATATATATATATATATATATATATACACACATATATATATACATATGTATATGTATATATACATACACATATATATATATATATACATACATATGTATATATATATATATATATATATATATATATATATATATATATACACACACAATATACACACATGCATACATATATATATATATATATATATATATATATATATATATATATATATATATATATATATATACATATATATATATACATATATATATATATGTAAGTATATATATATATATGTGTATATATATATATATATATATACGTGTATATATATATATGTATATACATACATACTTTGACAATTAGACAGTTGAGTGAAGGTACATTTAATGCTGAGAACATAAACATCCAAAACACAAGATCAGTGATCAAATATGCAGTGAAATATATATTATTTCCCCACCACTAAATCAGACAATATGGGAGATAACTTCAGATGTTCCTCTCTATTTAGAGCTCTTCAGTGAATTGTAGCTTCTCCATAGGTTGATGTAGAAGCAGTAATTGGATTAAGTAAACATTCGAGAAATGAATTTGTTGGTGTAGAACAGAAAATTGATATATATATAGTTTACATAAAAACAAGAGTGTTTACATGACATGGTACTTGTTGTGGTTGGTGTTATGGTTGTTGTGAGGTGGTGTAGCAGTCAGTTGTCAGCTGGTCCATGCAAGGCTGGTAATAAACCTCATCCATGTGTGAAATTTAGGTTTCCAATGCTGGTAATAGTCTTTGGATTAAATGTGAAGGCCAGGCTCACATCCCAGCCACTCCAAAGCTGGTAATAGTACCAGGGTTAATATAAGCCACTCCAAAGCTGGTAATAGTACCAGGATTAATATAAGCCACTCCAAAGCTACTAATAGTACCAGGGTTAATATAAGCCACTCCAAAGCTAGTAATAGTACCAGGGTTAATATAAGCCACTCCAAAGCTGGTAATAGTACCAGGGTTAATATAAGCCATTCCAAAGCTGGTAATAGTACCAGGGTTAATATAAGCCACTCCAAAGCTGGTAATAGTACCAGGGTTAATATAAGCCCCTCCAAAGCTAGTAATAGTACCTGGGTTAATATAATATATAAGCCACTCCAAAGCTAGTAATAGTACCAGGGTTAATATAAGCCACTCCAAATTTGGTAATAGTACCAGGGTTAATATAAGCCACTCCAAAGCTGGTAATAGTACCAGGGTTAATATAAGCCCCTCCAAAGCTAGTAATAGTACCTGGGTTAATATAATATATAAGCCACTCCAAAGCTAGTAATAGTACCAGGGTTAATATAAGCCACTCCAAAGCTGGTAATAGTACCAGGGTTAATATAAGCCACTCCAAAGCTGGTAATAGTACCAGGGTTAATATAAGCCACTCCAAAGCTAGTAATAGTACCAGGGTTAATATAAGCCACTCCAAATCTGGTAATAGTACCAGGGTTAATATAAGCCACTCCAAAGCTAGTAATAGTACCAGGGTTAATATAAGCCACTCCAAAGTTGGTAATAGTACCAGGGTTAATATAAGCCACTCCAAAGCTAGTAATAGTACCAGGGTTAATATAAGCCACTCCAAAGCTAGTAATAGTCCCTAGGCCAGATGTGAAATATAGCCCCTTGACTTCCTTCAATATGGTAATAGGCCCAGGATGAAATGAAATATGTAGACACCCAATACTGGAAATAGAGCCAAGATCAAATGTGAAGTGCAGGCCCTATGCCTGGCCATTAAGTATTTTAATAATCAGTAATTACAAATGATTTATATGTAGGTTATGTGTATATATGTAGTGTATGTGATGTAATTACATGTAAGAGAACAGAATAGAGGAGAGGTCACTTCTCAAAGTTGTTGGCCCATGTCAGCTGACCTTCCTATAGTCTGGCTTAGATGTGTCCCAGTGGATTGTGGGAGATAGGGTATGCAATAAAGTATGTTGTGAGACAAAAAGAGCAGACACAGTGGTGTATGAGTGAGTTGTGAGACAGATAGATAACATAGTTGTGTGTGAAAGAGTAGGAGTGGGAGTATAACAATGAGAAGAGGGAACAGAACCACAGTCAGTCAGGGCTGTCAGATATATCTAATAAAATGTAACAAACTTTTCAAAAGGCAGCAAATTGCATGAGAAAGTAACCCAAAACAACATTTTTGTAAGTAAATTAAATAAATAAATATATTAGTAAAATAGAAAAAACAGTAGAAAATGCTAAAGGGATTTTCTCAGAATAACAGCAAAACATTTATTTATATATATATAAATAAATAAACAGACTAAATAAAGATGGCGTAGGCATACAATGCAATGGGAGGAAACATAATAGCACCACTGACGATGTTGCAGATGTGCAACGAAAGAACTTTCTTAGACTATATATATGTGTTTGTGTCTATATTGTATCTGTATTTTTGACCGTTGGTCAGTCAATGGTAACATTGAGGACCGAATAAATTAAATTAACCGATATAAAGGACACAGAAGCGAAAACCAACCAAACAGTGAGTGTGATCCGTTATTAATTCTAGCCTCCCCAAGTATAACAATATATATATATTTTTTTTTTTCCCGTTCTTTGCCAGGGAACGTTTCCAGGAACCAAAGTATCGTCTTCCTGTCTTCCTCTGGTTGCAACGTTTTTTGAAATATCCACTTCTGCGTTTACAGATTGACTTTGTTAGTTTCAGAAGATCCCGTTAAGGGTGAAAGCAGCGATTCTTTGCTTAAACTTTAATCTGTTATTTTAATAAATATATATATATATATATATATATATATATATATATATATATATATATATATATATATATATATATATATATATATATAATATATATATATATATATAATATAAGATCAAAAGATGGTTAAAAGAGTTCCCAGTATTTTATTATGCGCATTTCAAAAACAAATATCATCATGGGATGATATTTGCGTTCTCATCAGATAAAATAGGGAGACATGATATGAAGTTTAAAAAACACTTGTGAGCAGTGAAGTTTTAAATTAACATATGAAAAATAAATTAAGATGGATATATGAGATTGGGGAAAAGAGAGGGGGGTGTAAAAGGTAAGAAAGAGGAAGAAATAAGAGTAAAGGATGGTGGGGGGGAGTATAAGAAGGAAGGATGAGAGAAGAGGAGAGATAGGTGATAGAGAGAGAGAGAGAGAGAGAGAGAGAGATAGCCTTTACAACTGAGAAAAAATATTGTCTCACAGAGAGAAATTAAAAAGCCGTTGGAAGATAATAGATAATTTAAAAGATTTTGAAATTAAAAGTTAATGAGGTTTATGCATGAAGAAAAAGGAATTAAGAATAGTATTAAATTAAGGTTTGTATATTGAAGGGTTGAATAATATGTGCGAAGAAAAATATTTCGTAAACATATATACTTTTTGATGTTAGATATTTTTTTCATTAAACATTCTTTTTTCTTCTCTCCTTCTGCGCTCATTTTAAACATACTATTTACGTATACATATTACAATACATAAAAACAAACTTAAACCCTAACTAATTCCTCTAAATTCATGACTCATTTATTCTTCTCCTTCTTTTCACATTATATCTTTAATATCATTAATATTTTTATTTTAATAATACATATTAATAAATTCTTTTTCTTCGCACATATTATTCAACCCTTCAATATACAAACCTTAATTTAATACTATTCTTAATTCCTTTTTCTTCATGCATAAACCTCATTAATTTTTAATTTCAAAATCTTTTAAATTATCTATTATAATAGATAATTTAAAAGATTTTGAAATTTTGGAAAGATAATTATCTTCCAACGGCTTTTAAATTTCTCTCTGTGAGACAATATTTTTTCTCAGTTGTAAAGTCTATCTTCTCTCTCTCTATCACCTATCTCTCCTCTTCTCTCATCCTTCCTTCTTATACTCCTCCCCCACCATCCTTTACTCTTATTTCTTCCTCTTCCTTACCTTTTCCACCACCCCCTCTCTTTTTCCCAATCTCATACATCCATCTTAATTTATTTTTCATATGTTGATTTAAAACTTCACTGCTCACAAGTGTTTTTTAAACTTCATATCATGTCTCCCTATTTTATCTGATGAGAACGCAGATATCATCCCATGATGATATTTGTTTTTGAAATGCGCATAATAAAATACTTGGAACTCTTTTAACCATATTTTGATCTTATATTATTTATACTCCAGTCCTACAAACTGTAGAGTGCTACTTATCCGATATTTGCATTGCTTTATTGTGCTACAATAAAACTCACCTCCTACATATATATATATAAGGTGCCCATGTGGCTAAAACCAGTATGATAAATTTCTTCTTTAGAATGGACATACGGGGGAACTACCCCCCAGAAACGATCGTAAAATAATGAGTTTTACTATGAATTAACCGTTTTTTGTTTAATTTCATTGTTTTCACTATTTGTATATATATGTGTATATATATATATATATATATATATATATATATATATATATATATATATATATACTGTAGTACAAGCTTCATAGAAACATCCAACGGTAAGAGCACTCAATCCATAGTATAAGTTATGTAGAATAGTTACAAGAATGACATATAACCTTTTCTCCCCCCCCCCCCCATTCCCCCAAGAAACAGTAAAGACAAAAGATAAATCCCTAAACTACAGCACATATGTGGTGATGATGATAATGGTAGTGCTGATGGTGGTGATGGTGATGGTGATGGTGATGGTGATGGTGGTGATGGTGGTGATGATAGTGGTGATGGTGATGGTGGTGGTGGCGGTGGTGGTGTTGATGGTGATGGTGGTGATGATGATTGTGATGGTGGTGATGATGATTGTGATGGTGATGGTGATGGTGATGGTGATGGTGATGGTGGTGGTGGTGGTGATGATAGTGGTGATGGTGATGGTGGTGGTGGCGGTGGTGGTGGTGGTGTTGATGGTGATGGTGGTGATGATGATTGTGATGGTGATGATGGTGATGGTGATGGTGATGGTGGTGGTGGTAATGGTGGTGGTGGTAGTAATAGTGATGGTGATTGTGATGATGATGGTGGTGATGGTGATGATAGTGATGGTGATGGTGGTGGTGATGGTGGTGGTGGTGATGGTGATGATAGTGATGGTGATGGTGGTGGTGATGGTGGTGGTGGTGATGGTGATGAAGGTGGTGATGGTGGTGGTGGTGATGGTGATGAAGGTGGTGATGGTGGTGATGGTGGTGGTGATGGTGATGATGATGATGATGGTGATGAAGGTGGTGATGGTGGTGGTGATGGTGATGAAGGTGGTGATGGTGGTGGTGATGATGATGGTGGTGGTGATGGTGATGGTGGTGGTGATGGTGATGGTGATGGTGGTGGTGATGATAGTGATGGTGGTGGTGATGGTGATGGTGGTGGTGGTGATGATAGTGATGGTGGTGGTGGTGGTGGTGGTGATGGTGGTGGTGATGATAGTGATGGTGGTGGTGATGGTGATGGTGATGGTGATGGTGGTGGTGGTGATGATAGTGATGGTGGTGGTGATGGTGATGGTGGTGGTGGTGATGATAGTGATGGTGGTGGCAGTGGTGGTGATGATAGTGATGGTGATGGTGGTGGCAGTGGTGGTGATGATAGTGATGGTGGTGGTGATGGTGATGGTGGTGGTGATGATAGTGATGGTGGTGGTGATGGTGATGGTGGTGGTGGTGATGATAGTGATGGTGGTGGCAGTGGTGGTGATGATAGTGATGGTGATGGTGGTGGCAGTGGTGGTGATGATAGTGATGGTGATGGTGGTGGCAGTGGTGGTGATGATAGTGATGGTGATAGTGGTGGCAGTGGTGGTGATGATAGTGATGGTGGTGGTGATGGTGATGGTGGTGGTGATGATAGTGATGGTGGTGGTGATGGTGATGGTGGTGGTGGTGATGATAGTGATGGTGGTGGCAGTGGTGGTGATGATACGTCACATGTGTGGAATGTGGAATTACTGACATCAAGGCTGTAAATTACAGTTTTTTAGCATTGTCAAATCACCACCACCACTATTACTACTACTACCACCACTACCACCACTACCACCACTACCACCACCACCACAACTACTACCATCACTACTGCCACTACTACCACCACCACCACTACTACATCTACTACCACCACCACCACTACTACCACCACCACCACCACTACTACCACTACTACTACCACCACCACCACCACCACCACTACTACCACCACCTCACCACTACTACTACCACCACCACCACCACCACCACTACTACCACCACCCCACCACTACTACTACCACCACCACTACCACCACCACTACTACTACCACCAGTACCACTACTACCACCACCAACACTACTACTACTACCACCACCACTCCTACTACCACCAGTACCACCACTACCACCGCCGCCACCACTACTACCACCACTACTACCACCACTACTACCACCACTACTACCATCACTATTACCACTACTACCACCACTACCATTGTCGGCAGGTTTACAACACAACCAATCCATCAATTATTGTAATACCATTTGTTGTGAGTCATCTCATTAGCACAGTTGCCCCCTTCCATCCATGGCTCCCACTCTCCACCTCACCCACCATTAGGGAGCACCTTTAATGTCATGTAACACCCTAACTGGCTCAAACAAGAATATTTCACATATTTTCACCAGTCTTACCACTGAAAACCATTGTTGATATCCAAAGTGTGGCCATTATGCCAGAAATTAGTGACCACCACTGCTGAAAAGATTTTCATCAAATACATCCTTTTACTCTTTTACCTTCTTACTGCTTTCAGTCGTCATTAGACGCTGGCCATGCTGGGGTTCAACCCAGTACATATTTTTTTTTTTTTTGCACAAATCTGGTATTTATTTTATCAATCACTTTTTGGCAAGCTGCTAAGTTAAGAGACTTAAAGGCATCAGGTCACACATATATATATATATATATACACACATATATATATACACACATATATATATATACACACATATATATATACACACATATATATATACATATCATCATATATCATATATATATAGAAATGAATTGCATCCTTGTCTACCGAATATATATGTGTGTGTATAATGTGTGTGTGTATATATATAATATATATATATAAGCAAGTATTGCACGAAAACTAAAACGTGTGTGTGTGTATCACCATCACCGTTTAACATCCATTATTCCACGCTGGCATGGATCAGACGAGTTACCCTGTTTTGGCTAAGTTTCTACAACTGAATGCCCTTCCTAGCACCAACCTCATTTACAGTGAATACTGAGTGCTATTTGTTGTTGTGGCTACACGACCACTTTATAGTGTGGACTGGGCTCTTTTTGTCATGTCACCATCGCAACCACTTTACAGTATGGGGTCATGCTGCCAATTAACACACACACACACCTGTTGGTTTTCACTTGATGGTTGTTTATTTATTGTCAAAGCTCTTTTGTCACACATTCTGTGACCTCTTCTGTCTTACACCAAGATGGTGTAGGACAGAACAAAGGAGAGACACAAAATAATAAATCAGTCACAGAATGTGTTTTTATTGGCAGCATGACCATCGCAAATTATACCAATATCTGTTTCAACACATGTTTTCAGAAATCTTGCCAAACAAATTCAAAAACAAAGTATATATATATATATATATATATATATATATATATATATATATATATGGAAAGTTATATTTAAATTATTGGGTTACAACTAGTAAATATTTATAACTGATATAAAAGCACTCGACAAGTATTTGGAGTATATTTACGATATTAAATAAATGGAAACTATATTTATAAAACCATATCTATTTCATTATATATATTTCAGGGATATCATATTAACAATATGCTATGCCTTCCTCAGACAAAATACAATATAGACAGTTTTATAGATAAATAGATTTGACATACCGTTCAACATCGACTTGTATTTGAAAAGTTGATTTGGCAGACTGCCAAATCAACTTTTCAAATACAAGTCGATGTTGTTACGGTATGTCAAATCTATTTATCTATAAAACTGTCTATATTGTATTTTGTCTGAGGAAGGCATAGCATATTGTTAATATGATATCCCTGAAATATATATAATGAAATAGATATGGTTTTATAAATATAGTTTCCATTTATTTAATATCGTATATATATATATATATATATATATATATATATATATATATATATATATATATATATATAAGGGGAAGTTTCTAGGTGCAAACCTCATGTTCATTCATAACTGTAGGGGGTCTTTATATATAACTGTATGTAGTTGACGGACAAGAGAAGAAAGTACTCATTTCTGAAGTAGAGTTTAAATATTCATTTATTATGGCTAAATAGTGAGTATTGTTGCTCTGTAGTTTCCCTTGCACACTCACTGGCTTATCAGGCAAGATGCTTCGTCTCATAACCCAGTTGGTGTGCAGGTAAAACTCCAGAGTAACAACACTCACTATTTAGCCGTAATAAATGAATATATATATATAAGCAAGTATTGCACGAAAACTAAAACGTCGACCTGAACGATATCAGGAATGTATTTTCTTTAACATATGTTTCTGTGTCGATTATAATTGTCTACATATGCTGACTACAATATATATTGTTCAATCATATTTATTACTTTATCAGAAAGCCTATTATAGTGGAAGTCACTATTCACTACATATACATACCTATATATACATGCCTACATATATATACATACATATATATATATATATATATATATATATATATATATATATATATACATAGCAAAAGTAAAAAGTAAAACTATTTACAATGCTCAAAGGAATTGGATGTACAACTCCTTTGAAACATGTGTAGGGAAATAAATATGTTTTTTTTAAATGATAGAAGTTGATTTTTCCAGCAATATACTTGTTTACATATATATATATATATATTTCGAAAGTCGATTGACTTTCGTCAAATTGGACCGAGGAAACAATGTTTCCGTTGGTCTTTCCAATTGCTAATAGTATCTATCGGTCGCAACTCCAGGTAGTTTTGCTCAAGGACATAACACATCATCCAGTCCATGAACCGAACTCACAACCTCACGATTGCGAATCCAATTCTCTAACCACTCGGCCACACACACACACACACACACACACAAACACATACATACATACATACATACATACATACATACATACATACATACATACATACATATATATATATACAATGGGCTTTTGCATAGTTTCCATTATAAAACAAACAATTATGTATTATAGAACATGGGGGAGGGGGCATAGAATTGGGGAGAAGGGTCAGAAGAGTTGTGTTGCAGGCATGGCATAAGTGTAGACATGGACCAATACCTGTGGTAGGTGTCTTCTACTATACCCTGGGGTGGACCAATACCTGTGGTAGGTGTCTTCTACTGGTGTAAGTCAGAGATTGTCTTGTAAGGTGGGTTGTGATACAGTTTAGAAGGACCTGTGTACTTCAATTCTACCTTGAGCAGCCACAGTCGGTGGAATGAGCTCAAATTTAAGGCTATGGTTTATACATTCCCTTCAGTTTGTCGTTGGCTTTCATTTAAAAATAATAATGAAAATATTGTGTACAGTGCTCAGGTGCACTACAACTCATCAAAAGTGTATGTATAGTACATAGAGTAATGTACTAACATCAGGAAAATGAACAGTGCATGAGTCAGGATATACACATGTCTGCATGTGTATGGAAGGGGTACATCAGGTGTAGTTTTGGCGAATTTCGGGAAGCATGAGGGTTTTAAAGGATGCAGTGTCTCGACAGCTAACAACTGATGCAGGGAGTTTGTTCCATGGAGGTTTTAAAGGATGCAGTGTCTCAACAGCTAACAACTGATGTAGGCAGTTTGTTCCATGCTTCAGTAACTCTAAGCGTGAAAAAATGTTTCCAAAAGTCATGGGTGGGAGCTGTTTTCTGACTTTGTAGGCATGCCCACTTGTGTTAGACACATGGAGATCAAAAAGGTGGATATATTTATTATTTATGCTCAAGTTCAGGCAATTGACAGCCTTTCTTACATACATAACACACACACACACACATACACACACACACACACACATATAAATCAGGATGGGTTCAGTTTGAAACTGGTTAGACTATTACTCAACAGAGTACTCAAAATTTTGGGTAGTAGAGTATGGTTATGTTGTAAAGAGGGGTCTGAACACTTCATAACAAATACATATATGTATATATATATGTGTGTGTATGCGCATGTATGTATATCTTTGAATTGACGCCACTTGAACAAAGAAGGATGTTTGCTTATGTTTTGCATGATGTGGAGGGAAGAGCAAAGTAGCCTCGGACATCTGGTTTAATTGTTCACCCTAAAGTGGACTCTGCTAAAGATACATGTGGACTCTGCTAAAGATACATGTGGACTCTGCTAAAGATACATGTGGACTCTGCTAAAGATACATGTGGACCAGGTGGTAGTGTTAAAGTGAACAACAGATTAAGATCATCATTGCACATAGACAGATAGAGTAAAGTAGTAGTAGTAGTAGTAGTAGTAGTAGTAGTAGTAGTAGTAGTAGTAGTAGCAGTAGCAGCGGCAGTACCAGCAAGATGAACAAGAACAAGAAGAAGAAGAAGAAGAAAAAGAAGGAGGGAGGAGAAAAAGAATAATAATAATAATAAGAAGAAGAAGAAGGAGTAGTTGTGTGACTTACCTCTCAGTCGTGAAGGTCCGGCAGTTGATTGACACGGAAAGACGACACCAGGTTCTACAGAGGGGGGTTCACTAGACCTGACCACGGCAGGGGGCTGTTTCCTCTCAGATGACACTAATGATGTACCCTTTAATGAACATATAGATGACACCTTTCTCACTCCTGCCTCTCTGCTGCTGCTGCTGCTGCTGCGGGCTGCTGCTGCTGATGACAGTACATCTCCCACTGCTGAGGTGGTCGAAGAAGAGGAAGAGGAGGAGGAGGAAGAAGTGGGGATTGTAGTGTTGTGCACCACCTGCTGCTGTTGTTGTTGTTGATGATGATGCTGTTGTTGTTGATGGTGTTGATGGTGTTGTTGATGTTGTTGATGTTGTTGATGTTGATGTGGATGTTGTTGTTGTTGATGTTGTTGTGGATGTTGCTGATGATGATGATGATGTTGTTGTTGATGGTGTTGATGTTGTTGTTGATGGTGTTGTTGTTGTTGTTGTTGATGATGATGTTGTTGTTGTTGATGATGATGTTGTTGATGATGATGATGTTGTTGTTGATGTGTTTGTTGTTGATGATGATGTTGTTGTTGTTGTTGCCTTCCTTTGTCAGATGGTGCAGGGACTGATTGAGCATGTTTCACTGATTTAGAGTGAGCGTTTGGCTTAGGTGCGGGTGGAGGGGGTTCCTTAGCTCCACCAGGAGGCGGCCGAGCATCCGTTGGTCTTCCACTGCTCACATTTGTATCCTTGCTGGGCAGAGTGGTCTGGTTTGCAGTGATGGTGGTCTGGTTGCTGTTGTTGGTGGTCGTAGAACTGGCCTTTCGCAGTTTGCGACGTGGTGGTGGCAAAGGGGGTTGGGAGACAATTACACCGGCTTTGGCAGCAGCAGTGCCACCTGTTGCCTCATTCTTCTTCAATGAGGATGTTGATGTTGTTGATGTCGATGATGATGATGATGGTGGTGGTTGTTGTTGATGTTGATGTTGATGTTGTTGTTGTTGTTGTTGTTGTGCTTGTGGTTGTTGTTGCAATGGTTGTTGCTGCTGAACTTCCTGAGGGAAGAGAAAGAGTTATATATATATATATATATATATATATATATATATATATATATATATATATATATATATACATAGAAATATATATCCAAATTTCAAGAAAGCCAAAGATAGAGAATTATTATTTATAAAGTACCAGTTATGTACTGGGTAATTGCTGGCCTTGTGCCAAAAAGTAGAAACAATTATTTATTTCTACATCCCTACAAACATTTTAACGTGGCTAGAATATCACATCCATTTGCTGAGAAACTGGAGATTACCAGTTAACAATTATCTCTATTAAGGGTGTTTTATCTCTAACTTATCTCTTCAGGAAATATATAGAACAAAATAACAATAATTAATACCAAAAGACAATATGAAGATAGTGAGAAGATTCAAGGTATGGAGCAGAGACAAAATTAGATTTCAAGTGAAAATTAAACATAAGTTAAATTTTTCAAAACAGGCAAGTTTATAAATATATCTCTGAATTTTTTTTTTTGATTTTTTAAGAAGAAATATATTATAACAAGGAATTAATTACAGCAGAGGCTGTTAAAGATATTCTTTATAAAGTTAGGGTAGTTTGTTCACGTATTTATAAGAGAAAGACATGAAAATATTTAGTAGATTTTTTTCATTAATTAATTGTTTCTACTTTTGGCACAAGACCAGCAATTACCCAGTACATTACTGGTACTTTATTTTATCGACCCTGTAAGGATGAAAGGCAAAGTTAACCTCGGCGGGATTGGAACTCAGAATGGCAAGGGCCATTAATGTCCTATAAAAGTATAGAAGAAATTTATATTTGGAGCAAAGAATATTTTCACTCATATATATAATATATATATAGTATATATATATTTATATTTATATATATATGAAAAGATGCAGGACCCCGACGGCTGAGCTCTGGTCGTTTCGACAGCTAGATCCAAACTGAGTTCTGGTGGGTTACGGTTTAGCTGGTATATATATATATGTATGAATCAGTTCCCGTCCCACCCTTGCAAGCAGGGAAAAGCAGACGCAAAATGATGATGATGATGTTGATGATATATATATATATCATCATCATTTAAGGTCCATCTTTTCATGCAGGCATAGGCTGGACTAAGTGCAAGTATACACTATTGTAAGTATACATATACATGTCTATACATATATATGTGTGTGTCAAGATGTTGTTGGAGATAAGTGTGTCCGAAATGATGCGGGGGTACTTAGTGTCACTGATGCTCAGAAAAAGGAGGCCTGGAAATGTCATTATGAGAGACTGATGAATGTTGAGAACGAATGGGAGAGAGAGAAACTACCCCCCCCCCCCCCCGGTAGACCCAACAGAGGGGCCAGCTATTGAGATTGACACAAATATAGGGTCCAAGAGGCAATTAAGGAAATGAAGAATGGTAAGGCTGCTAGACCATTGGGGATAGTTGCAAAGATGCTGAAGGCATCAGGGGACGTAGGAACTAAACTAAGTTGCACGCATCGTCAACCAAGCTATATATGGCGGAGTCATACCCAAAGACTGGTGCAGCAGTATCCTTATAAATTGCTACAAAAGTAAAGGGGATGCTCTTGGAGAGGAGCAATTATAGGGCATAAAACTAATGGATCAAGTTATGAAAGTGGCAGAAAGAATATTAGCATGACTAATGAGAGAAAGGGTCAAATTAAAAGAGATGCAGTTTGGTTTTGTGCCTGGGAAAAGTACAACAGATGCCCTCTTCTTCGTGAGACAACTACAAGAGAAGTTCTTAGAGAAGAATAATCCACTATTCTTAGCTTTTGTTGACCTTGAGAAGGCCTTTGATAGGGTACCCCGATCTGTCATCTGGTGGTCCCTAAGGAAACTAGGTGTAGAGGAATGGAGGAGATGTCAAAGGACCGTGACGAATGAAGAGATGCCCTGCTTAATAGGACCCGTCCTACCCTTGCAAGCAGGGAAAAGCAGACGTAAAATGATGATATCATATATATATATCATCATCATCATCATCAACGTTTAACGTCCGTGTTCCACGCTTGCATGGGTTTGGACGGGGGTAGTCCCACTTGAGGCAAGAGTGATTGTCTTGCTCGCATAGGACTGTCTGGCAGGTTTTCTACAGTTGGATGCCCTTCCTAACACCAACCACATTTACAGTGTGGGTCTGGGAGGTTTTTACCGTGTTGCCTACACGGCCACATTACAGCGTGAATATTTACAGTAGAATATTTACGTATCGAGGCGATACATGTAGTTATTTGCCAATAGCGTATGCAGAGGGTGCTCAATACTAGTGCCGGCAGTGTTAAATATTAGAAGTGTTAATATCTAGTGGGTGAGAGAATTAGCAGAACGGAAGCATGTGGAGAAGTAAATACAGGAGAACAAACCGTTAAAACATGTTTATTTAAAATAGCACCTACGTATGTTTCACCCGAATGGGCTTCTCAAGGGCATAAACAACTAAAAAGCGTTCCTTACATGACCCGGGATGAGTTTTTAGTTGTTTATGCCCTTGAGACGCCCATTCAGGTGAAACGTACGTAGGTGCTATTTTAAATAAACATGTTTTAACGGTTTGTTCTCCTGTATTTACTTCTCCGCGTATATATCATATATATATATAGTTGAAAATGAACAAACAAAACACAGGAGGCAAATGTACACACATGTATATATACACATAGATACATAGATATAGAAGACGCTGATATATAAATAGCAATACATATCTATACTTAGTTGATGTAATTATTCAATAATCAGGTGATAAAGAACATTTTGTGTTGTGAATATTTCATGTGATTATTCCAACTTTTGTAGAACATTCTTACAGCTTATAGCAGTCACATGTTTTATATATCTGGAACAAGAGGGACCTATGCTACTATACACACATATATACATATACACACATATACATATACATATATATATATATACACACATATACATATACATATATATATACACACATATACATATACATATATATATATATATATACACACATATATGTCAGATGTTTTATATATGAGGACTATCTCTGGAACAAGAGGGACCTAAGCTACTATACACATACATATACACATATACACACAGATACACATATACATATATACACACATACGCACATGTACACATATACACATATCACATGTTTTATATATGAGGGCTGTCTCTGTAACAAGAGGGACATTATGGTCTATACACACATATACACATACACACATATGCACATATAGACATACATGTATATATGCAAGCATACATACCTATATAGATGTATATACATATACATCCACATATGTGTGCATAAATGCACACATACACACAGAGACATACATATACATCCATATATATGTAAAAATGCATGCATACATATTTACATACATGTACATAATACATACATACACATATACACATATACATACATGTAGACAAACACACATACATATATACACGATGGCTGCCCCCTCGTTATCGAGTATGGCCATTGCATGATATACCATTATTAATAATTATTAATTAATTCTATCGTGCAATGCTTGTGCATGAAGATATTTTTTAAAGTGAGGAAAGACTGTGCACTGAGCCAGTCCCACTCTCTGAGAGACAGTAGCTGTAACCCAAAAAAGAAGAAAAGATCAAGATCATCGGTAACTACTGAGCCGCAGGTTTTATGTTGGAGTTATCCCAGTTTCCTGAGTTGCCTTCTCCAAGAAGAATGCCCTGACAAGGGCTAGGGGTCCTTCTACTCCCATACATACATACATATAGACAAACATACATACATACATACATATATACATACATACATACATATAGACAAACATACATACATACTTACATATATACATACATACATCCATACATACGTACATACATACATACATATATACATACATACATCGTAGATAAATCTACCAAAAGTTTACGGTAGTGTCCAATCCGTATGAAGAACTCAATGTAATAAGTATTGTTTTTCCATTGTTTTTACATACATACATCCATACATACGTACGTACATACATATATACATAGAGAGAGAGAGAGACAGATAGATAAAAGATAAATAGATAGATAGAAGCATACATATATGTTTGCATCTCTGAATACATTAAAGCTGAGTTGCTGAGTACTGAGTATTAAATATTGCAAGAGTTTAATAAATAGCAGTCCATTAGTTATTGTGGTGTGATAACAGGACCGTGACTGGTTGACCTTTCAAATATCACACACTGGGGATATATACACACACATATATATATATCAATATTTGCAAGGGTGTATATAAGATAGATAAATAGATTAAGAAGAATCGAAGTCAGTCTTGTAACATACATTATTGACATTTGTTTCAATATCAATCAGCTGAGGGTTCAATCAACATGATACCCCCCCCCACCACCACCACCACCACTACCACCATCTCATTCTCAACATCCCAATATATATATATATATATATATATATATATATATCATCATCATCATCATCACCGTTTTACGTCCGTTCTTCCATGCTAGCATGGGTTAGACGGGTTGTCCTGTTGTGGGCAGTGTCTGGTCAGCTGACCATGCCTTGCTCATACAGGAACTGATGATATATATGCTTACATATATGTTTAGTGTATATATAAATATATATATATATTTGCATGTGTGTGCATATATGTATGCATGTGTGTGTGTATGTCCTCACTGTTTTTTTATTGGCAACATGACCATCACAAACTTTTATATAAATATACATGTGTATGTCCCACCCTTGCAAGCAGGGAAAAGCGAACGTAAAATGATGATGATGATGATGAGAAAGAATAACACACTAGAGAGTGTGTGTGTGTGTGTATTATTCTATGTACTATATTGACGAGTTGTAGTGCACCTGAGCACTTTACACAATAATTTCATTATTATTATTATTATTTTAATAAAACAGGGAAACCACCAGTGTATGGAATCTCTCTCTCTCTCTAGTGTGTTACCTTTTCAACATATTGTATTTTGAAGAGCTCAGGATTCATTTTCCTTTGAGCACATTATTTACAGGGAATAGCGAGAGTCTATGGCTCCGTAAATTTATCTTGATATATATATATATATATATACATGCACTCAAGGGCGGCCGTCCAGGGTAGAAGATGCTGACTGTTCGGTTGCCTTCATGTCTCTGATTTTTCATCCCATGAATTTTGTCTGTTGTATTCCTTTGTTATTTTCAAATGCCTGATGATGTCACCGGATTCATGCTGGGCCCGGTCATTGAAATGATCGTGGTATAATAAACCTTTCAAGGAAGTACACCAGTCCAGCCTCCTGTTATTTTGTAATATATATATATATATATATTTTTTTTTTTTTCATGTAATAAACAACATAAGATAATTATTTCATTTACCAGTGGTTTCTTGAAAGCAGATATTGTATCTGTTTTTAGTCGTCAGAATGAGTAAATGAAATAATTATCTTATGTTGTTTATTACATAACTAATAAGCTCTGTAGCCTACATAGAGCACTCTTTTTTCCTGTACCTTTCCGACGGAATTACTTCGTTTATTTATATATACATAAGCAGGAAGAGAAAGGGAAGGAGAAAGAGAGAGAGAGAAGAAGTTTGATAAGGGGGTTTTAGGGTATTCGCCCCCACCGGCCCCAATATAAGGCTATTTTAATCTATTACATATATAAATATCCCTAGTAAAGAAAATTTATAGAATTTTTAAAGGGAAGTAACTTTTATGAAATTTTAAAATATTATCTCCCTTACAAATTGTCTTTTCTTCTGCCTCTCAAAATAGCCTTCATATTTTGTTTGAATTTTAGAGGTTCTGATTATACAAAAAAAAAAAGGATAAATAAAATCAAAATTTTTTTTTTTTTGCATGCCCTTTTCCCTGACAACATACCTAGTGATTCTTCCAAGTGCGAAGCATTATAGACCCTTCCCAAGTATAACAATATATATATACATATATATATGTGAGTATATATATATATATCATCATTTTACATCCGCTTTTCCCTGCTTACAAGGGTGGGACGGAAACTGATTCTGGTTTGATTTCTACATCTGGATGCCCTTCCTAACACCAACCTCATTTACAGTGAGTGCTGGGTGCTTTTTTTCCGTGACGCCTACACGCCCACTTTGCAGTGTGGGCTGGGTGCTTTTTTGCCATGGCACCTCCACAACCAGTTTGCAATGGAATGATAGGGACCCCAGTCCTATCATCTCATTTCTACAGCTAAGTAAACTGGAGCAATGTTAAATAAAGTGTCTTGCTCAAGGAAACAACATATATATATATATATATATATATATATATATAGAGAGAGAGAGAGAGAGAGAGAGAGAGAGAGAGAGAGAGAGAGAGAGAGTTATGCGCTTATACAGAAGACCCAACTTCCCACGAGCATAGGCCAAAGCTGAAGCATATATACAGTAGGCACTACCCAATCCCATCCTCCCATACACCTCCTATGAGGACAGGCTGAAACACTTTAAAGTAGTTGTGATGGTGACACAGTAAAAAGCACCCAGCCCTCAGTAAAGTGGTCGTGTTGGTATCACGACCAAAAGCACCCAGTACTCAATGAAAATGAGGTTGGGATTAGGAAGAGCATCCAGCTGTAGAAACCAAGCCAAAATCAGTTCTGTATGAGCAAGACATGGTCACCTGACCTGGCATTTCCCACAACAGGACAACTCGTGTAACCCATGCTAGCATGGAAAATGGACGTAAAATGATGATGATGATGATACATATATATATATAGATATATATATGTATATATAAATATATATGTAGGTAACATGGTAAACACCTCCCAGTCCACACTGTAAACGTGGTTGGTGTTAGGAAGGGCATCCAGCCGTAGAAAACCCGCCAGACAGTCCTATACGAGCAGGACAACCAATCTTGCCTCAAGTGGGAAAACTCCCCGTCCAAACCCATGCAAGCGTGGAAGATGGATGTTAAACGATGGTGATGATGATGATGATGATATGTGTATATAGGGATAAAGATCCCATAACTCCTTGTAGAGTGATAGAGGCACCGCCATACGGTGTGTCTAGGACACATTTAAACCTGGTGGTGCTCTACCCTCTCTAGGTCGCAATGGAGTGGGACTAATACCATAAAGCATTCCATTCAACATCTTAATGACTGCCAATTTGCGGCCCATATATATATATGTATATAGCAGGCAAATTAACAGGTAGGGAAAGCTACATATGCTGTAGATGTTCAGAGAAATTTGATAATAGAAGAAGCAGTGATAGACACATTTTTCAAATGCAGGTAGGATCTATACAGGTGGTTGAGATACCGAGGTGATCAGATTAGCAAGGGGCGAGGATGCTTCGAGGCCATAGTATCTAGAATAAGGATGGGTTGGAAGAAATTTAGGGAGCTGCTTCCTCTGTTGACAAAGGAGGATTTCTCCCTATGAACGAAAGGCCAGTTATATGACCAAGCATAGACGAGTTGAGAGAGAAACTGTGTATAAGAGGGATAAACTGTAGTGTGCAGGAGAGAAGACTGCATTGGTATGAACATGTGATGTGCATGGAGGATGACCGCTGGGTAAAGAAGTGCCAAGAAATCCCAGTGGAAGTAAGACGCAGTATAGGAAGACCACGAAAATCATGGGCGGAGATGGTGAGAGCTGACCTGAGATCGTTGAAGCTAACAGAGGAAATGACGAAGGACCGTGATGAATGGAGAGATGGTGTGCTGAAAAGGACCCGGCCCACCCTTGCAAGCAAGGAAAAGTGGATATAAAATGATGATGATGATATATATATGTGTGTGTGTGTGTGTGTGTGTGTGTGTGTGTGTATAAACAAAACACAATTATATTAGGTTATATATATATATAAATATATATATACATACATATATATATGATATGATATATATAAAGAGAGAGATTGACTGATATGAGGTACAGTGTAAGCTGTCTAGATAGTTGAACAGATCAATGTAGAATATATCAATATATTTTGTTGCTGTCAAAATGCATTCCATTGCAACGTTACATGCAGTTAGCATGCAGTCAGTTGCAGCATCTGCTATATATGCTATGTTCTACTAACTGCAATTCACATGACTAGTGTAGTATATACTACTACTAATGCTACAAACGCTATTAATGCTGTACATAATATTACTTACTTATACTACTACTACTGTTACTACTACTTAGTAGTACTACTGCTGACACTACTACTACTGCTGTTACTACTACTACTGCTGTTACTACTACTGCTACTGCTACTACTACTGTTACTGCTAACACTACTACTACTACTGCTAACACTACTACTACTGCTAACACTACTACTACTACTACTACCACTACCACCACCACTACAACAATTACCACCACCACATCAACAACCACCACCACCACAACTACCACCACCACTACAGCAATTACCACCACCACATCAACAACCACCACCACCACAACTACCACCACCACCACCACCACCACCACCACCATCACCACCACCACCAACACCACCACCACAACCACCACCACAATCACCACCAACACCACCACACCACAACCCCACCACCACCACACCACCACCACCACCACTAACTCATCTACTTTGGTGACAGCAACCACTGCCAATATTTTCACCACCAACTAATACTACTACTACTTTACTATGACAACATTGCCACTACCACCACCACCACCACCACCACAATCACTAACACTATACTACTACTACCACTACTACCACAACACCGCTACAGCCACTATACCACCACTACTATTACAGCCACCATACCACTACTACCACCACTACAGCCACTATACCACTACTACCACCACCACTACAGCCACCATACCACTACTACCACCACTACTACCACCACCACTACAGCCACCACGCCACCACTACCACCATCACTACTATTACAACCAACATAACAGCCTACTTCCACAGACAGCTGCACCTTTCATGTTGTTCTCAGGGAGATTCAGTCTAATACAGGAACCTTCTAAATGGTCTGCTTTCAAACAGTTTCAGTCTCACTACTACTACTACCACCACTACTACCTCAACTACAACTACTACTACTACCACTCCCACCACTACTACTATGACCACTACTACTATTACTACTACCACCACTACTACTACTACCACTACTACTACTACTACCACCACCACCACTACTACTACTACCACTGCCACCACTACTACTACTACTACTACTACTACCACTACTACCACCACTACCATACTACAACTACTACCACTACTACCACTATTCCTACTACCACCACTACCACTACTACCCCCACTACCACTACCACCACCACCACTACTACTACCACTACCACCACCACTACCACTACTACTACCACTACCACTACTACCACCACTACTACCACTACTACCACCACTACCATACTACAACTACTACCACTACTACCACTATTCCTACTACCACCACTACCACTACTACCCCCACTACCACTACCACCACCACCACTACTACTACCACTACCACCACCACTACCACTACTACTACCACTACCACTACTACCACCACTACTACCACTACTACCACCACTACTACTACTCTAGTGACCACCACACTGTAGTGACCACCACACTGTAGTGACAACTACTGTAGTCACCACAACAACTACAGTGACCACAACTACTACAGTGACCACAACTACTACAGTGACCACAACTACTACAGTGACCACAACTTCTACAGTGACCACAACTACTACAGTGACCACAACTACTACAGTGACCACAACTACTACAGTGACCACAACTTCTACAGTGACCACAACTTCTACAGTGACCACAACTACTACAGTGACCACAACTACTACAGTGACCACAACTACTACAGTGACCACAACTTCTACAGTGACCACAACTACTACAGTGACCACAACTACTACAGTGACCACAACTTCTACAGTGACCACAACTACTACAGTGACCACAACTACTACAGTGACCACAACTACTACGGTGACCACTACATTAGATTTAAAACATGGCTGTGTTGTTTGTTTTACATCATTTCAGCTTTGATCCCACCTCACCTTGGATCTCTTGAGTGAAATTTGTTTGATGGGATCTTGCTACAAGCTTATCTAAAGGACCATTTCTGTTGATGGAAGGTAGGCCTACATTGTTAAACACCCTTACCTAGCTTGGTGGTTCCCTTAGCAGAGACGACTCTGTGTAAGGTAGACTTAATTTGTTACCTTGTTAAAACTCCTACCTAGCCTGTGGTTCCCTTAGCAGAGCCCGCTCTGTGTAAGGCAGACCTACCTTGTTCAACATCCCTACCTAGCCACGAGGTTCCCTTAACAGAGCCAACTCTTTCATTCATTAGTCTTTGAAACCCTGTTAAAATAGTGTTATGTGTGATCCCCCCCCCCCCCCACCTTCTGATTATACCATAAAAAAAAACATGAAAGACAAAACACAAAACAAAATTTAACACACAAACTTACATTCCCTTAACAGTTACTTCCCCTTGTCATAGATGAATAAAATTAATGATGATAAATGAAATGTAGAAAATATAGACTAAACTGTTTCTTGGAGACATAGATACAATGTATGTATAATGTATATATATATATGTTCAACACTTTCATTAACATATATGTAATGAAAGACACTTCCTGTGATTTTCATATCATTTTGAAAATAATCAAGAATTTCGATGGATTTGATAGCATAATAAACTTTCTCATTGTTTATCTTGTGCTGGGAGCCCTAACATAAGTCCTTACATAGAAATATGATGGAAGATCTTTAGATAAACACTTTAAAATCTAAGAACCAGAGGCAGTGTTTGATAATATGAATTCAATGGTTCAAAATGGTTCAATGGCTAAAATGACTCTTCCATGACGTAACTGTTTTAATTTTAACACTTGATCTCAGATCAAGTCCCTATGATGTAACTGTTTCAGTTTCAACACATGATCTCAGATCAAGTCATTTCCATAGGGTAGTTGTTTCCCTTTCAACACACTGTCAATCTCAGCTCAAGTCACTTCTATAATGTAACTGTTTCAGTTTCAACACATAATCTAAGATCAAGTCACTTCTATAATGTAACTGTTTCAGTTTCAACACATAATCTAAGATCAAGTCACTTCTATAATGTAACTGTTTCAGTTTCAACACATAATCTAAGATCAAGTCACTTCTATAATGTAACTGTTTCAGTTTCAACACATAATCTAAGATCAAGTCATTTCTATGACCTAACTGTTTCAGTTTCAACACAATCTAAGATCAAGTCACTTCTATGATCTAACTGCTTCAGTTTCAACACATAATCTAAGATCAAGTCATTTCTATGATCTAACTGCTTCAGTTTCAACACATAATCTAAGATCAAGTCACTTCTATGATGTAATTGCTTCCCTTTCAACAGACAATCTAAGATCAAGTCACTTCTATGATGTAATTGCTTCCCTTTCAACAGACAATCTCAAATCAAGTTGCTTTCGTGATATAATTGTTTTACTTTCAGCATGCAATATCAGATCAAGTCATTTGCCAAAAATGTGCAGTTTTGAAATAAAATGGTGAGTTCAGAACTTTAGCATGTTCTTCTATACTTGTACAGGTTGGATGAAGCTGGAGCTTATCCCAGTTTCAGTGGCATTAAGCAACCGAGAGTACATGACTCCCTGCTAAATAGGATACCAGTCCATTATGGTGCTAAGCTAGTATTCATTTTCAGCTAAGTGAACTGGTGACTCAACACATCACCCATTCTGGGAATAGAACACAATCTTATGATCATGAGCCCTACAAATTAACAACTGGGCCACACTAACAACTCGAGCACACACTAACAACTGGACCACATATTTTCACACAATACAACAATGACTATATAAAAGGCTGAAAGTTTCAAGGTAAGAAGCAGGAATTAACTTACAGCTGTTGGATTTGATATCACCTCTTCACTTTCTCCTTGTTTTGGGGTACTCTGAAATAGAATAGACAATGTGAGATTAGTGTGTGTAGATGTTGATGTCTGCGGTGGAAGTGGTTGATTCCATCCTCCTCCTCCTCACACTGCTTCCCCAGTGTCAGTAGTGCTGAGACACTGAAACAGGTAGTTCAGGTCATTTTATATAAGTATAAAAACTAAACTTTCAGCTTATTTTGTCTTAGCAACTAAAGGAGTAAGCCTTCTGATGAAGATTAAAATAACAGAAATGGTACCTTTAGGGTGCTCTCCGTCACTAAGAGTAGCTGTGACAGGATCACAGATTTTTAAAATTCATAGTGAGATTACAAGGATGTTTATTAGATATGAACAATTGAATATGATTTAATATACAACCCCAGTCAGAATTTGCAGAGTAGGTAGACCCAGAAAAACCTAGGACGACATGATAAAATCTGACCTTGTACACTTACACCTCTCTAAGACAATGTCACTGGATCAAGATCTTTGGCACCACACAGTAATACAGAAGACCCACCTTCCCTACGTGCAAAATTAACCTACAGTCAGTCGGCCCCCTCCTAACCAAATATACACCCCAACCCACTACCGCTACTCCATCCTCCCACTCCCACCAACACCACCCTTTCTCTCTAAAGCTATGTTGGTACCACAGAATATCCAGTGTACACTAAAGTGGTAATGTAGGTATCACGACAAAAAGCACCCAGTCTACGCTGTAATGTGGCCATGTATGTAACATGGTAAAAAGGCTCCCAGTTGGTGTTAGAAAGGGCATCCAGCTGTAGAAAACCTGCCAGATAGTCCTATACGAGGGAGACGCAGTCACCCGATCAATCTTGCCTCAAGTGGGACAATTCCTGTCTAACCCATGCTAGCATGGAAGATAGATGTTAAACGATGATGATGATGATATATATGTCTACTACAGTAGGTATTACTAGAAGACTAGTAATATATACTGTAGTATGTATTACTAGAGGACTAGTAATACCAACTCCAGTACTATCAACAGAGAGTTATAGTTTCATGTTAAAATGGCAGAAAATCAATATATAGTTCATCTTCCTTTACAAATGGGGTCATTTACCTAGCAGGAGCTTTTACCAAACAAATAAATAATCAAAACAATTTTATTTACTGAACAACTAAATATAATTGACAAACCCCTTATAAGATGGCAAAATCTTTTAAACATGCCCTGTAACATCACACTAAAGAGAATATGTATTGAAAGAGAATTTTACTGAGATTACACAGGAAATATGTCACTGGGTAAATAGAAAGACACAACATAAATATTGGTGGTTTTAATTGATGTATGTACTTATGTGTGTATATATACACATGTACCGCACGGTTAAACCACTGGGAGTGAAGGACCCCTAGCCTTTGTCAGGGCATTCTTCTAGGAGAAGGCAACTCAGGAAACTGGGATGACTCCGATATAAAACCTGCGGCTCAGTAGTTACCGATGATGTTGATCTTTTCTTCTTTTCGGGATATAGCTACTGTCGCTCAGAGAGTGGGATTGGCTCAGTGCACAGTTTTTCCTCACTTTAAAAAATATCTTCACGCACAGGCATTGCACGATAGAATTAATTAATAATTATTAATAATTGTATATCATGCAATGGCCATACTCGATAACGAGGGCGCAGCCATCATCATATACACACACACACACACACACACACACACACACACATATATATATATATATATATATTGGTTGTTTTAATTGATGTTATTTTACAATATTACCAACATCAACATCATCATCACCATCATCACCATCATCAACATCATCATCATCATCATCATCACCATCATCATCACTATAATCACCACCATTATCACCACCACCACTACCATCATCATCATCATCATCATCATTTAAGATCTAATTTCCCTATTTTCATGGATTAGATAAGTTGTTACATTTTGAGGCTAGACATGTCAGGTGACCATGTCTTACAATTGTCAACCATGTCTTACACTGATCTTTCATTTTTTACATGGTTTCTACAGCTTGATACCCTTCTTAACCACTGTACAGTAAGTACTGGGAGCATGGTTTCTACAGCTTGATACCCTTCTTAACCACTGTACAGTAAGTACTGGGAGCATGGTTTCTACAGCTTGATACCCTTCTTAACCACTGTACAGTAAGTACTGGGAGCATGGTTTCTACAGCTTGATACCCTTCTTAACCACTGTACAGTAAGTACTGGGAGCATGGTTTCTACAGCTTGATACCCTTCTTAACCACTGTACAGTAAGTACTGGGAGCATGGTTTCTACAGCTTGATACCCTTCTTAACCACTGTACAGTAAGTACTGGGAGCATGGTTTCTACAGCTTGATACCCTTCTTAACCACTGTACAGTAAGTACTGGGAGCATGGTTTCTACAGCTTGATACCCTTCTTAACCACTGTACAGTAAGTACTGGGAGCATGGTTTCTACAGCTTGATACCCTTCTTAACCACTGTACAGTAAGTACTGGGAGCATGGTTTCTAGAGCAGGGATCGCATCCTAACACCAAACATACAGCCAATAAGAAATGACTTCACAAAATGTATAAATAAAACAAAACAATTATTAAAATAGTTCAAGGTAGTAGACAGTTTAGCTGGAAAAATATTAAACAAAACTGGTTACATAAGCATAAGATGAAAAAATACCAGATATTAATGGGTAGATTTCATTTTGTAGTGCTGGCTTCTGTTGTGACAGTCAGGCAGTGTATTTTGTAGTGTTGGTTTCTGTAGAGACAGTCAGGCAGTGTATTTTGTAGTGGTGGTTTCTGTAGAGACAGTCAGGCAGTGTATTTTGTAGTGGTGGTTTCTGTAGAGACAGTCAGGCAGTGTATTTTGTAGTGGTGGTTTCTGTAGAGATAGTCAGGCAGTCTATTTTGTAGTGGTGGTTTCTGTAGAGACAGTCAGGCAGTGTATTTTGTAGTGGTGGTTTCTGTAGAGACAGTCAGGCAGTCTATTTTGTAGTGGTGGTTTCTGTTGTGACAGTCAGACAGTGTATTTTGTAGTGGTGGTTTCTGTAGAGACAGTCAGGCAGTGT
>OZ024751.1:27084441-27089441 GCA_964016885.1 Eledone cirrhosa
AGTACCTACATATATCTCTATGTCGCTATAGTACCTACTATGTCACTATATTACCTACTGTGTTGCTATAGTACCTACTATGTCGCTACATTACCTACTATGTCGCTATAGTACCTACTATGTTGCTATAGTACCTACTAAGTTGCTATAGTACCTACTATGTCGCTATAGTACCTACTATGGTGTTATAGTACCTACTATGTTGCTATTGTACCTACTATGTTGCTATAGTACCTACTATGTTGCTATAGTAGCTACATATACCACTATGTAGCTTTAGTAGCTACATATACCACTATTTAGCTATAGTAGCTACATATACCACTATTTAGCTATAGTAGCTACATATACCACTGTGTAGCTATAGTACCTCTATATTGCTATAGTACCTACATGTATCTCTATATTGCTATAGTAGCTACATATATCTCTATATTGCTATAGTACTAAACAGAATTCCATCATCAGATTCTACAGTCAGTTGTACACATCAGTGAAACTAAAAACCTAACTGTAATAAAAGACTGACAAGTTTCAGAAAGCCGTTACAATAGAAATATCTAAAGGACAAAGGATGACAGCACAAAGTAATGTTTTACTCAGTCTATTTATTTCTCACCCTTTGCCCTTTATTCTACTACATTGTAATGGCTTTTTGAAATTTATCGGTCTTTTATTACATATCTCACAATGCTTCATATTAACTAAACTAATTTTAAATTTACTGATGAGTAAGATTAAGTATAAAGTCAACTCTATAAAACATTTAGGTATGATGAACTGTGTTCACCAAAATTCTATTATAGCAGCCTCTGCACATTTCTAACATAAGTTTATATATGATTTCTCAAAGACCTGTCGCAGTGTGTATATATAGTCAGCAGTGCTGCGTCCGGGGTGAACACCACACTGTTCAGCAGCTAGATTAGACTCGACAATCTTCCTGCATCTGTTTGCCAGACACTTTGCATAGACTTTACCAGTGAGGCTTAACAAGGAGGTCCCTCTGTAAGTGGAACAATCTCTCTTGTCTCCTGTTTTGAAAATTGGTATTATCACTTCCGATTGTCATTGCTAAGGTGCCCCTCCAGAGATCCAGGCTATCTGGCACACACACATCAGCCAGAGAGTACCTTCTCTATTTAAGGCTTTTAAGGGAGAAGGAGGAGGAGAAGAAGAAGTTTATATACATTGTTTTGCTGTTCTTGTGCAAAAGACAAACAAAAGTTATGAATATAAAATATAAAACATAATTGTTTCTACTTTAGGCACAAGGCCAGCAATTACCCAGTGCATTACTGGTACTTTATTTTATCGACCCCGTAAGGATGAAAGGCAAAGTCAACCTCGGCGGGATTTGAACTCAGATCGTTAAGGGACGTAACTATGCTGGAAAGCATGGCGTCCGACCCTCTACCGATACTGCCAATCCACCGCCCCTATAAAACATAATCCTCATCATTTAGTAGGTACCAAAGACACTTAACTGTCAACAGTCAACCTAGCTGTAAATAGATACCAGATTGTGGTATGATTCACTGGATCAACATAATCAATTGTCAACAGTCCACCTAGCTGTAAGTAGGTACCACATTGTGGTATAATTCACTGTACTGTGTCCATGACTACTCAACTGTCAACAGTTGTATGATATAATTCACTGGACTGTGGTCATGAGCAAAATAATCAAATATCCACCTAGCTGTAAGTAGGTACCACAGTGTGATATAATTCATTGGACAGCTGTCAGTAGCCTAGTCAACTTAGCTCTAATGCATTGCAGCACTAATAGACCATAATAGACCAGTAATAGACTGAGAATAGTAGTCTCTCTTATGAGATCTTGGAAATAAACACCAGTCTCAAGATACCTTCATTTTGGTTTTAGTTTTTGTTATTACTGTTTGGCCCCTAAGTAGTCCTTATTGAGTTGGCATATTATCAGACATCTAAACATCATCAACACATCATTTTAAGGTTATCAAGAACTACACTTCCTGTATTTCCATCTTTTCAAGATGGTCAGATATGATTTGATGGATGATACTTTAACAAGTTGAGCAGCCATGTAGAAGCTTGCTAATTATCATGTTCAGATTTAGTTGTCTCTCTTGGTAGAGTTATTAGAATGTTGGATAGAAAGCTTTGCAGTACTTTGGTCCTGCTATCAATGTTCTGAACTCCCACTGAGATCAACATTACCTTTCTTTCAAAGTTGTAAAGTACCAGTTCGATATTGTTTGACACTGCCTCTATATCTCTTTCTTATTTCCTATCTCCCTCTAATACATATATTCTCTGGAAAAAAAATTGCTGTGTTCAGACCTGGAAAGAGATGGGTTCCATGAAGTTTATATGCCCAAGACACTCTGCATATCAGAATGGTGCTCCTACAACTGAATCAGGAGTTAAGGATCCATGGATGAATGGTATGGATATGTCTGTTAACCCCAGAAAAGTCCATTCTATCAACACTATCATTTAAGAGGTCTCCTTTGGCATGAGACATGACCTCTATGTGTGGGCCACAGTTCTGATTATCTCTGTTGGCACCAGAAAATACCATTATATGAATACTACTGCTCAGTTCATCTCTATTGGCACCAGAAATAGATCTGCATGTAAGAACTACAAGCTTTGTCTTTGTTGTGGACACAGCATGGTCAAATGGTTAAGAAGTTTAATTCACAATTCTTAAGTCCTAGGTTTGATCCTGCTGTGTTAGATCTTAAGGTTTGATCCTGCTGTGTTACATCTTAAGGTTTGATCCTGCTGTGTTAGATCTTAAGGTTTGATCCTGCTATGTTACATCTTAGGAAAGTGCCTTGGATCAATTCAAGCCTTGTAAGCAAAACTGGAAGCCTGTTTAGAAGCCTGTTGGGTGGACTGTTCCTGTAACTTAAAGGGTCAGCCTTGTCACACTCTGTCGTACTGAATGGCCTTGAGAATTATATTAAGGGTACATGTGACTGTTAATTTCATGAGCTCTGTTGATTGAACAATTCTAACAGTCATCATTGAAACTGACAGAGGTTCATTCCATTTCATTTTATTCCAGTTGTCTCTATTGGCACCAGAAAAGACCATTATGTGAGAACTAAAGCTCAGTTCATTTTTGTTGATACCAGAAAATGCCTCATTAACTTGAGTTGCTGAGACTAGAGAGAGGACATAGAATTTATATGACAACAGGGCACCTAGAACAGGCTGAACCATTTTTATGTTGATCAATATTCTAGGAGAGCCTTGCTTTTGTGGAACATTCATTTCTATTAATGAGTATCTAATGAAACTATTTTCTAGTTAAATTACTGTCTAGCTCAACCACAGTTGAAATCAATATCTAGTTGAATCACAATCTGATTGATCCACTCTTTAGTTGATGTGCAACATATTTGAAATTAAGTTTACTTAATTAGATGTACAGTTAAACTTCTATCTTGTTGATCCAATATCTTATTTTGTTCAACACATTTTCATTAATTCACAACATAGTTGAACCACACCTAGTGGATCCGTGACTAATTGATCCATGACCTCATTGAAGCACTATCTTGTAGATCTACTACATCATTGATCCCCCACCTCATTCAACCACAATCTAGGTGATCAACCACCTAGTTGAACCACAATCAAATTGATCAACTACATTATCGATTCACTACCTAGTTGAAATGAATGTAGTTGATTTACTACATAATTGATCCACTACCTAACTGAACCACAATCCAGTTGAGATCCTTACTAGTTGAGCCATTACTTAACTGAACCACAATCTAATTGATCCACAACCAGTTGATACCACATTTGGATGAACAACTATCAAACTCTACTGTTTAATAACAGATTTCAACCTTATTGATCAACTGCTGAATCTCAACCTATTGAAGCAGTATATAGTTAAACCTCTATCTAGTAGAACACATATCTTATTGAACCATTATTGAGTCTCAGCAGTATATCTGGTTGATTGATCGTCTAGTTGATTCACAATTTAGTTGATCAATTATACAGTTGATATGCTATATAGTTACTACTATTCATTTTATAAATACTTCAAGTAAAGATACAATTAATTTTAAATAGTTTACTGAAAAAATATTTCATTCTTTTGTCTCCAACAAGAGTGATTTGAATGTCATGGAGCATTAAATATTCGTTATCCTAATATCTCTATGCACACACACACACACACATATATATATATATATATATATATATATATATATATATATATATATATATATATATATATATATTCATCATAATCATTTCACTTGCACATTTCCATGCTGACAGCTCCAGCCATAAAATTAAACACACATACACAAATAGGAAGAAACTTGTGTGTATATGTGTGTGTTTGTATATTGTATATATATATATATATATATATATATATATATATATATATATATATATATATATTTGCAATAATATTCTTCTATATATAATCTATTATATATATATATAATATATATATATGTATATGTATATATACATACATATCTATATATGTATGTATGTATATATATCTGCTTAAAATGATGATGATATATATATATATACTTATTTACTAATATTCTATAATAGTATTTTATAGAAAACTGACTACCATTAAATTCACTTTATTCTATTTGACAAAAATTCTAATTATTTATTTTCCTTCCTAAATATAATTGACTAATAATAAATTCATATATATGATATATATGTGTGGTGTGTGTGTATCATATATATATGTGTGTGTGTGTAGTGTGTATTATATATATGTGTGTGTGTATATATATATATGGGGTTGAGAAAGGAGTACTCAATATTGAACTAGAGTTTTGATATTCATTTATATATATATATATGTATACACACACACACACACACATATATATATATATATATATATATATATATATATGTATATACACACATACATATATATATATATATATATATATATGTATGTGTGTGTATATAAATATATTTATTTATTTATTTATTTC
>OZ024751.1:27094441-27096941 GCA_964016885.1 Eledone cirrhosa
ATCCATCGGAGCATGCAGGCTTCATTTCTTTCCAATCTTTGCAGGTCCTCAGCACACAGTGCCTAGGTCTCACTACCATGTAACATTGCTGTTCATATACATGTATCGTACAATCTGCCCTTCAATTTAAGGGAAAAACCTTTTACATATATATATATATATATATATATATAACGAAGGAAATGTGGTGAGGAACCAGGTGGACCATAACGCACCAAAGTACTCAATACTTAGGGTAGTAGAGTGGGTAATAGGAACGAGTAGGACCCCGACGGCTGAGCTCAAGCCGTTTCGACGGCTAATTCTAGCCGTCGAAACGGCTTGAGCTCAGCCGTCGGGGTCCTACTCGCTCCTATATATATATATATAAACGATGATGATGATATATATGTCTACACATATATATATATATGTGTGTGTGTGTGTGTGTGTGTGTGTAGACAAGGTAGACAATAAGATATATCTAAGTTAAAGTGAGTTGACTGTAATCATACAATACAGCTGCTTAGATAGTTACACACAGTGTTGGTGCAACAGTAGTAACTATACAGCAACTAATAGCTTATAGTACTATACAGTAGTAACTATACAGCAACTAATAGCTTATAGTACTATACAGTAGTAACTATACAGCAACTAATAGCTTATAGTACTATACAGTAGTAACTATACAGCAACTAATAGCTTATAGTACTATACAGTAGTAACTATACAGCAACTAATAGCTTATAGTACTATACAGTAGTAACTATACAGCAACTAATAGCTTATAGTACTATACAGTAGTAACTATACAGCAACTAATAGCTTATAGTACTATACAGTAGTAACTATACAGCAACTAATAGCTTATAGTACTATACAGTAGTAACTATACAGCAACTAATAGCTTATAGTACTATACAGTAGTAACTATACAGCAACTAATAGCTTATAGTACTATACAGTAGTAACTATACAGCAACTAATATCTTATAGTACTATACAGTAGTAACTATACAGCAACTAATAACTTATAGTACTATACAGTAGTAACTATACAGCAACTAATATCTTATAGTACTATACAGTAGTAACTATACAGCAACTAATAGCTTATAGTACTATACAGTAGTAACTATACAGCAACTAATAGCTTATAGTACTATACAGTAGTAACTATACAGCAACTAATAGCTTATAGTACTATACAGTAGTAACTATACAGCAACTAATATCTTATAGTACTATACAGTAGTAACTATACAGCAACTAATAGCTTATAGTACTATACAGTAGTAACTATACAGCAACTAATAGCTTATAGTACTATACAGTAGTAACTATACAGCAACTAATAGCTTATAGTACTATACAGTAGTAACTATACAGCAACTAATAACTTATAGTACTATACAGTAGTAACTATACAGCAACTAATATCTTATAGTACTATACAGTAGTAACTATACAGCAACTAATAGCTTATAGTACTATACAGTAGTAACTATACAGCAACTAATAGCTTATAGTACTATACAGTAGTAACTATACAGCAACTAATAGCTTATAGTACTATACAGTAGTAACTATACAGCAACTAATATCTTATAGTACTATACAGTAGTAACTATACAGCAACTAATATCTTATAGTACTATACAGTAGTAACTATACAGCAACTAATATCTTATAGTACTATACAGTAGTAACTATACAGCAACTAATATCTTATAGTACTATACAGTAGTAACTATACAGCAACTAATAGCTTATAGTACTATACAGTAGTAACTATACAGCAACTAATAGCTTATAGTACTATACAGTAGTAACTATACAGCAACTAATAGCTTATAGTACTATACAGTAGTAACTATACAGCAACTAATATCTTATAGTACTATACAGTAGTAACTATACAGCAACTAATATCTTATAGTACTATACAGTAGTAACTATACAGCAACTAATATCTTATAGTACTATACAGTAGTAACTATACAGCAACTAATAGCTTATAGTACTATACAGTAGTAACTATACAGCAACTAATAGCTTATAGTACTATACAGTAGTAACTATACAGCAACTAATAGCTTATAGTACTATACAGTAGTAACTATACAGCAACTAATAGCTTATAGTACTATACAGTAGTAACTATACAGCAACTAATAGCTTATAGTACTATACAGTAGTAACTATACAGCAACTAATAGCTTATAGTACTATACAGTAGTAACTATACAGCAACTAATAGCTTATAGTACTATACAGTAGTAACTATACAGCAACTAATAGCTTATAGTACTATACAGTAGTAACTATACAGCAACTAATATCTTATAGTACTATACAGTAGTAACTATACAGCAACTAATAGCTTATAGTACTATACAGTAGTAACTATACAGCAACTAATAGCTTATAGTACTATACAGTAGTAACTATACAGCAACTAATAGCTTATAGTACTATACAGTAGTAACTATACAGCAACTAATATCTTATAGTACTA
>OZ024751.1:27101941-27136941 GCA_964016885.1 Eledone cirrhosa
TAGTAGTTCTATAATGTATAGCCAGAGTTTGTTTTTATATTGGACACCACCTTACAGCAATGATCTCACATCCCTCATAATGTGGTTTGATATTCACTAGTGCCATTAGTTGATGGTCAGTCAGTTGACTGACCAACTAACTGACTGATGCCAGTAATACTCTGATGTTAAATCCCACCAAGGTCAACTTTTTCTTTCAACTTTTCAGAATAAATAAACTTCCCGTCTATGATGGTGAGTTGTTGGAATAGTCAAGACACTAGAGCAGACACATTTCTTGTGCTATCTATTCTAACTCTCTCTAATCTCAGTTTAACCCTTTAACATTTACATTATTCTATATTTATTAATGTATTTTCACAGTAAACACTTTACCTTACATAATTATCTCATATAGTATTGAATCTATGAAATGTTGATATGATTTATTTTGGGGAAAATACTTCAACATAAGTATCAGCAGTTGGTTATAGCCAGTTTGAACAGAAAGAGGTGAGAGAATTCTGGCTGGATATTTCCGGTTTGGCCAATGTCAACATTATCTTTCATCTTTTTATTAAAGTCAATAAAATAAAGTAAGAGTCGAGGGTGAAGAATTGAGTGGTAGAATTATTAGAAGGTCATATGAAATGTAAAGGGTCAGTATTTGGGATCTGGTCATATGAAATGTAAAGGGTCAGTAATTGGGAGCTGGTCATATGAAATGTAAAGGGTCAGTATTTGGGAGCTGGTCATATGAAATGTAAAGGGTCAGTATTTGGGAGCTGGTCATATGAAATGTAAAGGGTCAGTAATTGGGAGGTGAGTTGAAGTAGATGTCAATGAAGAAAGAAGAAGATGGAAAGTGAAGAAAGATGTGTCTAGATGGATGAGAGGGACAATGGAGAGGTGACCTAGAGCAACTTCACCCCAATCCCAACATGACTTAACTCTCAGAAGATACAAATGACCTTGTTCTTGTTGTTGCTGTCACCTGTCAACAGATGTCACAGAAGAGAGTTAATCTGTGAATGTTTAGATTAATAACAATATTTGTATAGCATCCTAATGTATGTTGACATAGAGACGCATACATAGACAGACACACACACACATCTATATAGAGACACACACACATGTATAGACAGACACACACACATCTATATAGAGACACACACACATGTATAGAGACACACACACACATGTATATAGACACACACACATATGTATATAGACACACACATATGTATATAGACACACACATATGTATATAGACACACACACACACATGTATATAGACACACACACATTATAGAGACACACACACACATGTATATAGACACACACACATATGTATATAGACACACACACACACATCTATATAGAGACACACACATATATAGAGATACACACACACATGTATATAGACACACACATATGTATATAGACATACACACACACATGTATATAGACACACACACACACATCTATCAACACACACACACACACACACACATGCATATAGACACACACAGAGACAGACAACAGACAGACACACAGACAGATAGATAGAGGTATATAAACTGATAGGCACAGACAGATATGATAGATATGGAAATAATTAGAATTAGTGATTTATTGATCTGATATAGAAACATTGCATAAACGATTTCTGTGTGCAAATTAAACAAGATTAAAGCTGAGATGAAAGAGTTTGTAAATCTTGTAACTGTCTAACAGGAGTAATGTAGGGTTAGTATTGGAGCCAAATCTAACCCTGTAACTGTCTAACAGGAGTAATGTAGGGTTAGTATTGGAGCCAAATCTAACCCTGTAACTGTCTAACAGGAGTAATGTAGGGTTAGTATTGGAGCCAAATCTAACCCTGTAACTGTCTAACAGGAGTAATGTAGGGTTAGTATTGGAGCCAAATCTAACCCTGTAACTGTCTAACAGGAGTAATGTAGGGTTAGTATTGGAGCCAAATCTAACCCTGTAACTGTCTAACAGGAGTAATGTAGGGTTAGTATTGGAGCCAAATCTAACCCTGTAACTGTCTAACAGGAGTAATGTAGGGTTAGTATTGGAGCCAAATCTAACCCTGTAACTGTCTAACAGGAGTAATGTAGGGTTAGTATTGGAGCCAAATCTAACCCTGTAACTGTCTAACAGGAGTAATGTAGGGTTAGTATTGGAGCCAAATCTAACCCTGTAACTGTCTAGCAGGAGTAATGTAGGGTTAGTATTGGAGCCAAATCTAACCCTGTAACTGTCTAAATCTAACCCTAGTTTCCTTAGGGACCACCAGATGACAGAGCGGGGTACTCTATCAAAGGCCTTCTCTAAGTCAACAAAAGCTAAGTATAGTGGATTATTCTTCTCTAAGAACCTCTCTTGTAGTTGTCTCACTAAGAAGAGGGCATCTATTGTACTTTTCCCAGGCACAAAACCAAACTGCATCGCATCTAATTTGACCCTTTCTCTAATTAGTCGTGCTAATATTCTTTCTGCACTTTCATAACTTGATCGATCAGTTTTATGCCTCTATAATTGCCCCTCTCCAGAGTATCCCCTTTACTTTTGTAGCAATTTATAAGGATACTGCTGCACCAGTCTTTGGGTATGACTCCGTCATATATAGCTTGGTTGACGATGTGTGCAACCTCTCCTGATGCCTTCAACATTTCTGCAACTATCCCCGACGGCCCAGCAGCCTTACCACTTTTCATTTCCTTAATTGCCTCTTTGACCCTATAGTCGTCAATCTCAATAGCTGGCCCCTCTGTTGGGTCTACCGGCGGGGGGGGGGGGGGTAGTTTCTCTCTCTCCCATTCGTTCTCAACATTCATCAATCTCTCATAATGACATTTCCAGGCCTCCTTTTTCTGAGCATCAGTGACACTAAGTACACCCGCATCATTTCAGACACACTTATCTCCAACAACATCTTGATTTACACTGACACACTGCCTTGTAATGTAGAACACCGCCTGTCTTTGATCTTCTCATCACAGAATATTGGCAAACCTCCTACTCTCAGCTTCCCTGCGTGCTAAGTACACCTGACGTCTAGCTTCTCTTTAAGCAGATATGTATCGGTCTCTACTCCTGCCATTTTTCCAATCCTTCCATGCTAGTTTTTTGTCTCTAATGGCCCTATCTACCATGCTGTTCCACCACCAGGTCATCTTCTGTCTGGTCGGAGCTCTGCAGTATGTCATCACATAAGAAATTCCAGTTATCATCTATGTCATACGATTCTAACTCCCACATACATATAAATGTCCTCATCATCTCATATGGCTACTGAGATAGCTGTAACGATCAAAGCTTAAAACAATCAGAATGAAACTTATATATGTTTATTTTACATATTATAGTTGTAGCTGCTCTTGTTGATGATGTTGTTGATGTTGTTGTTGGCGGTATTGAGGCTGTTGCTGCTGTTGTTGTTGTTGCTGTTCGCGGTATTGAGGCTGTTGCTGCTGTTGTTGTTGTTGGTGGTGGTGGTGGTGGTGTTGTTGTTGTTGTTGTCGGTGGTGGTATTGATGTTGCTGATGGTGGTGTTGGTGGTGATGTTGATGTTGTTGTTGTTGTTGGTGGTGGTGGTGGTATTGATGTTGCTGATGGTGGTGTTGGTGGTGGTGGTATTGATGTTGTTGTTGTTGGTGATGGTGTTGATGTTGTTATGTTGGTGATGTTGTTGTTGGTGGTGATGTTGTTGTCGTTGTTGGTGATGTTGGTATTGATGTTGTTGTTGTTGTTGTTGGTATTGATGTTGTTTATCTTGTGATGAAATTGTTCGATTTTGCTGCACTGCTATCAGCTGACCACTGTTTTATTATGTGTGTGTGTATGTATATATATGTGTGTATATATATATATGTGTGTGTGTGTGTGTGTGTGTGTGTATGTATATATGTGTGTATATATATATATATGTGTGTGTGTGTGTGTATGTATATATGTGTGTGTATATATATATATATATGTGTGTGTGTGTATGTATATATGTGTATATATATATATATGTGTGTGTGTGTGTGTATGTATATATGTGTGTGTATATATATATATATGTGTGTGTGTGTGTGTATGTATATATGTGTATATATATATATGTGTGTGTGTGTGTATGTATATATGTGTGTGGTGGCGGTGGTGGTGGTAATGATGCTGCTGTTACTGATGGTGGTGGTGGTGGTGAAGATGATGATATGCTGTCCTGATAAATGAGGACATCTAAATAGAGATGACCAAGGAGCCCCACAAATGCCCATCACTCTGACTATCCTGGGAAAGTACTCTCTCTCTCTCCTTGCATATTAGGGTGTGTGAGGCCCGTATTCTCAGGTGGGCATAGATCCAGATGCTTACTCAGAGTATGTCCAACAGTCAGCTCTGGTGAGCCACAGCTGATGAATGCAGCCCTCCCTCAGTAGTGCATGGTTGCATTGGAGCAGCTAACACATGTGTGTAGCCAATTGAGAGTAACCCACTTCCTCTGAGAGAGGTTAGCGGGGGAGGGCCATATTGGGGTTGACATTCAGTTGGGTAAGTTGAGATGTCACCAGCTAGCTCTCTCTCTCTCTCTCTCTCTCTCTCTCTCTCTCTCTCTCTCTCTCTCTCTCTCTCTCTCTCTCTCTCTCTCTCTCTCTCTCTCTCTGACCTACAGACTCATGTTGAGAATAGAACAACTCACTGGAGGTGAGCCGCTCCTTCTCCACTCTCAACTTTCTTTTTAATAAGGATTTATTTTATCAGCTAGAAAGGTGCAAAATGTCGAGGAACAATCTAAAACAAAGTGGGAGTTTATAGCTCATTAAGGGGCCATCAACATAAACAGTGGATATAATAATAATAATTGTAATAATTAACAACAACATTAACAATAACAATAATAGTATTGGCTTGTGCAAAGTCGACATCTTGTGCAAAGTCGACATCTTGTGCAAAGTCGACATCTTGTGCCCAGTTGACATCTTGTGCACAGAAAACATTGGAACATAATCGTTATTAAAATGTTTAGAGACAAGATGATATTTAAGATGGATATCTCTTAAACATAAATTAAAATAATTGTTTCTTTGTCAAATATATTGCCTGCAGGAATCCTGCAACAAAAGGAATGGCATTTTACTAGAGTATCTCTAGAATATCAACTATTTCTTTATGGAAACATTTGAAAAGTTGATGCTAATTGAATATTTTTGAAGGAAAGATCAGTAAAAACAAGGATAAAGAATATTTTTTGTAGAAATAGAATTTTGCCAAAAGCTACACCACTGATGTGTGATTGATTAAAAAGGTTAGGATATTGAAAAATAAAAAAATTAACCTTTTAAAGAGTGATTGTGTTGGTGTGTGAAAAGATGTTCTATTTCAAGCAATAATATACAAAGATATATCAACATATCTAGTTTTCACTTAACAACCAAATCATAAGTTGCTTTAAGTTTTTTTTGGGTGGGGGTGAGGTTACAATTTATGCTTTTAATATCTTGGCACTTATTATCATCCCCATCACCACCACTATCACCCTCCTCCACCCCATCATCATCATCATATTCTCAGGTCAGATGCAAAATATAATTCCCTCTTCCATGCCCCAAGCTAGTAAAAGACCCAGGTCAAATGTAAAATGTAGCCCCAAAGGCTGGTAATAGGTCTAAACCAGATGTGAAATGTAGACATGTGCCCACCCACTCAAGTTGGTAGTAGGCCCAAACAAAATATCAAATGTGGGTCCCATTGCAAAATGATCATTAAGTAATTTAGGAGTTGGTGCCAAGCACATAAGATTTATGTATGACTTGAGTATATATATGAATATTTAGTGTGTATGTATATTATTATGTGAGTATATATATGTATATTTAGTGTGTATGTATATTATTATGTGAGTATATATATGTATATTTAGTGTGTATGTATATTATTATGTGAGTATATATATGTATATTTAGTGTGTATGTATATTATTATGTGAGTATATATATGAATATTTAGTGTGTATGTATATTATTATGTGAGTATATATATGTATATTTAGTGTGTATGTATATTATTATGTGAGTATATATATGTATATTTAGTGTGTATGTATATTATTATGTGAGTATATATATGTATATTTAGTGTGTATGTATATTATTATGTGAGTATATATATGTATATTTAGTGTGTATGTATATCATTACGTGAGTATATACATGTATATTTAGTGTGTATGTATATCATTACGTGAGTATGTATATCATTACGTGAGTATATACATGTACATTTAGTGTGTATGTATACCATTACATGAGTATATATATGTACATTTAGTGTGTATGTATACCATTACATGAGTATATATATGTACATTTAGTGTGTATGTATACCATTACATGAGTATATATATGTACATTTAGTGTGTATGTATACCATTACATGAGTATATATATGTACATTTAGTGTGTATGTGAAGGCATATGGCTTAGTGGTTAGGCTTGCAATCAAGAGGTTGTGAGTTTGGTTTTCAGACCAGGTGGTGCATTGTATCCTTGAGCAAGACACTTTACTCAGCTGTAGAAATGAGTTGCGACGTCACTGGTGTCAAGCTGTATCGGCCATTGCCTCCTTTCCCTTGGACAACATCGGTGGTGTGGAGAGGGGAGACTGGTATACATGGGTGACTGCTGGTCTTCCATAAACAACCTTGCCCGAACTTGTGCATTAGAGGAGAGCTTTCTAGGTACAAATCCTTTGGTCATTTGTGACTGAAGGTGGGGGGGGGGGGGGGTCTTTACCTACATTACTTTACCTACTTTACCTACAATACTTTACCTACAATACTTTACCTACATTACTTTACCTACATTACTTTACCTACATTACTTTACCTACTTTACTTTACCTACTTTACTTTACCTACATTACTTTACCTACATTACTTTACCTACTTTACTTTACCTACTTTACTTTACCTACTTTACTTTACCTACATTACTTTACCTACATTACTTTACCTACTTTACTTTACCTACTTTACTTTACCTACTTTACTTTACCTACTTTACTTTACCTACATTACTTTACCTACTTTACTTTACCTACTTTACTTTACCTACAATACTTTACCTACATTACTTTACCTACATTACTTTACCTACATTACTTTACCTACTTTACTTTACCTACAATACTTTACCTACATTACTTTACCTACTTTACTTTACCTACTTTACTTTACCTACATTACTTTACCTACTTTACTTTACCTACATTACTTTACCTACTTTACTTTACCTACTTTACTTTACCTACTTTACTTTACCTACATTACTTTACCTACATTACTTTACCTACAATACTTTACCTACAATACTTTACCTACAATACTTTACCTACTTTACTTTACCTACATTACTTTACCTACTTTACTTTACCTACATTACTTTACCTACTTTACTTTACCTACTTTACTTTACCTACTTTACTTTACCTACTTTACTTTACCTACTTTACTTTACCTACTTTACTTTACCTACAATACTTTACCTACATTACTTTACCTACTTTACTTTACCTACTTTACTTTACCTACAATACTTTACTATAAACTTACAAATAAAAGAATAGAATAAAAGAAGTAGAACTTAAATTAAATGGATTTCTTCAAAATGAAACTGGAACATCAGAAAATGAACCTGACTGAAAATGTAAGTCTAACTTGTGAGACGCTGTTTTAGTTAGCCATCTCTGTCCTGATCACAGTAAGGGAGCTGGTCTGAGGACCCAGGGTATGAAAATGTCTCTACAGGTATAGGAAAGCCATTTCTGTCCTGATCACAGTAAGGAAGCTGGTCTGATGACCCAGGGTATGAAAATGTCTCTACAGGTATAGGAAAGCCATTTCTGTCCTGATCACAATAAGGAAGCTGGTCTGAGGACCCAGGGTATGAAAATGTCTCTACAGGTATAGGAAAGCCATCTCTGTCCTGATCACAGTAAGGAAGCTAGTCTGATGACCCAGGGTATGAAAATGTCTCTACAGGTATAGGAAAGCCATTTCTGTCCTGATCACAGTAAGGAAGCTGGTCTGATGACCCAGGGTATGAAAATGTCTCTACAGGTATAGGAAAGCCATTTCTGTCCTGATCACAATAAGGAAGCTGGTCTGAGGACCCAGGGTATGAAAATGTCTCTACAGGTATAGGAAAGCCATCTCTGTCCTGATCACAGTAAGGAAGCTAGTCTGATGACCCAGGGTATGAAAATGTCTCTACAGGTATAGGAAAGCCATCTCTGTCCTGATCACAGTAAGGAAGCTGGTCTGAGGACCCAGGGTATGAAAATGTCTCTACAGGTATAGGAAAGGCATCTCTGTCCTGATCACAGTATGGAAGCTGGTCTGAGGACCCAGGGTATGAAAATGTCTCTACTGCTATAGGAAAGGACATGATGATTAAAAATCCAAATTATTAATGAAATCCAATTAATTCTGCTCAGTTCAGTTCTTATACAGTGGTGCCATCTATATAACTGGCAAGATAAATTAAAAGGAAGTGGAGAAGCATGAAATGTCTTCCTTGATTTCACCAGAATAAATCAATTGTGTGGTTGCCACTGAAGCAGCTTGACTGCAAAAACCTAAAGAAACTTCGGACATGATTGTAAAGAAAAGCTATTTTCTTGAAAAAGATCAATAAATTAATAGAACTATATTAGCAGAGAGTTTGGTGGGAATTCTGTGAAAAACAGCAGCTTTCATTAGTCTCAAGAATTTGGAACAATAGTAGCAAAAGTCCCCAGAGGGTGGTCTACACACACATAGATACATGCACACACACATACATAGATATATACATGCTCACTTATATTAACAGGGAAAGCGAATGTTAAAACAATGATAATAATTATATATATATATATATTTTGTGTATATATATATATATATATACACATGCAAGCAAGGAAAAGTTGTCAGAAAATGATGATGATAGTATATATATATATATATATATATATATATTGTGTGTATATATATATAGTATGTATATATATATTTATATATATATTTATATATATAGTATGTATATATTTATATATATAGTATATATATATATTTTTTTTTAAATATATATATTATATATATATATTTATATTTATATATATAGTATATAAATAAATACACACACACACACATATATATATATATAATATGTGTATATGTGTGTATGTTGATGACTTAGCAAGATACCAACACTTCGTGTTGGACTTTGAAAGATTACTTAAAGGAAATGGTAAAATGGAAAATATCTATTTATGGCATCAAGTTAGAATTTGTGTAAATACACACACACACATATATATGCATATATGCATATATAAATGTGTGCGGCAGATGTGAAGGAATGGAATTGAATACAAAATAGAAATACTGGTTAAAAGAAGAACAATGCTTAAGAAAACAGTTTCTTACAGTATTGTGTTGGCTTTGATTGGAAAGGTGGCAAGAATATTTATAGACAATATAATGATTTATAACTGTCATTGTTACTTGATATGTGTATGGAGTATAGGGTTTATCATGTAGAATAAACATATTGGAATGGACCATCATCAGTTGAAACGATGAGTGTTTCCAGTTAATTGGTCAACCACACAGTATAGTATCTCATTCCACAGACACGTGTATCTGTTAATGTAATTCTGACATTGATCTTAATACAGTGTGTGAAAAGGTTGGCTCTATTCATCTGACAGAGTTCCATACAGTTTCTGCCTTCCCAATTTCCCTCACTACAGCTTGCTCATAATACTAATGTGCAAGTGGCTGAGCATTCATGAGACCCCTTAACACAATTCTCTGAGAGCTTCAGTGTGATACAATGTCTCACATAGATGGTACAGGCTTCCATACAGCTTTTGTCTACACAGCTTCACTCACAATATAGCCTATTCATGGAATTAAGTGCCTGAGCATTCCACAAGCACACGTATCCCTTAACATAAACCCCAAGGAAATTCAGTATGACAAGGTAACAAGGTTGGACCTTTGAATTACAAGTGCAATCCATCTGAGAGACTTATATACATTTTCTATCTACCTTGTTTCACTCTGAAGACTTGAGTCAACCCAAGCTTGTGGTAAATCATATTTGCCCAAGATACCAAGCCTGTGGTAAATCATAATTGCCCAAGATACCATGTCTGTGGTAAATCATATTTACCCAAGATACCAAGTCTATGGTAAATCATATTTGCCCAAGATACCAAGCCTGTGGTAAATCATAATTGCCCAAGATACCATGTCTGTGGTAAATCATATTTACCCAAGATACCAAGTCTATGGTAAATCATATTTACCCAAGATACCATAATTGTGGTAAATCATATTTGCTGAAGATACCATGCAGTGGGATTGAACCCAGGATCTAATGGTTGTGAAGTAAACCTGTTAACCATTTGGCTATGCTGTATCTACCATCCATCTTACTTCTGTCATGCTGTATCTACCACCCATCTTACTTCTGTCATGCTGTATCTACCACCCATCTTACTTCTGTCATGCTGTATCTACCACCCATCTTACTTCTGTCATGCTGTATCTACCACCCATCTTACTTCTGTCATGCTGTATCTACCACCCATCTTACTTCTGTCATGCTGTATCTACCACCCATCTTACTTCTGTCATGCTGTATCTACCACCCATCTTACTTCTGTCATGCTGTATCTACCACCCATCTTACTTCTGTCATGCTGTATCTACCACCCATCTTACTTCTGTCATGCTGTATCTACCACCCATCTTACTTCTGTCATGCTGTATCTACCACCCATCTTACTTCTGTCATGCTGTATCTACCACCCATCTTACTTCTGTAGAGTTGTAGTGTTTTAGGAGTGTTGTTGTATTATAGATCTATTACAGTAGTATTCTAGTAGGCAGGAAAGTTATGAATATGTCAGAACCAAGTAGACTTGACAATGTTTTAAAGATAGTAGAAATGAAATGTCTTCAAGCCATATATGTTTAAAGTCAATTTTTATGATTGTTATATAACCATGAATATTTTCAGTTTATGAATTTTAATTTAATGGAATGAGTCAAGTTAATGGTCTAAGATATCTTGTCCTTTATATCTCTTGTGTTTTAGTAACTAAATAAGTCTATAACTTGGGGGCAATCATTTCAGATGAAGGATCTAAACCCGAAGTACTCGCCAGATCTGCCCAGACCACAGCAGCACTTACAAAACTTAAGGCCGTCTTGAATGACAGGAACATAGCCCTCAGCTCCAAGATCAGACTGATGTGCTCTCTGATCATGTCCATATTCTTGTATGCTTGTGAGTCTTGGACAATAATAGCAGATCTGGAGAGAAGAATACAGGCTACAGAGATGAGATGCTTCAGAAAGCTCCTTGACATCACCTACAGAGACCGCATCTCTAATGAGGAGGTGCCAAACAGAATTTGGCAAGACACACCATCCAGGCTGAAACAAATGAGGTCGTGTAGGTGTCACGACAAAAAAACACACAGTCCACGCTGTAATGTGGCCGTGTAGGCAACACGGTAAAAACCTCCCAGCCCCACACTGTAAATGTGGCTGGTGTTAGGAAGGGCACCCACCTGTAGAAAACCTGCCAGACAGTCCTATGCGAGCAAGACAATCACTCTTGCCTCAAGTGGGAAAACCCCCGTCCAAACCCATGCAAGCGTGGAACACGGACGTTAAACGTTGATGATGATGATGATGATCGAGCCCTACAAAGACCTAATGACCATTGTAAAAAAACACAAATTGAGATGGTGCAGGCACATGACAAGATCTTCAGGGCTTTCCAAGACTGTCCTGCAAGGAACAGTACAAGGAGGGAGGAAGAGAGGCAGATAGAAAAAGATGGGAGGACAACATCTCGGAATGGATAGGCTGGGTACAACCATGAGGAAGGCGGAGAGATGAGTAGAATGGAAGGAGATGGTTACCAGGTCATCTGTGGCTCCCCAACGGTCCACCAGATTACAGGACAGATGAGATGAGTGTTGTTGTTGCTGCTGGTGTTGTTTAACCTTCTAGTGGTCAGTCCCACCTCCTTTTAGATCAAACTGACCTATGATAAAACATACACCACTCACAACCCTGGTGATACTATCATCTTTCTAGAGTTGCAGTTATTTAGACCTATAACCCCTAAAAGATCAATATGCAGGCGAGAAAAAAAAAAAGAAAATTTATTGGCAAGTGTGAATAGCATGACTGTAAATATTGCAGCAATTGTGAAGTCTTATAACTGCAGACATTGCAATATAATTGTTGTTATAACTGATTATATTGCAATAGTAGTTACTGTTATAGCTGCAGACATTGCAATAGTAGTTACTGTTATAACTGCTTACATTGCAATAGTAGTTACTGTTATAACTGCTTACATTGCAATAGTAGTTACTGATATAAAATAATCCTTGCAATTTGTACACATTTCCAATTTTTGGCCTTTTCTTCTGATATCAGCAGAGAATTTGAAAAGTCAGAAATTATAAAGAAAAGGGTTAGGGCTACATTGTAACGTGGTAGTACTGGTGCCACAATAAAATTCACCTAAATACACTTGGTAAAGTGATAGTGATAGCGCCATAAAACAATGCACCCAGTACACTCTGTAAAGTGGTAGTACTGGTGCCACAATAAAATGCACCCAGAAGACTCTGCAAAGTGGAAGTGTCGGTTTTATGATAAAATACTTCAATTTTTGAAATTATTTTCAAAAATTAAATTGAAAATCACAGACAATCTCTTTTATTAGAAATATGAAAATAAAAGGGTTAAACAAGCCCCCATTAACTTATAATGTGTGTGTGTGTTTATGTGTGTATTATTATTTTACATCTGTTTGACAAAACCCAGAGTTTATCCTAGTTTTCACAGGCATTAAGTGACAGAGTACAAGATTCCTCCTGGATGGGACTCTAGTTTGTTGTCGTGCCAACTTCCAGCTAATGCTGATACTCATTTTCAGCTGAATTGAAGCAATGTGAAATGAAGTGCCTTGCTGAAGGACACAACACATCACCTTGTCTGGGAATTGAACTCATCACTTTATGATTGTGAAGCCAACACTCTAACCATGTACCTTCACAAGAACCAACAGAACTTAATATGCCATCAACGTACCAAGTCAAAACCTAGTTACCATTAACTGTCAGTTACTAAGACTTAATTCCATCAATTCCGATTACCAAATTAATGGACATTAAAACTAATCAATACACTAAAAAAATCAACATGGAATCGTTAAATAAATAAATTAATGAAAGAATTTATTGAAATACTCAGATGTTGTTGTTGTTTGTGTTTCTGTGTCTTTATTACAACAATAAGGATCAAACAACGAAAACAAACAATAACAACTTCAATAACAATAACAACAACAATAACAACAACAATTATTAATATAGCTGCTGCTGATTGATTGGAATAAGTTTTAAGTTGTGATGCAATATTTGATGATATTAATTACTGCAACAATGGGTAATTAGTTTGATATTGGGATGGTGAGATAGGTAGGTGGGTGGATAGGTAAGGTGGGTGGTTAGGTTGTGAGATGGGAGGTTGTGAGGCAGGTAGATTGTGAGGTAGGAGATTGAGAGGTAGGTAGGTTGTGAGGTAGGTAGGTTGTGAGGTAGTGAGATGGGAGGCAGGTAGGTTGTGAGGTAGGAGATTGTGAGGTAGGTAGGTTGTGAGGTAGGTAGGTTGTGAGGTAGTGAGATGGGAGGTAGGAGATTGTGAGGTAGGAGATTGTGAGGTAGGTAGGTTGTGAGGTAGGTAGGTTGTGAGGTAGGAGGTTGTGAGGCAGGTAGATTGTGAGGTAGGTAGGTTGTGGGGTAGGTAGGTTGTGAGGTAGGAGATTGTGAGGTAGGTAGGTTGTGAGGTAGGTAGGTTGTGAGGTAGGAGGTTGTGAGGTAGGAGATTGTGAGATGGGAGGTTGTGAGGTAGTGAGATGGGAGGCAGGTAGGTTGTGAGGTAGGAGATTGTGAGGTAGGAGATTGTGAGGTAGGAGGTTGTGAGGTAGGAGATTGTGAGATGGGAGGTTGTGAGGTAGTGAGATGGGAGGCAGGTAGGTTGTGAGGTAGGAGATTGTGAGGTAGGAGATTGTGAGGTAGTGAGATGGGAGGCAGGTAGGTTGTGAGGTAGGAGATTGTGAGGTAGGAGATTGTGAGGTAAGTAGGTTGTGAGGTAGGAGATTGAGAGGTAGGTAGGTTGTGAGGTAGTGAGATGGGAGGCAGGTAGGTTGTGAGGTAGGAGATTGTGAGGTAGGTAGGTTGTGAGGTAGGTAGGTTGTGAGGTAGGAGATTGAGAGGTAGGTAGATTGTGAGGTAGTGAGATGGGAGGCAGGTAGGTTGTGAGGTAGGAGATTGTGAGGTAGGTAGGTTGTGAGGTAGGTTGTGAGGTAGGTTGTGAGGTAGGTAGGTTGTGAGGTAGGAGATTGTGAGGTAGGTAGGTTGTGAGGTAGGTAGGTTGTGAGGTAGGTAGGTTGTGAGGTAGGAGATTGTGAGGTAGGAGATTGTGAGGTAGGTAGGTTGTGAGGTAGGTAGGTTGTGAGGTAGGAGATTGTGAGGTAGGTAGGTTGTGAGGTAGGTAGGTTGTGAGGTAGGTAGGTTGTGAGGTAGTGAGATGGGAGGCAGGTAGGTTGTGAGGTAGGAGATTGTGAGGTAGGAGATTGTGAGGTAGGTAGGTTGTGAGGTAGGTAGGTTGTGAGGTAGAAGATTGTGAGGTAGGTAGGTTGTGAGGTAGGTAGGTTGTGAGGTAGGTAGGTTGTGAGGTAGGTAGGTTGTGAGGTAGAAGATTGTGAGGTAGGTAGGTTGTGAGGTAGGAGATTGTGAGGTAGGTAGGTTGTGAGGTAGGGAGGTTGTGAGGTAGGTAGGTTGTGAGGTAAGTAGGTTGTGAGGTAGGTAGGTTGTGAGGTAGGAGATTTTGAGGTTATATATATAATAACATTAATAAAGATGCCTATGTTTCATAAATCGTTTATTCATTATAATTATTTCAACGGTTCTCCCATGCAATCAAGATGTAATTCATGCATTTGTTGTTGTTATGAGAACGGTGTCCTCAGATGAAATTCGATTTTGTGATATGTTGCCGACAGGAAAAACACGTCCTTCTGCTCGCGTGTCTTTATTAATGTTATTATTATACTGAATCTCCATCATAACTACAAACTACGAATGTTGAGGGCTTTCTCCTGCTTGTTCCTTCCTGTCTTCTTTACCAAAACAATCTCTTCAGAACATATATATATATATATATATATATATATATATATATATATATATATATATATAGTGGTAGAACACTGGAAGGTTATATCCTTAGTAAATAGAGCACTCAGTCCATGGGATGAGTTGCGTATAAAGTTAGTCTCACAACAGTTAGCAAACCATTCTTGAGGACACGTGTTTCACCTACTAACTGTTGTGGAACTAATTTTATATATATATATATATATATATATATATATATATATATATATCTATATCATCATCATCTTTGTTTAACGTCTATCTTCCACGCTAGCATGGGTTAGAATATATATATATATATATATATATATATATATTTATATATATATATATATTTATAGATATATATATAACCAAAAATAAACAGAAAATATGAGTGGAATAGTAACATCACAACTAGTAATTAAGGACAAAATGAAGACATACAGACAGACACATAAACTAAACTAACAAAAGACACACACAGATAGAACAACTAAATAAACACATAAATAAATAAAAACACACACACACACCCAGATGTAACACATGCCCAAACCAAGCACACAACACAAAAACAAGATGATGTAGGATAGAACAAAGGAGAGGCACAAGATAAAAACCCAGTCACTGAGGAGGTCACAGAATGTGTGACGAAAGAGCTTTAACAATATATAAACAACCTTTTGGTTATCGAACCAACCAACCAACTGGAAATTTATAATAAATTGAAGTGAAAACCCACAAGTGTGTGTGTTTTTATTGACAGCTGACCCTCCCATAATATAACTCTCTCTCTCTCTCTCTCTCTCTCTCTCTCTCTCTCTCTCTCTCTCTCTCTCTCTCTCTCTCTCTATATATATATATATATATATATATATATATATATATATATATATATGTATATATATATATATATATAAGGGAAGTAACTGGTCACTGAGCCAGGTAGAACTAAGTTACCATCAAACCCATTACCTAACCTGAATGTTTGCAACAGAGATGGCGCCACTAGTTCCCATTCCACAATTGTTTCACTCCACCTCACAACACAAGTCTCACTACCTCACAACACTTCACAACATAACCTTTTCTTGTCTTATTTCTTCATTTTACTCCATTTTCTTCTTTATTTTACACAGATTTATTCAGATTTCACACACACTTTCACACACACTCTCCCATACACACACACACTCTCACATACACTCACACACTCTCATACACACACTCTCACATACACTCACACACTCTCATACACACACTCTCACATACACATGCTCACATACACTCACACACTCTCACACACACACTCTCCCATACACTCACACACACATACTCTCACATACACACACACACACTTTCACACACACACTCTCACACACACTCACATATGCACACACTCTTACACACACACACTCTCTCACACACACTCACACACATACACTCTCACATACACCCACACACTTTCACACATACACACATACTCTATCTCACATACACACACATACACTCACATACACTCACACACACACAATAAATAACAACAATAATTTTCTGTCTTGTGATGTTTTTCATCAATAATAATCTTAATGATACTAATACTAATGTTACTAATCTCAATACTAATACTAATGATAGCAATGTTACTACTAATACTAACATTACTACTAATACTAATGATACTACTAATACTAACATTACTACTAATAGTAATGTTACTACTAATACTAACGATACTACTAATACTAATGATACTACTAATACTGATGTTACTACTAATACTAATGGTACTACTAATACTAATGTTACTACTAATACTAATGGTAGTACTAATACTAATGATACTACTAATACTGATGTTACTACTAATACTAATGGTAGTACTAATACTAATGTTACTACTAATACTAATGGTAGTACTAATACTAATGTTACTACTAATACTAATGGTACTTCTAATACTAATGGTACTACTAATACTAATGTTACTACTAATACTAATGGTACTTCTAATACTAATGGTACTACTAATAGTAATGTTACTCCTAATACTAACGATACTACTAATACTAATGTTACTACTAATACTAATGGTACTTCTAATACTAATGGTACTACTAATACTAATGGTACTACTAATACTGATGTTACTACTAATACTAATGATACTACTAATACTAATGATACTACTAATACTAATGATACTACTAATGTTACTACTAATACTGATGTTACTACTAATACTAATGGTAGTACTAATACTAATGGAACTACTAATACTGATGTTACTACTAATACTAATGGTAGTACTAATACTAATGTTACTACTAATACTGATGTTACTACTAATACTAATGGTAGTACTAATACTAATGGAACTACTAATACTAATGATACTACTAATACTAATGGAACTACTAATACTAATGATACTACTAATACTAATGATACTACTAATACTAATGGTACTACTAATACTAATGATACTACTAATGTTACTACTAATACTAACGATACTACTAATACTAATGATACTACTAATACTAATGATACTACTAATGTTACTACTAATACTAATGGTACTACTAATACTAATGGTACTACTAATACTAATGGTACTACTAATACTAATGGTACTACTAATACTAATGATACTACTAATACTAATGGAACTACTAATACTAATGATACTACTAATACTAATGATACTACTAATACTAATGGTACTACTAATACTAATGATACTACTAATGTTACTACTAATACTAATGATACTACTAATACTAATGATACTACTAATACTAATGATACTACTAATACTAATGATACTACTAATGTTACTACTAATACTAATGGTACTACTAATACTAATGGTACTACTAATACTAATGGTACTACTAATACTAATGGTACTACTAATACTAATGATACTACTAATACTAATGGTACTACTAATACTAATGGAACTACTAATACTAATGATACTACTAATACTAACGATACTACTAATACTAATGATACTACTAATACTAATGATACTACTAATGTTACTACTAATACTAATGGTACTACTAATACTAATGGAACTACTAATACTAATGATACTACTAATACGAATGGTACTACTAATACTAATGATACTACTAATACTAATGGTACTACTAATACTAATGGTACTACTAATACTAATGGTACTACTAATACTAATGATACTACTAATACTAATGGTACTACTAATACTAATGTTACTACTAATACTAATGATACTACTAATACTAATGGAACTACTAATACTAATGATACTACTAATACGAATGGTACTACTAATAGTAATGATACTACTAATACGAATGGTACTACTAATACTAATGATACTACTAATACTACTACTAATACTAATGTTACTACTAATGCTAATGATACTACTAATACTACTACTAATACTAATGATACTACTAATACTAATGGTACTACTAATGTTACTACTAATACTAATGTTATTACTAATACTAATGATAAGCTTTGCAAAAAATAATGTAAGGAAAAAGAAGAATTGGTTAGGAAAGTTTTGAGAAATTATTATTGTAATTGATTTTGTAATATACACCATTCTGTAACTGGATGTTGTATGATGATTCCTTGGGTGGGTGGGATTGGGGGAGGGAGGGTGGGGTGAGAGAGAGAGAGGGGTATGTGTGGGTGGTGATGTTGGTAGAATTACCACAAGAGAAGTTGGCACCAATTTCACTTATTGATTAAACTAATGAAGTTGAAGAGTCTGCAGCTCCCTTTCGCCCGGCTGCCATCTTTCTTCTCTCTTACAATATTTCACTTAATGTCAAACAACAACCCACTTGTTCATTCTCTTATTGTTCTACTTTGTGTGTGTGTATATATCATCATCATCATCATCAACGTTTAACGTCCGTGTTCCACGCTTGCATATATATATATATATATATGTATATATGTATTTGTATATATATATATATATATATATATATATATGTATTGTTCTACTTTGTGTGTGTGTATATATATATATATGCATTTGTATATGGCTCTGAACATTAATCAGTATACACAGAGTTGACATTGCACTCAGTGCTCCTGTGGGAGCCCCTACATGGACACACTGGAAGAGGAAGACCAAGGTTAACGTATGTTGATGCCCTAAGGACAGACACGGGTCTGTTGGAGACGCAGGACATGGCAGCGATAATGAGAGACAGAGACCGCTGGAGAGAACTCGTCCATGGATCTCGGGAATTTTACCCGCCCTAGAGAGATATGTATTTGTGTGTGTGTACCCACACACACAACACATACACATATATATATATATATAACGAAGGAAATGTGGTAAGAAACCAGATGGACCATAATGCACCAAAGTACTCAATACTTAGGGTAGTAGAGTGGGTAATAGGAATGAGTAGGACCCCGGCGGCTGAGCTCAAGCCGTTTCGACGGCTAATTCTGGACTGAATTAGCCGTCGAAACGGCTTGAGCTCAGCCGTCGGGAGTCCTACTCGTTCCTATATATATATATATATGTATATATATATATATATATATATATATATATATATATATATATATATATATATATATATATATATATACAAAGTAGAACAATAACAAAATTTTTTTTTTTTATTTTTCAAAGCTGTTGTGATCTACCATGGCATTAGATATTGAAATTTCAATCATTTCAATCTCCCGCCAGTTCTGTCCCTTTCATACACTAGTGGTCTTTTATCCCCCTGTCATGTCACTAATGCAGCCCCTATAGCCTTTGTTAGTGGCAACTCACACTGAGAGGACAACAGACACCATCAGCTTATCACATCTTTTATCATTTGCTAATAAAGCAATGCACTATTTTTTGGCAGGCATACTTACCCTGCCACTGCAGCTAATGAATTGCTCCCTGCACCTGTTGCTACAGTGTGCATTTACAGAACCCAAATTGGGTCTGGGACTTATTATTAGTGTTACAGCTCCACTACAAATATACATTTAGTTAGCACTCCGAGTGTTTCGATCTCATCTACCTTCTGGACATCCTTTGTTGAGTGAGTAATAGTGAGCAGCTAAGACTATGGAAAACCTTTCCCTATTTCCTATCGTCTTCGTATACATATATATATAGAGAGAGAGAGAGAAAGTTCCTGTCTGATGACCCTGTGATAAAAAGGTGAAATTCCAGCGCAACAACACTCACTATTTAGCCTTATGAATATATATATATATATATATACATGTATACACACACACATACATGTATATACATACATATATAGTGAAAAAAGTGTGGACAGTAGAAAACGTTCTATACAGATCACATTATATAAGGAAAAAGGATCTTTATAAGATGTACAAAAAATTGGTGTTTAGTGAAGCTTGCTTACTCTTACATTTCAAATACCTTTCTTGAGTTCTTTCGTTAAAAATCCTGCATGCTGTTTTTCAACTGCATGTCGAAAAACATACCAGTTTTTCCCTCTCAAGTCCACCAATGTTGTCCATAGGAAAGGCAGTGGCTGATACAGCTAGGTACCAGTGATGTCACAACAGCTATGTAAACAGGAGCAAAATGAAATAAAGTGTCTTGCTCAAGGACACAATGCTTTACTCAGTCCCAGAATCGAACTCACAACCTCCCAATTACAAGCCCAATGCTCTTTATACAGACACACAAATATATATATATGGGGTGGGGAGTATATTCTTACATATATATAGATATATAGACAGATGCAGGCATAGCTGTGTGGTTAAGAAGATCACTTTGCATCCATATGTCAATACTGTAACCGCCCTCACTTCTTCCCACTAACTATAAACAACAGCAAGTATAATTCCAGAAATGTTATGTTATTCAGTTTATCTGTATTGGTAATAGTCAGTAGATTAAAGCAATATATTGGTATCATATTGGTACTGTAAGTCCAATGGCAAAGACCATATAACCCCTTCCCCCAGACCATTGATATAGCTTCTTTCCTTAGACCATAGATATAACCCCTTCCTCCAGACCAAAATATTACACACAGGAAAAAATATACTAAACATTATATGAACAAATATGATGTGTGAGTGTGTATTGATAATGGTCAGTTTAGTAGCAATATATTGATATTGGTATTAGAGGTCCTGAAGACCACAGTCACAACACCCACCCAACACCGTTACAGAAAAAAATACAAAAATATTATACGAGAAGGAGAAATATTTTCTGATATGTCAGGTGGAAGACTTCCTCATTAAAAAACTGTCTTTCTCAGATGAAAGGTACTACCTGAAATATTAAATATGTCAAATGACACCAGAATATTTCACTTTCTCTTCTACCTCTCTCTGGCAAGTTTCATTAATTTTGTTAATCCATTGATTAATTTACAGAGAATGGCCTGAACTTTATTGCAGAAAGAAGGAAGCTGTATTTGATGGAAGAATAGGATAGAATACAATATATACAACACAACACACAACAACTATAGATAATAAATATAAACAGCTTAATATCTGCTTCACCTTGTTTCTTTTTCTTCTTTTCTTCTTTTTTTCCATCCAGTTACCCACCCAGCTGGCAAAACATATATCAAACACTTATCCATCCACCCAACCACACACCCAACCACACACCCAGCCAACCATACACTCAACCAACCACACATCCAACCACACACCCACCCAACCATACACAACCAACCAGCCACCCAGCCAACCACACACCCAGCCAACCACACACCCAGCCAACCACACACCCAGCCATACACTCAACCAACCACTCACCCAACCAACCACATACCCAGCCAACCACACAACCAACCATACAACCAACCACACACCCAACCAACCATCCATTCAACCATTCAACCATCCGACCATTTTACCATCAACTGAACCATCCAGCATAAGTTTTATAAATAATCATTTTGTTTTCAAAAATACTGTATTTATTCAAGTATAATACACACTTTTTCTCTTGATTTTCAAACCTAAAAGTTAGTTCTAACCCATTATACATAACTAAATGTTACTCTTTTATTTTCTAGTTAAGGACCAGAACAACATGATTGCAAGTAAGTTATATCACCTAAGCTAAGTGGTTTTTTTAACAAACTGTTTCAATCCTTAGAATAATTGTTTCTACATTTGGCACAAGGCCAGCAATTATCCCAGTGTATTACTGGTACTTTAATTTTATCGACCCCGTAAGGATGAAAGGCAAAGTTAACCTCGGCGGGATTTGAACTCAGACCATAAAGGGACGTAACTCTTTGCTGCAAAGCATGGCGTCCGACCCTCTACCGATACTGCCAATCCACCGCCCTCCTTCAATCCTTATAATAATTGTTTCTACTTTTGGCACAAGGCCAGCAATTATCCCAGTGTATTACTGGTACTTTATTTTATCGACCCCGTTAGGATGAAAGGCAAAGTTAACCTCGGCGGGATTTGAACTCAGTCTGTAAAGGGACTGAGTTCAAATCCTTATAATAATGATACATTTTTGTTATGGTAAAGATAATATATAAAATATTCATTATATTTCATAAATATATATTAAAGAGGTAAATTTTATGTTGTTGTTGCTAATATTTCGAAAGATGATCACCGAGTATGGCAGCTAATATCAGGTATGAAACCAATTAATGTCCAACAAAATACAATTAAATTTCACTCGTGTTTTGTTGATATGAAGTAATCAGAGTATAAAATTGACATTGCTAGCAATGGAACAGTTTTTGTATTTTTCTCTCGAGACAGGAAATTACACAAAAGTATGTGTGGGCTTCATACCATAAATGGATGCTGTTTACAGCATTATTGTTACAAGAACAATTAAGACATAGTATGCAAGAGAGAAGATTGTGCTGGTCTGGATATGTGATGTGTGGATGATGATAGCTGGGTGAAGAAGTGCAAGAAGATGCCAAGAGAAGGAAACTGCAGTAGAGGATGACCTTGGAAAATCTGGGCAGAGGTGATTAGAACCAATCTCAAAATGCTGAACCTCACAGAAGAGATGACAAAGGAACACAACAGGTAGAGGTAGGCTATGATGGAGAGGACCTACCCAACCTATGAAAGCATGGAAAAGTGGATGTAAAAAAAGATAATAATTGTCAGGTGTTTTCCCACCTTTGTGATGTTCATTACTTCAGACCTACATCAGGTATTCTGTATTCCATTCAATCAGTTACTTCAAATATTAACGATGTTGCACTTTTCATCCTGTCTGCCTTATTGGACCTCTGCAGGGATTGGATCTTAGACATGTTTTTACACCAGATTTAGATATTGTTTCAGCACATCCAAAACAATGACCAGCTAGCCAGCTTCCATCTTCCTCTCCACACAACACTGCCCTCAATGTGTATGACCAGCTAGCCAGCTTCCATCTTCCTCTCCACACAACACTGCCCTCAATGTGTATGACCAGCTCGCCAGCTTCCATCTTCCTCTCCACATAACACTGCCCTCAATGTGTATGACCAGCTCGCCAGCTTCCATCTTCCTCTCCACATAACACTGCCCTCAATGTGTATGACCAGCTAGCCAGCTTCCATCTTCCTCTCCACACAACACTGCCCTCAATGTGTATGACCAGCTAGCCAGCTTCCATCTTCCTCTCCACATAACACTGCCCTCAATGTGTATGACCAGCTAGCCAGCTTCCATCTTCCTCTCCACATAACACTGCCCTCAATGTGTATGACCAGCTAGCCAGCTTCCATCTTCCTCTTCACATAACACTGCCCTCAATGTGTATGACCAGCTAGCCAGCTTCCATCATCCTCTCCACATAACACTGCCCTCAATGTGTATGACCAGCTAGCCAGCTTCCATCTTCCTCTCCACATAACACTGCCCTCAATGTGTATGACCAGCTAGCCAGCTTCCATCTTCCTCTCCACATAACACTGCCCTCAATGTGTATGACCAGCTAGCCAGCTTCCATCTTCCTCTCCACATAACACTGCCCTCAATGTGTATGACCAGCTAGCCAGCTTCCATCATCCTCTCCACATAACACTGCCCTCAATGTGTATGACCAGCTAGCCAGCTTCCATCTTCCTCTCCACATAACACTGCCCTCAATGTGTATGACCAGCTAGCCAGCTTCCATCATCCTCTCCACATAACACTTCCCTCAATGTGTATGACCAGCTAGCCAGCTTCCATCTTCCTCTCCACATAACACTGCCCTCAATGTGTATGACCAGCTAGCCAGCTTCCATCTTCCTCTCCACACAACACTGCCATCAATGTGTATGACCAGCTAGCCAGCTTCCATCTTCTTCTCCACACAACACTGCCCTCAATGTGTATGACCAGCTCGCCAGCTTCCATCATCTTCTCCACACAATACAGCCCTCAATGTCTCTACACATATTCTCTATACAACATTCACTTAACCCATTAGCATTTACATTATTCTATATATACTATTCTATTTTCACCGTAAACACTTTACCTCACATAATTATCAAACATAATATCAAATTTATGAGAATTTAAAATTATTTATTTTGAGAACATTACCTTAACATCAGTATGAACAACCAATTATGACCGGTTTGAACAGAAAGAGGTGAGTGAGTTCTGGCCAGATACAGCCGGTTTAAATGTTAAAGTGTTAAGCACTAAATTCAGAAGTGACAGCTGGTTTTAGTGTAATAAATATATGTTCATAAATGAAAACACCTGTAATTACTTTCACTAAGGAAGGATTAATAGTGTGTCCCCTGTGGCAACCCCTGTGCCCCACTCTATAAACTCAACAATGATTAATAGTGTGTTCCCCTGTGGCAACCCCTGTGCCCCACTCTATAAACTCAACAATGATTAATAGTGTGTTCCCCTGTGACAACCCCTGTGCCCCACTCTATAAACTCAACAATGATTAATAGTGTGTTCCCCTGTGACAACCCCTGTGCCCCACTCTATAAACTCAACAATGATTAATAGTGTGTTCCCCTGTGACAACCCCTGTGCCCCACTCTATAAACTCAACAATATAATTGACTAGAAACGTATTCAACAACTCCATTATTATGAAATTCAAATTGATTTTCTTGAAAAAAACAAAAAACAACTAGTGTTGATTTTTCAGTAAGATTGCTTATAGCCAGTACTGGTAAAATTCAAAGGTTACTTTCAAATTTGTTATACTTTCATTTATCACACATGAACTTTTACAATGTAACAGATAAAGTTGGTGCTAGTGCCAATATGATTCAATTCAGTATTTTATTCAGTAATTATAATAAAGCTGACAATATACCCTTCTTTCCATACATGAAATGGCCTGCAGCTTTCATTGAAATGATACTAAGGAAAAGTCAGAACATATTTTACAAGACAGAGATATTTTCTCCAAGATTTCATTGCCTATAATTAGCTGTGTGTATTATACATGAGTGTATTTTATACTCAAATAAATACGATATTTTCAAAAACCCCAAAATTACATTTTTTTAAGACTATTTTTCTTTTATATGTATGTCAAGTCTTTTTTTTTTGTTTTGTTTTTTTCATGTTTTTTTCTTTTTTTTCCATATCTATCATCTACAGACATCAACTAGAAACAGACAGCAACTAGGTACAGACATCAACTAGGTAATGGTAAACAATGGTCTGTAAATAACTCACCTTCGTCGACAACGACTCAGAATATTCACCACATTCATCACAGGTCAGTTCTTGGCAGTCCTTACAGACATTTTGGTTAGTTCTGGTGCCATCAGAGTTTAGTTTCAGTTCCTTCACATTGCAGATAGGACACATAGTTTTACCTTCATTCTCCAGGTCAGACCAAGATGATTTTCTAACAATGTCAGCCGCATAGCTTGTATAGTCCTCTTCAATTTCTCTGAAATAGTCAGAAAAACAATCATGTTTAGTGTATTTAGGGAATAATACTGCATTGTTGAAGAACACATTGTGTGTATATATATATATATATGTATATATATATATATATATACAGTACGACATCACCTTAACACCATTAGAACCCCTATTCATCTGCATCTCTCATGCACGTCTATCTGTCTAGTTCTATTCACTTTTATTTATCTTTATCTCTATCTTTACAATTTTGCTTCCACGGGCCTACTCACATAAATTTACTGAATTGTTTCCCTTCTTTCCTCCCTTCCTTCTTTCCACACAGTCTTGATTATACCTAACTTCACCTGCCACTACAAATCCTCCCGATTTTCCCTGCCAAAATATGTGCACAAAAGGCAGAATTATCAGCATAGGTTTGTGCGTGCCTGGGGCTATATGGGTACATCAGTACATGCGTCAATATCTATATGTATTTATGTCCTAATTTGTGTGAGCCTGTGGACGGGATTTCACCCCTAAACCCCATGATATAGATCAGTACACAAGGCAGTCTGAACCGATCTGATGACGTAATCACATGACCACATATATGTAAGACTTTCTTTATCGTTAAAGTTCTCCCATCTATAATCTCCCATCAGACTGACACACATGATTTGTGCAGACTGGTGTTTGGTTGATATATGACAGCGTAGATGTCTATGTGTGTGTATTGTTATTCTTCAGGGTGGGCAAATCAGACCAGCACAGACACTACCCTGTCATTGAATTTAGATCATAATTGTTTCCACATAGCCACCACCCCCTCTACAGATACAGAGACTGACACACTATCACCACTGCCTGTAACTACCAGAGACTGACACACTATCACCTAACTAATACCACCCAATTCGTTTGACCACACTAAACAATTATCTTTATGGCTCTTAAACAGAAAAAACAGAAAAGCATAATGATGGAATAAAGTTATTTTGATCTGTTGATATGCCACCAGTTCTTTGAAAAAACAACACCATTCTTCGGAACTGGGCATATCAAAAGATCGAAATAACAGAAGTAAACTTTGTCCCATCATTGTTTTTCTGTTTTTCATGTTCTGGCTGCCTGATGAGGTCATAGCTGTTGAATAATGGTCATCACCGAAATATATATAACAGCAAATATGAATAGATGAAGTTAATTTTAACCTGTTGACTTACACTTCTTGTTTTTATAAATCTAATATAGAAATAGCTTCTACAGGACCAGAACTGTTTCAGTCGAAGGAAATCATCAGTCTTTCTTGATGATTTCCTAGTACAGTGTGTCTGTGTGTGTGTGTATGTTTGTATGTGTGTGTGTTTGTATATGTGTGTGTATGTGTATGTGTGTGTGTGTGTGTTTGTATATGTGTTTGTGTCTGTGTGTGTGTATATATGCGTATGCTTGTGTGCGTTTCTGGGTATTTGTTGTTATTTCCTGTCCAAACCCTCCCTGTTTTTTATGTCGTCTGTCTACAGCCCATTCAGTTTCTACTCTGAAATACAATTATCAGTTTCTACTCTGAAATACAATTATCAGTTTCTACTCTGAAATACAATTATCAGTTTCTACTCTGAAATACAATTATCAGTTTCTACTCTGAAATACAATTATCAGTTTCTACTCTGAAATACAATTATCAGTTTCTACTCTGAAATACAATTATCAGTTTCTACTCTGAAATACAATTATCAGTTTCTACTCTGAAATACAATTATCAGTTTCTACTCTGAAATACAATTATCAGTTTCTACTCTGAAATAAAATCATCAGTTTCTACTCTGAAATACAATTATCAGTTTCTACTCTGAAATACAATTATCAGTTTCTACTCTGAAATACAATTATCAGTTTCTACTCTGAAACAAAGAATTCAATTAATCTTTTGTGGAAAGTTGATCAGACCATTCCAGATATATTGACTACTGAGGCTTTCATGCAACAATGACTTCAGTAAATTACTAATATACACATAGATGATGATGATGATGATGATGATGATGGTAAAACAAGTCACAGAGCCCTCACAGTTATTCTATGCATTCACCAAACATACAAACATACACACATACACACACACATTTACACACTCTACTAGGAAATCATCAGGAAAGCCTGATGATTTCCTTCGAATGAAACAGTTCTAGTCCTGTAGAAGCCATTTCTAAATTAAATTTGTTATACACACACACACACACACACACACACATATATATATATATGTACATCAACACTTAACACTATAACACAACCCACACACAGTACTTACACTACACTACACACAACACAACACAACACAACACAACACAACACAACCGGTCATCTAGTGCTCTACTCATTCTGCCAATCTACTGCCCAACATGTAACAACAACAACAAACAAACAAAAGAAGAAGGAATTAAAAGGAAACTCAGTGATTCTCCTATCTGTGCATGTGAGTGTGTGTGTATGCGTGTGTGTGAATGTGTGTGTGTATGCGTGTGTGTGAATGTGTGTGTATGCGTGTGTGTGAATGTGTGTGTGTATGCATGTGTGTGAATGTGTGTGTGTGCGTGTGTGAGAATGTGTGTGTGTGCGTGTGTGAGAATGTGTGTGTGTATGCGTGAGTGTGAATGTGTGTGTGTATGCGTATGTGTGTGTATGTACACGAGTGTGTGTGTACATGTGTGTAGGCTTATTTGTCTGCATGTGTGTATAATGTATGTGTAACAATACATGTGTTGAGGTGAAGATGTGTGTATGTGTGTGCATGTGTATGTGTGTGTATATATGTTTACAGTTACTATGTATTAATGTGTTTCTATACACTTCATAATGTGTATGTGTGTTTATTTGTGCATGTGTGTGTGTAGTAACATGCATGTGTGTGTGTAGTAACGTGTGTGTGTGTAGTAACATGCATGTGTGTGTTAAAAATTATGTATGCAGACAGAGAGTGAGTGAGAGTGAGAGTGAGAGAGAGTGAGAGTGTGAGAGTAAGTGAGGGATTGAGTGTGAGAGTGAGTGAAGGATTGAGTGTGAGAGTGAGTGAGGGATTGAGTGTGAGAGTGAGTGAGAGAGAGTGAATGTGACAGTGAGAGAGAGAGTGAGTGAGAGTGAGAGAGAGAGTGAGAGAGAGATATATATAGAGGAAGAGGAAGGAAGGAAGGAAGAGAGAGGGGGTGGGAGGCCATGTTTGATGGTAAAATCCATTAGAGAGAGAATATTCTAGATTTTTTTAGGAAACAAATTTATAATACAAAAAAGAAATGAAAATACATGTATAAAAAGACATTCATATATATATAAATACATATATATATATATATATATATATATATTGCACATCCAACGGAGCATGCTTACTTCATTTTTCTCCATCCATCGCACATCCTCTGTAGTTGTTGTCCATGCCTCACTACCCTGCAGCATCACACATCTCACACAGGCATCATATAACCGGCCTTTCGTTCACAGGGAGAAACCCTTCTTTGTCAACAGAGAAAGCAGCTCCCTAAACTTCTTCCAACCCATCCTTTCTCTAGATACTATAGCCTCGGAACACCCCCCTCCCATGCTAATCTGCTCACCTAGAAGCTATCACCGGAAGCTATCAACCACTTCTATAGAATCCACCTGCATTTGAAAGATGTCTATCACTGCGATTACTACTGCCAACTTTCCCTGTACATCTACTGCATACATAGTTTTCCCTACCTGTTAGTTTCCCTGCTATCCCACTACATCTCTTTTGTACCCAAGATCTGCATTGTGTATATTTTATAGAATTTATCCAGTTCCTTTTCTACATATCGAACATGGCCATTTCCCTGATGGAATCAGAGTTTTGTCCTCTTGTCTACTTATCAACACTTTTGTCTTAGCTATGTTCACTCTCAGTCCTCTTGATTCCTACTGCTGTTTCCATAGCCAGAATTTATTCTCTAGCTCCTCTACTGATTCTGCTATAAGAACCAGATCGTCAGCATAGAAAAGTTCCCATCATTCATACATACACACATTCAAAGTATCCTCAGTACTTGGAAGGATTTTATTGTATTGTCTCTGATAAGAGCATGGTATAGCATTAAGACTTATTAACAATAGATGTTGTATAGTCCTGTTAGAGCATTCTGGTAAGACTTGTCTGTTGAATAGCATACCTGCACACATACACAGGTTCACTCATACACACACACATAGGCCTGATATATAGAAATGAGGAATTGCTGATTGGTGGTGTTGTTGGTGGAGGTAGTGGCGCTGGCGGTGGTGATGGTGGTAGTCATATATGAATGTCGTATATTGGCCCAGACCAGATGTGAAATGTGGCCTCACTAGAGCTGGTAATAAGCCCAAGCCAGATGTGAAATATAAGCCCACAAAGCTGGTATTAGTCCCAGGCCAGATGTAAAATGTAGGCTCCACTTCAAACTGTTTATTTTAGTAATTAGTGCTCAACAAATATGATTTATGTGTGGTTGACAGGAAAATACACGTACATGTATGGTATATGATGTAATTATATGTAACAGAACTGAATAGGATTTCAGGCTAGTAAGACCCCTTCCCTCAAACTTGTAGGCCTATGGTATCTGGTCAAAGTGCCACCCTACTTTCTTTATCCTTTTTACATATACATATATATATGCAGCTCTTATCACAAAAATACACAACAGCAACAAGCATTTAAAGGCTATCTACCCAACTAATGCAGGGGTTAACTTTGCAGGATCCACGGCAGGTTTAATGCATATCGTGCGGTCCATTTTGATGCAATTTTTTACAACTGGGTGCCCTTCTAGGCACCAACACTTTTAGTTGCCTTTTATGTATGTATTGGATATATACAGCAATAACAATACACACACATATATACAATATTGTGCCTCAACACCATACACACTTACAAACTAGTCAATATATACACTCAGTGTACTTCCTCCAAATTATATATACACATCACCAAATCATTATCCAATAATTCTAATGATTTAATATTATTTTCAATGGCAAATTAACTGAATTCTCTAAACAACAGCACCAAGTAAACAGAAAACAGATAATGAAATAAAATAAAATATTATCATTATTGTTGTTATTGTTGTTGTTGTTATTATTGGTATTATAATTATGGTTTAAGGCTTGTTTGTTTTGAAAGTGGGTTCTGGGTAACAGTTAAGTAGGGATTAAGCATTATCTTTGGGGTACTTAATCTTAATCCTAACTACTACACTACAACAGCCAACAATAACACTCATATTAAGTGGCATATATATATATATATATATATATATATATATATCTACGCCACACAGACAGGCACAAAACATATATATACATACGTATGTATGTACATAACATTTACTTAAATATCTATCTATCTTTCTGTATATATATATATATATATATAACATGCGTGCATATGTATATACACATGTGCGCATATGTATATAGACACATAAACACTCACATTTATGCATGTGTCATGAGTGTGGTACAAAATTATAAAAGTAGTCAACAAAAGTGAGTAGAATCTTATATTTAACTAAAAACAAGGGGAAGAGAATTACTGAACAAACCAGTGTTTCATTCAATCTGCCTTTTGGTCAACCTATGACAGCAGGTCGAAATAATTTCTTTCTTTTGTTTAGAACTGGAATGTGGTAGCAAATAATTTGAAAGATCTCTGTAAGACAGAGATCACAGTACTGTGTTATATTCCGAAATACTGGTGCTTTATCTAGTTTTATTCATGTCATGCTACTGATCTTTCTTTCATCTCTTAATTTCCAAATATATTTTGAAAAAGTAGTGGTGTTCTCCAGATCATGATCATGGAATAAGCTATTGGGCTGCTAGTACTGACAATGTTTTAAAATGATTCACACACCACTTCCTTAATATTGTTCAATGCTTTCTTACCCACCCACCCACCCCACACACACACACACCCTACATGTGCAAGAACTTTAAAACTACATGGTAGTGGTATTGAATGTGGAAGCTCTGTGAAGACTAAGCTGATGAAGTGTGATCTGATATGGTCCAACACTGACATCCATTACCCTAGGGAGCTATTTTATTTTACCAATCTTGAAAGAATGAAAAGCCACATTGAACTCAGAATAATCTGAATTAAGAGCACAGAAAGCCAGAACAAGCACCACAAGGCACCTAATCTCCCGCTCTAACAATTCCTCCAAACCACAACCTGCTACTTTTTTTTATTGACCCCCCACTAGAAGGAAAGGCAAAGTTAACCTCAGCAGAATTTGAACTTAGATTATAGAGAAGTAGAATAGATACGACAAAGCCAATTGTTTGACAAGTGTGGAAAATTGGAAATACTAAACAAACATTTTACTACTAGCTGTTGTGTTGGTTCAATGCTTCCCTAAGTTGACCATTGTCATTCTTCATACATGCAGATGTCTCTGTGTGTCTGCATGTGTCTCTTTCTCTGTGTATGTGACTGCATGTGTCTCATTCTCTCTGTGTGTGTCTGCATGTGTCTCTTTCTCTGTGTGTGTCTCTGTTTGTGTGCCTGCATGTGCCTGTTTCTGTGTATGTGTCTGAATGTGTCTGTTTCTGTGTGTGACTGCATGTGTCTGTTTATGTGTGTGTCTCTGTGTGTGTGTCTGTGTGTGTGTATGTAAGTGTTTCTGTGTGTGTGAGTGGGTGGAGGCTTTTAACTCCTCCCCTCCCCTGCTTCCAGAACATTCCTACACTGGGAAGCCAATGATTGCTGAAAGAATTGGTTAAATGAGTTTATTCTGCAGAATAATTTGTCTTTGATGGTGATGTGGTAGTGTGTTCACTGGTGCATCATGTGCACCAGTTGTAGTGTGAAGTAGTGGACAGTTCATCTCACAGTCTTGCATGCAACACAAAGTCTGCAACAACAACAACAACAGCAGCAGCAGCACCACCACCACCACCGCCACCAACAACAACAACAGCAGCCACACCACCAACAACAACAACAGCAGCACCACCACCAACAACAACAACAACAGCCACACCACCAACAACAACAATAGCAACGACAGCCACACCACCACCAACAACAGCCACACCACCACCACCAACAATAACAACAACAGCAACAGCAGAAGACACTGGTCTCCAAACATATGGTACCACAGACAATTATCTTGCAATTCTACATTTGTATCTTCACCTGCTGTTACTTGTTGTTGTAGTAGTTGTTGTAGTAGTTGTTGTAGTTGTAGTAGTTGTTATAGTAGTTGTTGTAGTTGTAGTAGTTGTAGTAGTTGTTGTAGTTGTAGTAGTTGTTGTAGTTGTAGTAGTTGTTATAGTAATTGTTGTAGTTGTAGTAGTTGTTGTAGTTGTAGTAGTTGTTATAGTAATTGTTGTAGTTGTAGTAGTTGTTGTAGTTGTAGTAGTTGTTATAGTAATTGTTGTAGTTGTAATAGTTGTTGTAGTTGTAGTAGTTGTTATAGTAATTGTTGTAGTTGTAGTAGTTGTTGTAGTTGTAGTAGTTGTTATAGTAATTGTTGTAGTTGTAATAGTTGTTGTAGTTGTAGTAGTTGTAGTAGTTGTAGTTGTAGTAGTAGTAGTAGTTGTTGTTGTAGTAGTTGTTGTAGTTGTAGTTGTAGTAGTTGTTGTAGTTGTTGTTGTAGTAGCTGTTGTAGTTGTAGTAGTCGTTGTAGTTGTAGTAGTCGTTATAGTAGTAGTTGTAGTAGTTGATAGATTGAAAATATATTTTCTTGCCTGATTAATAAGATGTATATAAGATATATATATATATATATATGTGTGTGTATATATGTGTGTGTGTGTGTGTATATATGTGTGTGTGTGTGTGTGATGTGAAACATCTCTTCCTGGATAGTATACCAAACTATTTCAGGCAACGTTCCTGATTCCTAACAGCTTGATGAAGTGTGACATATATAAATAATGCATCTTACATTATTTCTGACAAATCAGTATTTCTCTCTTTTATGGCTAAATACCCTTCCAGATGTCAACTGTTATATTGGCCCCTTATGACATGCAGAAATAGGGTGTATCTATGTACCTTTGTGTACGTATAGTATCGTAACTCCCAAGGGAGTAGTAAGGGTGCCACATTGACAGACAGCAACTCTTAGGGTATTTTTAAACCTGATGGAGCCCATCTCTTCTCCAGGTCTGAATACAGCAGATTTCTTCCAGATAATGATAGAGAGTGAGGAAGAAACAACCTCGGTATTTGACTGGTACTTGTTTTATCGACCTCGAATCGATGAAAGGCAAAGTTGACATCGGATGTACCTTTGTACATATTCTACATTTTTTTTAAAGTAAAATATACTCAGTATACTGATATGAATATTGTAGGAAAGGAAAATGAGAAGGAGTTAATCCTTAAATTGAACCAAGAAAATTATTTCCATTGGTCTTTCCATTATTGATATTATGTGCAGGTTATAACTCCTGATAGAAGGATGTAAGTAGGTAGAAGGAACTCAGGCTGTATAGAGCTGGATCTCATACCATAAAACATGCCATCCAACTCTTTACCAATCCTACCATCCACCACCCTTGCACTAATACTATAGTTATTGCCCTTCCCCCACAAAAAAAAAAGATAGAAAGCCAAGATGACCGTGACAGGATTTGAATTCAGATGAGAGAAAGATGAAACAAATACCAATTTTCAATTCACCATGTTACATTAATAATTGTTTCTACTTTTGGCACAAGGCCAGCAATTACCCAGTGCATTACTGGTACTTTATTTTATCGACCCCGTAAGTATGAAAGACAAAGTTAACCTCGGCGGGATTTGAACTCAGACCATAAAGGGATGTAACTATGAGGGAAAGCATGGCGTCCGACCCTCTACCGCTACTGCC
>OZ024751.1:27141941-27169441 GCA_964016885.1 Eledone cirrhosa
TATATCCAAAATAAAGATTCTATCTGATGAGCAATATCAGACCTTTCTGTTAGAATCGTCTAACTTCACAAAACCTTTGGTAATGGAATCATTAGATTGCTGTTTATAACATAATTAAATAGCTCTGTACTATACATAGAGCACTCTTCTTTCCTTTACCTTTTCCATGGAAATACTTAACACATTAACATATATACATACATATATATATATATATATATACATAGATATGTATACATATAAATACATACATATATATATATACATAGATATGTATACATATAAATACATACATATATATACATATACATTCATATATATACATACATACATATATATATATATACATCATACAAACACACACACACACACATATACATATATATATATATGTGTGATGGCTGCAGACTCGTGTTCAAGCATATATATCATCATTTCATCATCATCATTTCATTTTACATCCGCTTTTCCCTGCTTGCAAGGGTGGGACGGGAACAGATTCTGGCTTGATTTCTACAGCTGGATGCCCTTCCTAACACCAACCTCATTTACAGTGAGTGCTGGGTGCTTTTTTGCCGTGGCAAAAGGAGGTTTATACACACATATACACTTCATTATCCTCACCAATTAGATGATAGTGGTATATATGGATGGCTAAACTGACAGCTATCCATACATTACTAGGTAACTCAATGAGAAGGTAAAACTAGTTTTCACCTATTCAATAGTCCAATAAAGTTAGCAGATTTATTTATCATTTGTTTTTATTTCTTCCGTTGCACTAATTCTTTCCAGTTAACAACGAAGCAATCAACTGGTGCACAGAGCAATGAAAGCAATTAAGCTGTGGACTAAAATTACAAATATAATTGATTAATTAGGGATTTGCTACTTCTCTTTCAATCAATGAATTCACTGATATTCTATATAAATATGTGTGTGTGTGTGTGGGGGGGGGGGGGGTGTTTTTTTTTACCTCTCACATATACCATCTCAATACATTGATGTATATAGTCTAGAACTAACTGTTGAAATGGCAAGAGCTCAGCCGTCGGGTCACAACTCTTTCTAACATACACACAGACATACATACACACGTACATACACATACATGCATACACACATACACACACACATAAACGCATACACATACATACACATACACACATAAATACACACACACACATACAATAATACCCACACACACATACATACACACACACACAGATACACACACAAACACATACATACATACACACATACATATACACACATGCCCATACACACATACATGCACACACACATACATACATACGCACAGACATATACATACACACGCATACATACACACACACACACACACACACGTGTAATTTATTAAATAATTGTTTCTACTTTTGACACAAGGCCAGCAATTACCCCAGTGCATTACTGGTACTTTATTTTATTGGTAGCAAGATTTATAGTAGGAACTGAAAAGGATTTGGGTCTGTCATATGATCAAGGTTGTCCCAAACATCAAAGAGTTTCCAAGGCTAGCTAAAGAATATTACACCAGCCTACTTTTTGGGGAGACTACAAGAGGCATGCCTACTGGGAATCGCCAGGACCCTCCGATTCGTCCTGAATATCTGAGGCTGCAGGTAGCAGCTTGATGTTCATTAGGCCAAACTTTCTGGATAAATAACAATGACTGAGACATCAAAGTAATAATAATAATAATAATTGTTTCTACTTTAGGCACAAGGCCAGCAATTATCCCAGTGCATTACTGCTACTTTATTTTATCGACCCCGTAAGGATGAAAGGCAAAGTCAACCTCGGCGGGATTTGAACTCAGATCGTAAAGGGACGTAACTATGCTGGAAAGCATGGTGTCCGACCCTCTACCAATACTGCCAATCCACCGCCCTAATAATGGTTTCTTATATAGGCACAAGGCCAGCCATTTTGGAGGAGGTGAAAGTCGATTAAATCGACCCCAGTGCGTGACTGGTACTTTATTTTATCGACCCTGTAAGGATGAAAGGCAAAGTTAAATAATAATAATAATAATAATAATAATAATAATAATAATATGATGATGATGATGATGATGATGATGATGATGATGATGATGATGTAGATTTCAAATTTAGGGAGAAAACCAGTAATTTGTTGGGTAGGATATGATCATGCTATGATCATTGCCAATCTGTCTCTTATGAGCAGTAACAAAGACTACAACCATCTCCAAACTGCTCGCTTTGACTAAAAGAGAGCAGACTGGAACTCATACTGCTCTGAGCTACACCGCCCAAACTGACTTGAATTTTACGACTCTGGAGATGTGAACACTATACTTCAGAACATCCTGAATTCAATATGGACAGCATGTCCAGCATCAGTACCATGTAAGCCCAAAAGTGCATCTCAAAAGTGCAATTTAGGAGAGTGCAGCAGTCCAACTTGCCAGGAAAGAACGTTGTGATGCTGAACTACACAAACTACACAAATCAGATATCAATAGAAAAAAGTACAATAGATCATCCAACCATCTCAAGCACGTGACAAAAAAAGCAGTGCTTGAATTTGAACAGTGCATAGCAACCAAACCTGACAGCAAAGTGTTCTGGAACTATGTACATTCAAAGCAGAGGAGACCTCACTCTCCAGTTGGTCCTCTTCGCAATCCCCACACAAACCAGAATACTGACGATCCCAAAGAATGTGTAGAACTGATTGCTGAATGCTATGCAGGCATTTTTACTGTTGAAAACCAAAACGTATCATCTCCACCATCTCTGATGTCAAATTCTATAACAACTATGGATTTTGTACCTACAATCCTGTGATGTCACCTTAAGAATAAGTGCAACTATGCCTATCCTGGTCTTGATCGTGCTATGTACATGCTTCTTAAACATGGTGGGTACTTTCTTCTGCACCAGCTTTCACTCTTCTTTCAATTCTGTCTTAACAACAGTGTTACTCCAGAGCAGCAGAAAACTGCCAGTGTCATTGCTCTGTTAAAAAAGGGTGATTGCACATCGCCTGTCAATTATAGTCCAGTCAGACTTATTAGCTGTATTGCCAAACTGATGGAGTCCTGGAACCTCTGGGATTCTCACACCCTTATCCAGCCCTCACAATTTGAATTTATCCCTAACTCCAGCTGCTGTGATCAACTCATTGAGTTTCTTGAAGACATTACCCAGATCACTGATGGCAGCTCATAGGTGGATGTTGTTTATCTTGACTTTGCTAAAGCTTTTAATTCTGTGCCACACAAAAGACTTATGGCAAAACTCTCTGCAATGGGTGTGAGAGATGATCTTTATAACTGGTTGAAGTCCTTCGTTCTCAGTCGAAAAGAAGTAGTCACGGTTCTAGGACAGCATTCCTCACCCTATGAGATGTCATCTGGTGTACCACAGGTATCTGTTCTTGGTCTCCTTTTATTTGTTGCATATATTAATGACATAGATGCCAACTTAAAGAATACCACAGGGTTGAAATATGCAGATGACATCAAGCTGTACCTTAAGGACAGATCCTGAACACTATAGATTTTTCCTGCAATTAGACCTGGACACAATGCAGCAATGGATCATGGAATGGCAACTCAAGCTGGTTGTTACAAGTGTACCAGCATGCATTTTGCCAACAACAACCCTGAGCACCTTTTTGAATTCCATGTGTCTCACACCCGTGGGCAAGCCTACAAAGTCAGAAAACAGCACATGACTTTCAGAAACATTTTTTCATGCTCAGAGTTGCTGAAGCATGGAACAAACTACCTGCATCCTTCAAAACTTCCAAAACTTCCATGCTTCCTGAAATTCACCAACACTACACCTGATATTCCTCCTCCATACACATGCACGCATGTAGCTGCATGTATATCACGACTCATACACTGTTCACTTTCCTGACATTTGTACATTATTCTATGTACTATTCAAGCACCTTTGATGAGTTGTAGTGCACCTGAGCACTGTACACAATAATTTCATTATTATTATTATCATTATTATTAATCAACACCAGCCTTGGTATTGAACTGTTACTTTATTTTATTAACCTTGGAAGGGGGGAAAGACAAAGTTGACCCCAACACCACAAGGCATTTTTTCACTATGGTATAATGACTCGGCCAACATGCTGTATATGATATTGTTTAAACTTAATGTTGAAGCAGAGAACTGAATGTAAGAATATTGGGACACACACACTCTGCCAAATATATAGCACTCCATAATATATGAGAACTCCCACCTCCTCCCTCTCTTCCCCCATCTCGCTCACCTCACCCCTCTCTTCCCCATCTCTCTCACGTCCCCCCCCCCCCTCTCTCACCTCCTCCCTTCCCACCACTATCTCTCCAACACATCATATGAGCACTCACACTTAATAAACAGCACTCTATTGATAAACTGACCTATGATATATATATATATATATATGTGTGTATATATGTGTGTGTGTGTGTGTATATATATGCGTGTGTGTGTGTGTGTGTGTATGAGGGGGGGATACCTTAGACATAAATACATATACATTATACCTATTATATATTATACAGAGAAAATAGCCATTAGTGACGATGATTATATATATGTGTGTATGTGTGTGTGTGTTTGTGTGCATGTGTGTGTGTGTGTGTATGTGTGTGTATGTGTGTGCGTGTGTGTTGAAGCAAGGAGTCAGCTGATGACTGAAGTAGGTAGGTGTCTGCTAAGAATAGTCAGCTCAGTTTTGAAGAGAGATCTGGAGTTATTTGGTGAAGACAAAGAGGTTTCATTGGATGGGAGTGGGGTGTCTATATAGAATGGAAATCAATACCTCCCACTAATGCCACCACCACCAACTACTGCCAACACCATCACCACCAACACCACCACCACCACCACCAACTACTGCCAACACCACCATCACCAACACCATCAACACCACCACCACCACCAACACCACCACCACCAAATACTGATACCAATGCCATTAACTACTGTCACCACCACCATCAACACTACTACCACCACCACCATCAACACTAGTACCACAACCAACACCATCAACAACAACAACAACACTAACACCACCACTACCACCTTCCCTGTATTATTTAGTAGTGGGAAAAACTAAAAAATAAATTAACTAAAAGTTAAATTCTACATAAACTCAGGACTTGATTTTAGTCAAATAAAATACATTGAATATGGATGACCCAATGAAAGACCCTGGCCTGGGGGGGGGGGGGGGGGGGGGGGGGGGGGTCCCAAAGAAGACATTTTAAGTTGATAATCTGCCATCTGCTAAGATGAAGAAGACTATTTTATCTGTGGATCACTCTTCAGTGGTCCTCTGAGAACATCCATAAACCACCGCACTAAAGTACTCAGAAATAGTCTTGGGGTTTTTCCCAAGAAAGAACATTGACTGGTTTAACAAAAACATACAGGAGATCCAGGACTCACTGGCCAAAAATCGATCCACCCACCAGCCCACCTTACTCAGCCATTTTGTGCTGTTAAGAAAGAAACCCTTTTGCTTTGTGTGCAGCTAACTCCAGCACAGACACTAACAGATTCATCAGAATGTATTGTAGACCAACATATATATATATATATATATATATATATAGACCAATATATATATTTAGAGCTATATATAAATATATACACACACACATATACACATATATATGTGTGTGTGTGTGTGTGTGTGTGTGTGTGAAAAGTAAAAGAAAAAACAACACAGAGGAACGATACAGTACAATGAAGATATAATAGGATAAAGGATAAAGATCCCATAATTCCTTATGGAGTGGTAGAGTCACCGTCAATTGGAGTGTCTAGGGCCCATTTAGACCTGGCAGAGCCCAACCCTCTCCAGATCAGAACACAGCCAATTTTTTTCTATAGTGGAAGAATCGACCCCAGTACTAGACTGGTACTTTTTTATCGGCCTCGAAAAGATGAAAGGCAGAGTTGACCACAACAGGATTTGAACTCAGAGCATGCAATGAGGTGGGATGAATACCTTAAAGCATTCTATCTGACATCTTAACAACTTTGCTAATTCGCTGCCTTAGGTTTGGTGTTATCGTGATTCCTTTATATATATATATGCATTTTCTGCATGATCAAAGAATGATCATATCATCATCACTTTATTGAACACTCACTTACCAGCACACATGCAACCTCTGGTCAGACAGTATCACACAACAGTGACCACACAACACAGCAAACTACACGTGAGCACACACGCAACAAATAAATCAACACCACATCAATCAACTACCAACACGACCATCAATCTATGTTATATATCAATTATATGTCAGTGTATATTAAGCCAGCTATATATATGTGTGTGTGTGTCAGTGAATATTAAGCCAGTTATATATATGTGTGTGTGTGTCAGTGAATATTACGCCAGCTATATATGTGTGTGTGTGTGTCAGTGAATATTAAGCCAGCTATATATGTGTGTGTGTGTGTCAGTGTATATTAAGCCAGTTATATATATGTGTGTGTGTGTCAGTGAATATTAAGCCAGCTATATATGTGTGTTGGTGTATAATAAGACAGTCATATATATATATATATATATATATATATATATATATATAAATTCAAAAATGAATGGCATATATATAAACATATCAAACATTAACAAGAGATAATTTGTAAAGAATGTAAGAACACAAAACTTCAAATATAAATACCAGACATTCAATAATTATTTATAAATAATTATTCAATGTCTGGTATTTATATTTGAAGTTTTTGTTAAATTTTAAATATGCCGCCTTTTGTAATTATATGTTGTTACATTCTTTACAAATTATCTCCTGTTAATGTTTCATATGTTTAAATCTAGAATAAGGATGGTTGGAAGAAGTTTAGGGAGCTGCTTCCTCTGTTGACAAAGAAGGGTTTCTCCCTACAAACAAAAGGCTGGTTATATGATGCCTGTGTGAGATGCACGATGCTGCATGGTAGTGAGACATGGGCAGCAACTGCGGAGGATATGCAACAGCTGAAGAGAAATGAAGCAAGCATGCTCTGATAGATGTGCAACATCAATGTGCGTGAACGACTAAGCATAGACGAGTTGAGAGAGAAACTGGGTATAAGAGGGATAAGCTGTAGTGTGCAGGAGAGAAGACTGAGATGGTATGGACATATGATGCGCATGGAGGATGACCACTGGGTAAAGAAGTGCCAAGAAAACCCAGTGGAAGAAAGATGCAGTAGAGGAAGACCACAAAAATCATGGGCGGAGGTGGTGAGAGCTGACCTCAGATCACTAACGCTCATAGAGATGACGAAGGACCATGACGAATGGGGAGATGCTGAGCTGAATAGGACCTGTCCCACCCTTGCAAGCAGGGAAAAGCGGATGTATGATGATGATGATGATGATGATATGTCATTCATTTTTTTATTTATAATAAGAGCTTGAATTTATTCCTTAGAATCTTTCTTGGAGCTTTCATTACAAATGATATGGCATGTGTCAGAAATTATCTCAAACATGACATCTTTATTCTTCTTAGCAATACTCATGCTAGTGTGGAAGAATGGACGTAAAATGGTAATGATGGTGAGGATGATATATATATATATATATATATATATACACACATACACATATATATCAGAATGGAGGTGGTAAAAACCAGTTAGAAACATTACTCACATGAGTACTCGATACTTGGGGTAGTAGAGGGGGTAATATGAAAAATTTGGGACACCAACAGCTGAGCTCCGGCCGTTTCAACAGCTAGCTGTCAGTGTCCCAGATTATTTGTATATATATATATATATATATATATATACACACACACATATATACATATACATATATACGTATGGGTTACATCGAACATTAATAATAATGTTTGATTCATTTGTAAACAAATGACCTGATTTAAAGGTGTGATTGGTTGAAAATATATAGTATTTTATAAAGTACATATCGGCTAAGTAACCTCCTTTGCAACATACTATATATTTTCAACCATTGAACAGACTAGCAGAGGTATAGAGTCCTGATGAGGGGTAATTACCCAGCAGCATTAGCTGTACAAGGGCGAAAAATAAAATTCTAATTTTATTTTTGATATATGGCATGGTCAGCCATAACTCACTGGATATGCAAATGAGGCTACTTAGCCGATTTGTACTTAAGAAAATACTATATATATATATATATATATATATATAAGTGTGTGTGTGTGTGTGTGTGTGTGTGTGTGTGTGTGTGTATACTGACCCAACCAGCCAAACACCCACCCAGCCAGTCAACCAACCACCCAACCAGCCAGTCAATCATCCAGCGAACCAAACAGCCAACCAACCAACCAACCAGCCAGTCAACAAACCAACCAGCCATCCAGCCTACCAACCAGCCAGTCAACAAACCAACCAGCCAGTCAACAAACCAACCAGCCATCCAGCCTACCAACCAGCCAGTCAACAAACCAACCAGCCAAACAGCCGCCCAGCCAGTCAACCAACCAGCCAACCAGCCAGCCAGCCAGCCAGTCAGCCAGTCAGCCAGGTCACGAGAAACAGATTGACTGCAGGAAAAAGATATGAAATACAAAGAAAAGAAAAACTGTTTAAAATATATAGGCATCGATTATTTGTATATTGAGAAATGAGGAAGGTTTCAGCAAACTTCATCAAACTAGTAGCTCATATAAACTATAATGGAAGTCACAGCTCTCTTCATTTCACTCATTAATCTTTTAAAACTGAACAGTTTCCCTTCTTTTTCACTCTTAACAACAAAACCTAGCAAATGAAAACAGGTTGGAAAATAATAACTAATTATTTGTTATACAACAAAATTTCCACAGCATAAATTAATTATTCAAAGTCATATGGAAAACATTAAAGGTATTAGCTAAATGCCAAATTCAAAATTAGTGGAGCCCCTACCTCTAATATATATATACACATATATATATATATATATATATATACACACGCATAAATATATATATACATACATTGTTGGTGTTATGCGATATGTGTACATCTCCAAGTTTCTTTCATCATAACATCAAAGACAATTTCTCCATAATGTACTTCCTCCCTCTATCTTTCTCATATAAAACCTGGAAACGATGGAACATCACAGAGGATACTTCCTCAAGGTGACGTCTGATCATATGATACTGTGACACTGTGTTGATGTGATGGTGTGATGGTGTGTTGATGGTATGATGGTGTGTTGATGTGATGGTGTGATGGTGTGTTGATGTGATGGTGTGTTGATGTGATGGTGTGATGGTGTGTTGATGGTATGATGGTGTGTTGATGTGATGGTGTGATGGTGTGTTGATGGTATGATGGTGTGTTGATGTGATGGTGTGATGGTGTGTTGATGGTATGATGGTGTGTTGATGTGATGGTGTGATGGTGTGTTGATGGTGTGATGGTGTGTTGATGTGATGGTGTGATGGTGTGACACTGTGATGGTGTGATGGTGTGTTGGTGTGTTGGTGTGTTGCTGTGATGGTGTGATGGTGTGATGGTATGATGGTATGATGGTGTGTTGCTGTGATGCTATGATGGTATGATGGTGTGTTGATGTGATGGTATGATGGTGTGTTGATGTGATGGTATGATGGTGTGTTGGTGTGATGGTGTGATGGTGTGATGGTATGATGGTGTGACACTGTGATGGTGTGATGGTGTGGCACTGTGATGGTGTGATGGTGTGATGATGTGATGGTATGATGGTGTGTTGGTGTGATGATGTGATGGTGTGATGGTGTGATGGTGTGACACTGTGATGGTGTGTTGCTGTGATGGTGTGATGGTGTGACACTGTGATGGTGTGTTGGTGTGATGGTGTGTTGCTGTGATGGTGTGATGGTGTGTTGATGTGATGGTATGATGGTGTGACACTGTGATGGTGTGTTGGTGTGTTGGTGTGTTGCTGTGATGGTGTGATGATGTGATGATGTGATGGTGTGATGGTGTGACACTGCGATGGTGTGATGGTGTATATATATATATATATATACATATATATTATATGTATATAATATATATATATTATATATTATATATATATGGGTGACACCTGTAGCTCCCAAGAAAACTCTCCCAAGCCAGTGATGTAGTTATGATGTGGTGAGTAAAGGCCAGCTCTAAAAATAAGACGAGTCTTAGTGGGTTAGAGAAAGTACCAGATTGGTAACTGGAGCAAATAAGACCACTGAAACTGAGATATGGTGAGAGGTAAGAAAAAGAATCATACTACATTGTCCTTCATGCAGATTAACAAGGCCTTGGGTGAGGGGCCAGCTTGAAAACTATATCGCAGTCTCCATTTCATACTGTAAAAACTGGCGATGGGCCTGCAACCTGTCCTGGGAGGTGGGGATGGACGCACAAAGATTTCATATCCCGAGACCCCAAAAAGGGTTTGGAAAGGAGCAAACCGTGACAATATATCATATAATAAATTATATATTATGGCCATCTAAACAGTTGTGTAATTCTTCAAATAACAGACAACCCATCCAACCAGTGCCAGAATAAAAAGCAGACATAAAATGATAGTGATGAGTGTATATTACGATATATATTTGAAACGGTAAGCACCAAAACTATTTCTAACATCACAATATTGACAAGCAGTGTCTGTTGTATATCTCTTTAGGAATTTCTGCTTCATTTACTTTTAAAGATTTACTGATTCCATTCCTCATAATCATTTCAATGAGATCAAGGTCGATAAGTAGTATAAAAACAACAATTTACCCCCTCCTCCTCCTCCTCCTTCTTCTTCATTACATAATAAACACTGAAATCAATGGCTAAATATACAGGAAGGGTGTATAGGAAAAATAGGAAATTCAATTTGAGATCATCAATAAATGATTGGCTGACAGGCGTGACCATCTCGTCTTCTTCATCCTCTTCGCTGTATTTGGATTTCAATGATAAATTCCCACCTCACTTCCATCTTTTGATGTTTATTACAGTTTAATTGACAGTCTGAAGACAGAAACACCACCACCAACAACAACAACACTACCACAACCTCTACCACAAGACAGAAAAACTACTCCTTACCACCACCACCACCACCACCACCTCCCACCTCCCACCACCACCTCCCACCACCACCACCACATGTGTGTATGTATTTGTGAGTGTGTGTGTATGTATGTGTGTATGTAGTTTTCGTGTGATTCAACCAACCAACAAACAAACAAACATCTCTCTTTTATGTATATAAATAATTGTTTCTACTTTAGGCACAAGGCCAGCAATTACCCAGTGCATTACTGGTACTTTATTTTATCGACCCCGTAAGAATGGAAAAGAATGAAGCTTGCATGCTCCGATGGATGTGTAATAGTAATATATATGAATGGCAACACATAAATGAACTGAGAGAGAAACGAGGCATAAGAGGGGTCAGATTCAGTGTGGAGGAGATTACATTGGTGTGGATATGTGATGTGAATGAAGGATGAGAGCTGTATAAAAAGATGCAGAGCACTCAAAGTCGATGGAAGCCGAGGAGTAGGGAGACCCAGGAAGACTTGGGATGAGGTGATAAAAGCTGACCTTGTCTAACTGCATCTCTCAATGGCGATGACAGGACCGAGATCTCTGGCGCTACGCAGCAGTAATACAGAAGACCAGACTTTCCACTGCACAGGCCATAGCTGAAGCATATATATATATATAGTATGCACCACCCCCACCCCACCTCACCCACTCCCATACATCTCCCTTGATGACAGGAGGTGATGATGGTGGTGGTGGTGGTGGTGGTGGTGCTGGTGGTTGTGGTGGTTGTGGTGATGATGACGATGGTGGTGGTGGTGGTGATGATGATGGTGGTATTGGTGATGGTGGTGGTGGTGATGGTGATGATGGTGGTATTGGTGATGTTGGTGATGGTGATGGTGATGGTGGTGATGATGATGGTGAAGCTAATGATGAAACAATTATTTTACAAAGTGTTAAGCCAATTTAAATGAAAGTTTCTTAATGTATTGTAATCTGCTACCAGATAAGTTTCACAATAAAATACTGCAGCAAATTAGACATATAGACTTGTAGAGATGGGAAAAAGAGGAGTCACTTATGGATATTGAACTCTCATCCTCAATATGCCAGACAGGCAGCCTTCTAATAAACAGCAGAGGTTAGGAAATACACTGTAGTTTGTGTGTGATTTGTTTAACTCTTTAGCATTTACATTACTCTATATTTACTGATGTACTTTCATGGTAAAGGCTTTACCTCACATAATTATCTCGCATATTATTAAATATATGAGATTTTGATATTATTATTTTGAGAACAATACCTCAACATCAATATGAGTGGCCGGTTACGGCTGGTTTGAACAGAAAGCGGTGAGAGAATTCTGGCTAGATACAACCGGTTTAACCCTTTAGCATTCACATTACTCTATATATACTATTGTATTTTTGTAGTAAACAATTGATCTTACATAATTATCGGACATAATATTGAATCTGTGAGATTTTGATGTTATTTATTTTGAGAACAATACCTTAACATAAGTGGCAAATTTCAACTGGTTTGAACAGAAAGAGGTGAGACATTTCTAACCGGATATGGCCAGTTTGAATGCTAAAGGGTTAAATGCTAAAGGGTTAACCCTATGTTAGCTCAGATCAAACATACCTATTATCAAAGGTAAAGATATTTGAACCATGACTATACTGTTTTGTTTGTATATTACATAATCTAATCTGTCCTATTTTATATCTACATTATCTAATGTGTCCTATTTTATATCTACATTATCTAATCTGTCCTATTTTATATCTACATTATCTAATCTGTCCTATTTTATATCTACATTATCTAATGTGTCCTATTTTCTTCTTTTAAAAGACAGCAGAGAGTACTGTTCAATCACATCATGGACATGACAACCTTTCTAGTGCTGGCATAACGATAAAATGCACCCAGTAAACTCTGTAAAGTGGTTGACATTAGGAAAGACATTCATCCATAGAAACTATCCTGAACAAATGTTTGAGAGCACGCTTCAGTTGTGTTATAGATATTGTGGGTATGGTGTGGTGTGCGGTGGCCAGAAGCTGGGGAGTGCTCGACCGGAAGAGTGCTTCGCTGGAAAGGTGCTTGGCCGGAAGGGTGCTCGACCGGAAGGGCCAGCAGGTCGGTCTCGCTCTCTAGGGTGATCAGCGAATGTGGTGGACGTCAGTTTTGCAGCTCCCGGTTAACGAGTTGGATTGTACGCACGTGGGAGAGGAGAAACCAGCCATGGGATTTAGCTGCGCCTGCGAAAGCGGTAAGTGAGATAGCTTTTTCTAACCACAAGCTATTTCGGCACTGGAAACTGAGATCTGATTGATAAAAAAAAAGAACTTTCTCGAAAACAAAGCTACTGGAAAAACAGAGAGGAGTCTGTTGTTTTTTATTACTTACCGCAAGACAAAATTAGGATATGGCGACGAGACTACGAATGAGCGAAGCGATTAGGGCATTTACTGGTGAAGGCGATGTTGTCGCTTGGCTGCGAAAAGTCATGCTGGTCGCAAGCTTACAGAAGATAGAAGATGTGGCTGGCCTCATGGCACTGTACCTCGAGGGGGACGCATTGGCACTCTTCCTAGAGATGGATGAACACAGCCAAAGGGATGTGCAAAAGATTGAGAGGTGCATGATGGAAGCGTTCGCGGAGGGACCGTTAGCCGCTTTTGCTAAGCTGGCAAGAATTAGATGGAACGGTGAACACGTTGACATTTTTGCAGCGGAAATACGGCGATTGGCCATGTTGGCTGGATATCAAGTGGAATGCGAACGCACAGTGCGGTTGGCATTCATAAATGGATTTCCAGACGACATAGCGGTGAAACTGCAGCAAGTCCCGGGTTACAAAGAAATGGAGATGCGTGCACTGGTAGAGCAAGCCCGCATCATAGCAGAAGATGCCAAGAAGAGTGTCGCGGTGATAGCAACTACAGAGGCTCAATGCACTGGTGACCGCGGCCCAATGCACTGGTGACTGCAGGGGTGGTGCAGAGATGGAGAGGGAAGAGCAGCATAAGGGCAGTCGACGGTAGGAAAATTGAATGCTGAGGTCGCAGCGAGGTGGAGATGGCGGTACGGGGAAGGAAAATAAGGCTTTCTGCCATCGTAGTCGACAACGTGGTGGATGGGATCGGCGTGGTTATGGGCATGGATGCAATTGGCCGTCTAGGAGGCGTCACAGTGAACAACGTCGGTGTGTCGTTTGGCAGCGCCGCATCGGTATGCGCTGTGAGTACGCGACAGGAGAACCAGAAGGTCCACGAGGAGAAATACCCCGCTTACACTGTGCAGGACAAAGACTTCAAGGCCGTGTTCGATGGGCAGCGATGGGTTGTTGAATGGTACTGGAAGGGAGAACCACCAACACTGAAGACCAAAGTGGGCTGCTATCAACACACATTGAAGGGAGACATTAGGAGCGAGCTCGAGCGAGAGGTAGAGAGATGGATTGAGGAGGGCATACTGCTTCCCTGGAAAGAGGAGGTGAAGTGCGGAGTATTGCCGTTAATGGCAGTGGCGCAACCCACGAAGAACAAGGTGAGGCCGGTACTGGACTTTCGGGAGCTGAACGAGCACGTGTCATGCCACACGGGTGGCGAGGTCACGGATGTCTGTGGGGAAACCCTGCGTGAGTGGAGATGCATGACGGGGGGTTCCGCAATCGTAGATCTAAAGTCGGCATACTTGCAATTGCATATAGATGAGAAGCTCTGGCAGTATCAGCTGGTCAGGTATAAGGGCCGGACATATTTCCTGACCAGGCTCGGTTTCGGGCTGAGCTCCGCACCGAAGATCCTCAAGACCATTCTGGGAAAGGCCGACACGATGAAGAGGGCCACTAATTCCTACATTGACGACATCCTAGTGGACGAGTCTGTAGTGTCGGCGGCGGAGGTCACGAGCCATTTACAGGGGTATGGACTGGCTGCGAAGCCGTCAGAAGCGTTGGAGGGAGGAGCCGCGCTGGGACTTAGGCTACAGTGAGACAGGACGGGCGTGTTAGTATTCCAGAGGGGAAATGAAGTTCCAGAATTGGGCCCAAGTATGAGTAGGCGGGAGCTTTTCTTGGCGTGTGGAAAGTTGGTGGGTCACTACCCGATTGCTGGGTGGCTCCAGACGGCATGCAGCTATGTCAAGAGATGAGCGGGAGGGGTGACTTGGAGTGACAGAGTGGGAGAGAGGACGGTGGCCATGATGCAGGAGATCGTGGGGAGGGTGAAGGCCGACGACCCAGTGCGGGGACGCTGGTATGTTCCCAAATCGCAGAGCGGGACCGTATGGTGCGATGCCAGCAACATAGCGCTGGGTGTTACGTTGGAGATAGGAGGTGTTGAGGTCAAGGATACAGCCTGGCTTAGGAAGAAGGACGACTGCAACCACATCAATGTGGACGAACTGGACGCGGTGTTGAGAGGGGTGAACCTCGCCCTGAGGTGGGGACTGCGCACCATCAAGATACGCACCGACTCGGCTACTGTACTCGGATGGGTGAGATCAGTGCTCACCAGTGAGAAGAGAGTGCGAACGAGAGGGGCGGCAGAGATGCTGATAAAGCGCCGCCTGGGAACTTTAGGAGAGTTGACCACCGAGTTCGACCTGAGGCTGAGCGTAGTTTTCGTGCCCTCAGAGAAAAATAGAGCGGACGTTTTAACCAGGGTGAAGAAAGCCTGGATGGAAGCGCCGGAGGAGGTAGAAGAGGAGATAGCTGCCGTGTGTCGGCTGACCGAGTCGGATCTGAAATGGTTGCATGACATGCACCACATGGGAGTGGATAGGACTCTGTTCCTAACCAGGAGAATCGACTCGGACGTTAACAGACACAGTGTTCAAAGAGTGGTTAGAGGCTGCGTCCGATGTCAGTCCATTGATCCCACCCCGGGTGTGCACGAAACGGGAAGCCTCCCGGTGGATCGCGACTGCATGTGCTGCACAGGTCATTACTGACATGATCAGTAATGACCTGTGCAGCACATGCCAGCATGGAAAAATGAATTATGATGGTGGTGGTGGTGATGATGATCCTGAGTATGGTGTGATATTAGGGAGATTTTGCTATTATTTCAAGCCTCATTGGTTCATAAACAATGAGGGGGAAAATTTTAGATATTTAATTGAAATTGAAAAAAAAAAAACAAAGAACACAAATGAAGTGAAGCCAATCTGGTTGAGAACAATTTTACTGAGTTATTTCAGTAGATTATAATTGTGACAGAAAACACGGAATCAGTGACTTCAGTTAAAACACTAAGAAGATCTGTGAAAGGTAAAGATTTCTTTTTATTGAAACAATCATTTATCTTGACAACTCTAATCATATCACATATTTTCTTCTTCTGTTAGTGCTGTCAGCTTTGAAATAAGCTATTAGTTTAGTTTGGCAGACAACAGAAAATTCGATTTTGCCATAGTTATTATTCATTCATTTATTTATTTTATCTATTATGGCGGATTGGCAGTATCGGTAGAGGGTCGGACGCCATGCTTTCCAGCATAGTTACGTCCCTTTATGATCTGAGTTCAAATCCCGCCGAGGTTAACTTTGCCTTTCATCCTTACGGGGTCGATAAAATAAAGTACCAGTAATGCACTGGGATAATTGCTGGCCTTGTGTCTAAAGTAGAAACAATTATTATTATTATTATTATTATTATTATTATGAGGGCGGTGGATTGGCAGTATCGGTAGAGGGCCGGACGCCATGCTTTCCAGCATAGTTACGTCCCTTTACGATCTGAGTTCAAATCCCACCGAGGTTGACTTTGCCTTTCATCCTTACAGGGTCGATAAAATAAAGTACCAGTAATGCACTGGGTAATTGCTGGCCTTGTGCCTAAAGTAGAAACAATTATTATCATTAGTTTACTTTTTGTGTGATGTCACTGCATTACTGAGCATAGTCCTGTGTGTCTTGGATAAGTGCAGTGTAGTTTTTGGTGGTACTGTTTCTATTGTATTGACAGTACAGTTTGTAATAGGTGTATAGTGCCTAGTAGTAATATTTTCTGTGTGCTGTATGTCCTGAGGTTTTGATTATGTATCTGTGTGTATTTATTATTATTTTTTTTTTTTCATTTATCTTACTTTATGTTCAGTAATCACCAAGTCACAACCAGTGACCTCAAGAGACAACAAGGTCCACCATGTTCAAGAAAGAACACACACACACACACACACACACACACACACACACACACACACACCAACTGAATATAAGATTTGACATGATTGGGTGAGGTAATATATCCACTGGATAATATACAAAGAAAACTGCTATGAACACAAACAACAACCATTAACTGAAACTGAAGGAGCAACAATCCTTTGGGACTTTACCATTCACACAGATTGCATTATTAATGCAAACCTCTCTGATATTATTATTAAATATTTTAAAAACAAAACCTGCTTATTCATGGACATGTACTTTTGATGTAGTCCTCAGGGAGATTTCATGTGACACAGTGTGTGACAAGGCTGACACTTTGAATTACAGGTACAACTCATATTTGTCAGCTGAATGAACTGGAGTAACATGAAATAAAGAGATTTGCTCAAGGACACAAAACTCTGCCAGGAATCTAACTTAAACGTTACAATCATGAACCAAAACAGCTAACCATTTAACCAGATGCCTTCATGATGCCTCTCATATAATATCATTAATTCAGCAAATATTACTTTAATCAGTGGTAAGATACAAGAGCTCCAATGCAATGTCATCAATGCAAATAACCATTAATTCAGTGAATGGTATGATGGTATATTATCCAATATCAGCAACATAGCAACCATTGATTAAACTAAAACATATAACACTCAGACATATATTGTGGCCATACTTTTACTGGTTTTAGTCATTAGACTGTGGCTATGCTGGGGTACTACCATTCAAGTTATTCAGTTGATCATATTGACTCCTGTGTTTGTTGAACTGCAAGTTTACAAGACAAAAACAAACAACACAAGTTGTTAAGCAGTGAAGACGTAAACACATACATGGACAGATACACACATACATATTTACATATATACATACACATATATATAGACAGACACAGATATATAACTAGAGCTGTCATTTACAATTGAGTATGACTTGATAGCATGTATCAGATTCAGAGTAACTGCTCTCCTAGACAGGCTGCCCTCACTACAGTTTAAGGAGCCCATGTTTCCTCAATGCAGTCTTATTTCATTCAAAGTCACTGCTCCAAGTCAGGCTGTCTTCCCCATATTTCCCCATATTTCTACACACACATATATATATATATATATATATATATATCATCATCATCGTCGTTGGTATGGACGTGTGATGCGTAAATAGGTGCAGAGCACTAGAGGTCGATGTAAGCCGCAGAGTGGGGGAGACCCAAGAAGACCTGGGATGAGGTGATAAAAGCCGACCTTATCCAATTGCACCTCTCAAAGACGATGACACATGACCGTGACCTCTGGCGTCACGCAGTAGTACAGAAGACCCCCCCCCCCCCCGGTACAAACCGAAACTGAAGCATATAGACAATATGCCCCCACCTCCTCCCACTGCAAAGTGGTCGTGGAGGTGCCATAATGTTTTCCAATTTTTCATGCATTACATGTAATATTGAAATGCAGAGTTTTTCTTTATAAATTATATCACTGATTTAAAATCAATCATCATTTTCTTACAAAAAAAATGTATGAAACACAGCAAAGCGTGGGTAATTCGGCTAGTATATTCTACTGAGATTTCTTGGCATTTCTTTACCCAGCGGTCATCCTCCATGCGCATCACATGTCCATGCCATCTCAGTCTTCTCTCCTGCACACCACAACTTATCCCTCTTATACCCAGTTTCTCTCTCAACTCATCTATGCTTGGTCGTTCACGCACATTGACATTGCACATCCAACAGAGCATGCTTACTTCATTTCTCTCCAGCCGTCACATATCTTCTGTAGTTGCTGCCCATGTCTCACTACCATGCAGCATCGCGCATCTCACACAGGCATCATATAACCGGCCTTTCATACGCAGGGAGAAACCCTTCTTTGTCAACAGAGGAAGCAGCTCCCTAAACTTCTTCCAACCCGTCCTTATTCTAGATACTATGGCCTCGGAACACTCTGTACATAGCTTGCACTGTCCTCACAAGCCATTCCTCTACACATAGTTTTCTTAGGGACCACCAGATGACAGATCGGGGTACCCCATCAAAGGCCTTCTCTAAGTCAACAAAAGCTAAGTATAGTGGCTTATTCTTCTCTAATATTTATATATAATGCATATATATATATATATAATATATATATAATATATACATAATATATATATATATAATACATATATAATATATACATAATATATATATATATATAATACATATATAATATATACATAATATATATATATAATACATATATAATATATACATAATATATATATATAATACATATATAATATATACATAATATATATATATATAATACATATATAATATATACATAATATATATATATAATACATATATATCTATATAATATATATATAATATATATAATATATATATATATATAATATATATATATATATATATATAATATATATATATATATATATAATATATATATATATATATATAATATATATATATATATATATAATATATATATATATATATAATATATATATATATATATATATAATATATATATATATATATATGCTAACCCATGCTAGTGTGGAAAATGGACGTTAAACGAAGATGATGATGATGATGATGATGATATGGAGGCACATGGCTATGGAGGCACATGGCTTAGTGGTTAGAGCATTGGCCTTGCAATCGAAAGGTTGTGAGTTCAATTCTCAGACTGGGTGATGTGTTGTTTCCTTGAGCAAGACACTTTATTTCACATTGCTCCAGTTTACTCAGCTGTAGAAATGAGATTATAGGGACTGGGGTCCCTATAATTCCACTGCAAAGTGGTCGTGGAGGTGCCATGGCAAAAAGAAAGCACCCAGCCCACACTGTAAAGTGGACGTGTAGGTACCACGGAAAAAAAAGCACCCAGCACTCACTGTAAATGAGGTTGGTGTTAGGAAGGGCATCCAGCTGTAGAAATCAAGCCAGAATCAGTTCCTGTCCCACCCTTGCAAGCAGGGAAAAGCAGATGTAAAATGAAGATGATGATGATGATGATGATGATATATAATATATACATAATAATCTATATAATATCTATATAATATTTATATAATATATCATCATCATCATCAACGTTTAACGTCCGTCTTCCACGCTTGCATGGGTTTGGACGGGGGTTTTCCCACTTGAGGCAAGAGTGTTTGTCTTGCTCGCATAGGACTGTCTGGCGGGTTTTCTACAGTTGGATGCCCTTCCTAACACAAACCACATTTACAGTGTATATATATATATATATATAAGCAATGAATTATTTAATTTATTGATTATTCAACAAATTTAGTTTATAATAGATTAGAAACACTCAACAGATTTCTTCTGTTCAAGGGTACCAAAATATTGGTACCCTTGAAATATATATAATAAAATAAATGTGGTTTTATAAAGATAGCTTCCATTTATTAATATTATTGATATATATATATATGTTTTCATCAATTAAATTTCACTAACAAACATTAGTGTATTGCCTACCATGCCATACATTGGAACTAAAACCTAAACCACATAGCAGTGAAATGAACTTCTTAACCACCCACATATGCCTGCACCTTGAATAAGAATTTGATTGAAGTTGGCATAATTCCTGCAATATCAAATATTATTGAAGTTACATCAATATTATTTATTTCATGATCTGAGTAGATACTCTATCACTGCAGCAGCAGTAACAGCAGTAGCATCTCTTTGATAATCTATTGTAGCAGCAGAAATACTATCATTTTGATCATCTTAATAGATAATGTATTGCTGTAGCTGTAACATTATCTCTTTGATAATCTTAACAGATGATATATTGTTGTGGCAGTGTTATTATGTCTTTCATAATGTCAATTATTTTAAGAGTATTCCAATATGTAATCCAAACATAAAGAAACAGAATTATTGGTAAATAGTCCTGATTCTCCTGTTTACTCTGTTTAGTCAGCTTGGACAGTGAGTTTGACCTGTCAGCTTGGACAGTGAGTTTGACCTGTCAGCTTGGATAGTGAGTTTGACCTGTCAGCTTGGACAGTGAGTTTGACCTGTCAGCTTGGACTGACTTTGACCTGTCAGCTTGGACAGTGAGTTTGACCTGCCAGCTTGGACAGTGAGTTTGACCTGCCAGCTTGGCCAGTGAGTTTGACCTGTCAGCTTGGACAGTGAGTTTGGCCTGTCAGCTTGGACTGTTTTTGACCTGTCAGCTTGGACAGTGAGTTTGACCTGTCAGCTTGGACAGTGAGTTTGACCTGCCAGCTTGGACAGTGAGTTTGACCTGTCAGCTTGGACAGTGAGTTTGACCTGTCAGCTTGGACAGTGAGTTTGACCTGTCAGCTTGGACAGTGAGTTTGACCTGCCAGCTTGGACAGTGAGTTTGACCTGTCAGCTTGGACAATGAGTTTGACCTGTCAGCTTGGACAGTGAGTTTGACCTGTCTTCTTGGACAATGACTTTGACCTGCCAGCTTGGACAGTGAGTTTGACCTGCCAGCTTGGACAGTGATTTTGACTTGTCAGCTTAGACAGTGAGTTTGACCTGTCAGCTTGGACAGTGACTTTGACCTGTCAGCTTGGACAGTGACTTTGACCTGCCAGCTTGGACAGTGAGTTTGACCTGCCAGCTTGGCCAGTGAGTTTGGCCTGTCAGCTTGGACTGTTTTTGACCTGTCAACTTGGACAGTGAGTTTGACCTGCCAGCTTGGACAGTGAGTTTGACGTGCCAGCTTGGACAGTGAGTTTGACCTGTCAGCTTGGACAGTGAGTTTGACCTGCCAGCTTGGACAGTGAGTTTGACTTGCCAGCTTGGACAGTGAGTTTGACATGTCAGCTTGGACAGTGAGTTTGACCTGTCAGCTTGGACTGTGTTTAACCTGTCAGCTTGGACAGCGAGTTTGACCTGTCAGCTTGGACAGTGAGTTTGACCTGCCAGTTTGGACAATGACTTTGACCTTTCAGCTTCGACAGTGAGTTTGACATGTCAGCTTGGACAGTGAGTTTGACCTGTCAGCTTGGACTGTGTTTAACCTGTCAGCTTGGACAGTGAGTTTGACCTGTCAGCTTGGACAGTGAGTTTGACCTGCCAGCTTGAACAGTGAGTTTGACTTGCCAGCTTGGACAGTGAGTTTGACATGTCAGCTTGGACAGTGAGTTTGACATGTCAGCTTGGACAGTGAGTTTGACCTGTCAGCTTGGACTGTGTTTAACCTGTCAGCTTGGACTGTGAGTTTGACCTGCCAGCTTGGACAGTGAGTTTGACCTACCATGCAGGGTCAGCTTCATGTCCAGGACTGAAGGTCTGGTTAATGGTCAAGATTAAGGTCAGGCTTATAACTAGAACTATAGTCAGCTTCATGGCTATAGTCACTATTAGGTTTACTTTTCCTCTCCCACACACACAAACTGCTGAACTGCACCTCCCCCACCCACCAACATATATAAACTCCACTCCACCTTCCCACCCCCAACATATATAAACTCCACTCCACCCCCACCCCCATATATAAATTCCACTCCACTCCCCATCCCCACCAACATATATAAACTCCACTCCACCCCCACCCCCACCAACATATATAAACTCCGCTCCACCCCCACCAACATATATAAACTCCACTCCACTCCACCCACCCCCCCACCAACATATATAAACTCCACTCCACCTCCCCCACCAACATATATAAACTCCACTCTACTCCACCCCCACCAACATATATAAACTCCACTCCACCCCCACCCCACCCCCACACCCCACCAACATATATAAACTCCTCTCCCCCCACCAGCACCAACCAACATATAAACTCCACTCCACCCTCCACCCCCCCACCAACATATATAAACTCCACTCCACTCCACCTCCCCCCACCAACATATATAAACTCCCCCCACCCCCACCACCACCAACATATATAAACTCCACTCCACTCCACCCCACCCCCCCTCACCAAGCCCTCCATACAGAAGGTGTTGGCAGCAGATGGACCTAATGACCAAATAGATTCAAATGGTTAAGAAGTCACTTCACAATCATAATGTTCTGGGTTTGATCCCACTGCAAAACATTTTGGGCGTATTTTACTATAGCCTGACGTCATCCCAAGCCTTGTTAATAGAATTTGGTAGATGGAAACATTTGGAAGCCCATCAGATGGAGTGTTACTAAAATTCAAATGGCCTATCATTGAATTCTTCCTGTAAATCGAGTTAAAGATTCATGTGTTTATGGAACATGATAATTTAATGAGTAGGCCAACCCATTGATAAAAAATCTGAAACACTAATTGTCAAAATTGTTGAGGGTTCATTTAGTTACTGTTGGCAGTAAATATTCCTCACCTCTGATCCATCCAGGATAGTAAATTATATAAACAATAACCTCTTTCCCTGCAAGCACAACCCACAGACCTTTAAAAGTGCCAAGTGGTTAACTTGCTGTTATGTGAAGAATACTGCCAACAACACCTGGAGGAAGCCACACCTCACCACCACCATAAGACCTGGAAGATGCCAATCATGGGAGGAAAAAGATGTCTTTCTGTAAGATGACAACCCTGCCAAATTGTAGCCAAACCTTCTGGTCCTTTGCCAAGAGGGTCTCCTCTAACTTTGTAGAAACATCCTACTCACCACTTCTCAACCAACTATTATTGGAGAACATTACTATCAATGCATGTAAATGTATAATTATATGTCAGATATAAATAGTTATAAACTAACATACACACAGCAGATGCACAATTATATACATATAATTATAGGTACATACACATACTGAAACATACACACACATTTATATAGAGATAAAGAGAGCAAGAGAGAGAGTCAGACAGAGAATGAGTAAAAGAGATATAGACAAACAGGTAGATAATAGATATGTTTCTTTTATTTGCCACCAGGGCATCAAAAGTGGGACAAGTACAATGGGGGGAGTTTACAAAACAAGGCGTCCTCAATAGGGAGGAGGCAATAACAATATATAAAAATAAAATAAAATATAACAAAAAATAATTGCATTTATACACAAATGAAGTGACACATACACACACACACATATATATATATATATATATATATATATATATATATATATATATATATTAAAATTAAATGAGAAAAAACTCTAATTACAGGAGTATAAACAAGATAGACAGAAACATGTTTTTCCTCTAACTTATATATATAGATCTCCTTAGCATGGTTTCATATTATATATAATAAAAGGTGGTTCAGTAGGTGTATAGAATCAATAAAGACCTTAATGTGAAGCCTCACTTTCTTTTCAATACATTAGATTATATAGATTTAAAAGAATCGAAGTGTTGTAACATATGTACAAACTTTATTTGTACATATGCTACATATTTTATATTACAATTGCTTCAATATCAATCAAGGTGTCGGGACCTTACACTCTTTTGACATCTCATTAGATATGCGAGCTTATATGTTCAAAGACACAGGCCTCGAGTGTTTCGAACAGCGTGTTACATGTAACTGTTGTTACACACATAACTAACATATATAAATATATATATATATGGAGGCACATGGCTTAGTGGTTAGAGCATTGGCCTTGCAATCAAAAGGTTGTGAGTTCAATTCTCAGACCGGGTGATGTGTTGTTTCCTTGAGCAAGACACTTTATTTCACATTGTTCCAGTTTACTCAGCTGTAGAAATGAGATGATAGGACTGTGGTCCATATCATTCCACTACAAAGTGGACGCGGAGGTACCACGGAAAAAAGCACCCAGCACTCACTGTAAATGAGGTTGGTGTTAGGAAGGGCATCCAGCTGTAGAAATCAGCCAGAATCAGTTTCCGTCCCAGCCTTGCAAGCAGGGAAAAGCGGACGTAAAATGAAATGATGATGATGAATGATGATATATATATATATATATATATATATATATATGTAAGTATGTTTTGAAACAGTGAGCAGGTTTGAAATTAGAAAATATATAGCTTTCACCGTATTTTTGACTAAAGGAATTTTAGCCTGATAATGGGGTTTAGAACCCTCACATAAATGGAAAAAGATGAGTATTGACGTACATGTACGTCAATACTCATCTTTTTCCATTTATCTGAGGGTTCTAAACCCCATTATCAGGCTAAAATTCCTTTAGTCAAAAATACGGTGAAAGCTATATATTTTCTAATATATATATATATATATATATATACATATACGTGTTTGAACAATAAAAGCAGGTCAGATGTAGGAAGATAGTTAGTTCATTGTTTTACAATCGTTTCAGAATGTCGATTGATCTATGCAGATCGATGTACTGACTAGCATGGTAGTGGTTACATTACTACCTATTTCTAGTCTCGAAAACCCTATTCAATCAGCCGTCCTCCTCATAAACACCTAGAGGATGCCACACCTCATCACCACCATTAAACCTGGAAGATGCCAATCATGGGAGGGAGATGTCTTTCTGTAAGATCACAACCCTGCCAAATTGTAGCCAAACCTTCTGGTCCTTTGCCAAGAGGGTCTCCTTTAGCTTTGTAGCAACATCCACAAGAACTACCGGTCTCACTACTGAATCTCGCTGCAACCATCCTGCCAAGGAAAAATTGACATTCAGAGTTGACACTGTATTCAGTGCTCCAGTGGGAGCCTCTACACAGACACACTAGAAGAGGGAGACCGAGATTGACATATATTGATGCCCTAAGGACAGACACTGGTCACTGGGAGAAGCTGGACATGGCAGAGACTGTTGGAGAGAACTTGTCCATGGATCTCAGGAATTTTAACCACCATATATATATAGGGAGATACAAAGCAGGCTTTCTTTACAAACAGCTAGCAAATTTGAAAATTAGTTAGTACCATGTGCTTACACCGTATTTGACTACATAGAATTAGTCTGTTACTTAAAAACCTTCTGAATGGAAAAAAGGATGAGTTTTGACGTACAAGGGACACGAACCCACATCTTTGGTTTGCCGGACCAATGTGTTACCATTACACCAACACGCTACCCATGCTTCCTTCCATTCAATTAGAAGTGGTGTAAGCACTTGTTACTACCTAATTTATATATATATGTGCTAGAGTGGAAAATAGACGTTAAACGTTGATGATGATGATGATATGTATATTTATATATATATATATATATATATATATATATCATCATCATCACCATCATCATCATCGTTGAACATCTATCTTCTACACTAACATGGGTTAGGCAGGAATTGTCTCACTTGAGGCAAGATTGATCGGGTGACCGGGTCTCGCTCATATATATATATATGCACACATCATATGCTATAAAGTGGTAGTGTTGGTGACATGATAAAATACACCCTGACCACATCATAAACTGGCAGTGATAGTACTACAAGAAAATGCACCTGTTTCCCTTTGTTAACATGGTAGTGCTGATGTCACAGTAAAATGTACTCAGTACACACTGTAAAGTGGTCAGCATTAAGAAGGACTTCCAGCTGTAGAAACCATGCAAAACTGAAAGGTATGGTCATCTGACTTATCTAAATAAATCAGAACGTGACAAACCATATCACTCATGCCAGTGAGAAGAAAAGATGTAAAACAGTGATGTTAATGATGATGATTATGATGATAATATATATGCACACACACATACACACAAATACACACACATACACACACATACACATACACACACACAAACATGCACTAAGCGAGAATTTAAACCCTCATAGCTTTGTTACATAGGTTTCAATTATTTCTAGAATAGCTTCAGGCAACATTTAACACAATGACACCAGGTGTAATATTAAATCCTTCAATACATATAATATATGGAAGAGTTAATAGTGTAGTAAATAATACATATATATATATATATATATATATATATAATAAACGAATTGAATATTATTATTAATATTCAAAAAACTCAGATCTCATTTATATATATATATATATATATATATGTGTATATATTTATGTTTTGTGATTCACCAATGGATAGAACTGGTCATTCCATTTAGTTAATCATGATGTTTTAGTAGGAAAAGCACTCTATGTTATGCAACTCATCCATCTTTGATGTTGAATCTCGTGGCTGGGACAGGAACAGAGTTAAATTTGATTAAAACAACATTCGGAGATGGTCTGCCATAACAGTAACACTGATTTTGCAGGTCATCTCCAAATCAAATATTTTTTCTATTCTCTGTTTGTGTTTGCCATGATTCCTTTTATCAATTAACTAATTATTCAATCCACACCTGATGATGTCACTAGGGTCTTATGTAACCAGGCCA
>OZ024751.1:27181941-27186941 GCA_964016885.1 Eledone cirrhosa
ACTCTAGTGTTTTATAAAAGAAGAATTATATATACACTACACACTCACATTATATATATATATATATATATAGTCACAGGCTATACATATGTATATATATATACGTGCGTGTATGTGTGCCTATATCGTGATTGAGTGTTTGAGTCGTGCATGGAGCTCGTTTACACAAGATATATATATATATATAGTATATAGTATATAGTGTATATATAGGCGTAAATTGTAGAGTTGAGAGATGTAGAGCGAGAGAGGTTGATAGTGAATTAATTGCACCAAAAGTACATGTACACCAATCATTTAACACAGCAGCATCAATAGGAGGAGAAAGAGAGAGAGAAGGGGACAGTGTCAAACACACTCACTCACACACACAGATATACACACACACTCACACACTTGTAAATCAGGTATACACTCACATACACAGATATATGTATGAAGATGGAGCGAGGTGGGAGAAGTTCAAACGATCGACATCATTGATAAAGATGAGGACATGCTTACACTGAAGAAGACTGGATAAAACGAATGGTAGAAATAAGGTTTGATAAATCCATGGCTGCTGGTTGTGATGCTTGTAATGTTGGTAATAATATAGTATAATTAGGAGAAGCAAGTGTTGTCTCCGTCATGTTGAATGTTTTGTGTCACCTGCTTGAGGATACTGCCCTAGACACAGCACACTATATAGAGGGAGATGTGGAAGTGTGAGTAACATCTGTGAGTGTGAGTGTGATATGTAGAGATTGAGTGGTGGCGGCGGTGGCGGCGGTCAATATCGCCTACACCGACACAACGACTCTACTATATATATATATATATATATATATATATATATATATATATATATATATATATTATATATATACATACATACATATATATATATATATATATATATATATATATATATATATATATATATATATATATATATATAACTATAGGGTTAAATGTATATATTGTTAATACTGTAAATAAAACCCTTTTCTCTACTGTTGACCATCTTATTCTTCACTCTTTCAATATATATATATATATATATATATATATATATATATATATATATATATATATATATATATATATATATATATATATGTAAATATATATAGATATACAACTGTGAATAATAATTAAAATGTTACACTATATATATATATATATATATATGTGTGTGTGTGATTGTATATGTGTGTGCTGTAAGTGTGTGTGTGTAGTGAGTGTGTATGCTGTAAGTGTGTGTGTAGTGTGTGTGTGCTGTATGTGTGTGCTGTATGTGTGTGTGCTGTATGTGTGTGCTGTATGTGTGTATGTAGTGTGTGTGTGTGTTGCAAGTGTGTGCTGTATGTGTGTGCTATAAGTGTGTGTGTAGTGTGTGTGTGCTGTATATGTGTATGTAGTGTGTGTGTGCTGTATGTGTGTTGTGTAGTGTGTGTGTGTGCTGTATGTGTGTGTGTGTGTGTGGTGTGCTGTATGTGTGTGTGTGTGTGTGTGGTGTGCTGTATGTGTGTGTGCTGTATGTGTGTGTGTGTGTGTAGTATGTGTGTGCTGTAAGTGTGTGCTGTGTGTGTGTGTGTGTGTGTGAAGTTAAGGCGGTCCGCTGCGATTGATGTGCCGCGTCTGTCTGATATGGTCGGAAGAAGAAAAGAAACGGAGTAAAGGGAGAGAGGAGGAGGAGAAGGAGGAGGAGGTGTCCTGAAATCGCCTAGTCAACCAAATTGCTCGTCTGCTAGCGATTTCAGTTGCTTCTTTCATACACCTCCCCCTTCTCTCTCTTCCTCTTTCTAACACTTGGTCAGCTGACGACTGAGAAATACATAGTACACTATATACTACACTACACATATACTATACAACACTACACATATACTACACTACACATATACTATACTACATATATTCTACACTACACTACACTACACATATACTACACTACACATATACTATACTACACATATACTATACTACACACACTACACTACACTACACTACACTACACTACACTACACTACACTACACTACACATACTACACTACACATATACTATACTACACATATACTATACTACACATATACTACACTACACTACACTACACTACACTACACTACACTATACACGTGTGCACTTAAAAGGAAACCGACGTGTGTATGTATGAAAGTGTGTACACATACACACTCGTTTCTCACACACCACCGTTCCACACACCTCTATAATACACACTAATTATGTCCTTCTTGTTATAGTTGTTGTTTTATTGTCACTTGGTTTTTTGTGTTTTTGTTTTTTCCTCTTTTTTTAATGAAATTCTCCATCACAAGAATCATCATCATTGTAATTATCATTATCAGTAGAGGCAGCGGAGGTGGTGGTGGTGGTGGTGGTCAATAAGGCAGAAAACTACCGTTGTTGCTGCTGCTGTTATTGTAGCCATGGTAGCAGGTTGCTTGCTGCTGCTGCTACTGCAACTTCCTACAAATGTCACTCACTCTCACACTCCCACTCACACTCGACGTTTCAGCAGACGATAACCCTTAACCATTGATGATGAATGAATGAAACACTCGTTCTACATTCTCTCCTTGCTCCTCGTTGCAGCCAACTGCAGCAATGCAGAATTCATCATAGCATCAAAAGAATGCACGTCTGAAATTACACGTTTTTTCAATATTGCATTTTTTGTTGTTGTTTTTTTGTATATTATTTCATTTTTTTTTGCTCTCTCTCTCTCTCTCTCTCTCTCTCTCTCTCCCTTTCTGAATCTCTCTCCCCCCCCCTCTCTCTCTCTCTTTATCGTTTAAATGTCTTCCATTTCACTTTAATACGTATAAATATAATTCCATATTTTCTTCATTTAAAAATTCAATGAAGTTTAACATATAATCTGATTTTCTAATAGAAACGAGTCTTCCTTCCTTTTTCATCCAATTAATTTTCGTTCATATCATCAGATAATTCCGCAAATTCAGTTCCTTCTAAAATTGAAACATCATCTTCGTGGGACATATTATTATGGGGGGGGGGGGGGGGCTATGGAGGGTGTTTGTTATTTTATGTTTTATTACATCACAGCTCCATTACATACACAACATATATGTCACTATATACACACAAGATAATATATAATAATAATAATCATTTCTACTATAGACACAAGGCCAGCAATTTTGGGAGAGGGTAAGTCGATTAAATCGAACCAGTGCATAACTGGTACGAAAATTATTGCGTACAGTGCTCAGTTGCACAACAATATATATATATATATATATATATATATATATAGGAACCAGTAAGACCCCGACAGCTGAGCTCAAGCCGTTTCGACGGCTTGAGCTCAGCTGTCGGGGTCTTACTGGTTCCTATTACCCACTCTACTACCTCAAGTATTGAGTACTTTGGTGCGTTATGGTCCACCTGGTTCCTTACCACACTTCCTTCGTTATATATATATATATATATATATATATATATATGCAGAGGTTATATTTAATTTGTTGGGATTCAACAAGCTTAAAAATTTTTATATATTATTTTTGTATATTATTTCATTTTTTGGGGCTCTCTCTCTCTCTCCCTTTCTGAATATATATATATATATATATATATATATATATATATATATATATATATATATATATATTAGTTGGGTTTTTTTTTCCGCTGGAGAAAATAGTCTTTAAAAATGTCGAATAAAAAAGCGTAAAATATCAGATAGCAATGATAATAAAATATAGCAATAAATAATAACAATAACAATGATATAAACATCTAAGATGTCTCTTTTGTGGAGGTTGATTGCGCTATATAGCCGTCAACATTAGCGAGTTATCTGCACGGCAATTGCGCTTCTCTTTCTGTTGCAGGAATATTAGTTATACGTCCGATAACTCCATCGACTATCTACACGGTAATGTTAGTCTCTTAAACTAGACTACCTGCACGACGTGTAGATAGATGCTTTATTGCTTTTCTGTTTGTTTTTCTTCCCGTTCTATCTGCACGGCGACTCTTCACCCCACCCCACCCGACATATCCCCACTGCTTTCTATTCTTTTTTGACTGTAGTGGTAGATATACACCCGTCTCCCAGATCAGTTACCTATCCGATACAATTCACTATTACTTCTATTAAGATCTTTTTTTCCTCTACTTCAGAGGTTCTCAAAGTGTGTGGGGGGGGGGGGGGCACTGGGACCTAAGGGTGCGTGTGATAGAGATGATATGAGATATAATAGTATATTAAATATCATGCCTTTCATCCTTACGGGGTCGATAAAATAAAGTACCAGTAATGCACTGATATAATTGCTGGCCTTGTGCCAAAAGTAGAAACAATTATTTATATATTATATTATTTATATATTATTTATTGTATATAAATTAACGATTTTATTATATATTATTTACAATTTATGTGTAGGTCTCTGGAAATAGGTGTGGGTGGGGCTGTGAGGATATTACGTGGTATAAAGTTTGACAAGCTCTGCTCTACTTCAACAGACGGCAATAATTATATCTAGGTTCAATTCCCAGCTTCGCCATCTCACGTGTTTTTTTTGGTAGTTTTTCTGGAGTTTCTTCCCAATATTTAGATACAGCAACGGAGCCATGTTTCTTTATTAAATAACAACAACAATAAACAACATTAAATTAACAGAATTTACTAATTGTCAATAAGCAGCATGTTCTAATTAATGTGGCTGCTGTTGATGTTGCTGCTGTATATTACTGCTGCTGTTGATGTTGCTGCTGCACATCACTGTTGATGTTGCTGTTGCTGATATTGCTGCTGCACATCACTGCTCCACATCACTGCTGCTGCTGCACATCACTGCTGCTGTTGATGTTGCTGTTGCACATCATTGCTGCTGCTGCTGCACATCATTGCTGCAGATATTGCTGCTGTTACACATCACTGCTGCTGTTGTTAATATTGCTGCTGTTTTTGAAATTGCACATCGTTGCTGCTGTTGTTGCTGCTGCAGATATTGCTGCTGTT
>OZ024751.1:27189441-27196941 GCA_964016885.1 Eledone cirrhosa
CTGGAGCAATGTGAAATAAAGTGTCTTGCTCAAGGAAACAACACATCACCCGGTCTGAGAATTGAACTCACAACCTTTCGATTGCAAGGCCAATGCTCTAACCACTAAGCCATGTGCCTCCATGTATATATATATACTTACGTAAGTATATATATATACTTACATACACACATATATCAGTAGCAGTATCAATAAGAATAGGAATAATCAGTGATAAAATAATATGTAGATTTGCTAACTTCAGGAGTGGGGGGGGGGGGGAGAGTTATCAGAAGAGACTATTAGTTAATCCATCAAAGATAGCTACTGTATGTAAACAGTGGAACTGTTGAATGAAGAATCAGTGGGTTAAATGGACATTGAGTGAGAGTGGTGGCCCACAACGTCATCAGTTTGGCGGCGGGAGAGGGGAAAGTAAATTATATTTACCGCAGTACAAACTATTAGCTCCCCAGAAATATAAAATGAGGCATGATAGAGTGGAGCAATATTTACACTAATGTGCAGGTTTTACGGTATAAAAATGGTGGGAAAATGGTACAAGCATCCCTGTCAATACTGACAGATCAATCAAGGCCAACAGACCTGATATAATTGTGAAGGACCATAAAGAGAAAACATGTTTCTTAATTGACATGAGCATTCCATCAGATCGTAACATCTCCTCGAAAGAGTTTGGAAAGCTCAGTAAGTATAAAGATCTATCAATTAAAATTGAGAAAATGTGGCATCTTAAGGCCTGTACAATAGCAATGATGGTCAGTGCACTTGATGTGATAAAAGAGAATACTGAAAAATATTTGGACCGGATACCTGGGAAGTCATCTCTGCAAGAGATACAGAAAATAGTACTGACTGGTACTGCCCATGTCCTAAGAAGGACAGAATTATTTATTTAAAAACCTTGCAAAGACCTTTATTGTTGTTTGTGCTCTTGTGGCATCATTTGTGTGACAATTGATTCTAAAATGTGTTTATTGTCAAATTTTACCTCAAGCACCTTTACCTTGGCATGATCTGGAGAAGAAGCAGAACTGAAAGGAAGTTTCAGGTAATAATAATAACAAGAAGAAGAAAAAGGAGGAGGAGGAGGTGGACAACAGCAATAATAACAACAACAACAACAATGTTTTTTGGTCATGAGTACATTGAAGACATATACAATATATAGGACACAATACAATATATAGGACAATACAATATATAGGACAATACAATATATAGGACACAATACAATATATAGGACAATACAATATATAGGACACAATACAATACAATATATAGGACAATACAATATATAGAACAATACAATATATAGGACAATACAATATATAGGACACAATACAATATATAGGACAATACAATATATAGGACACAATACAATACAATATATAGGACAATACAATATATAGGACACAATACAATATATAGGAAACAATACAATATATAGGACAATACAATATATAGGACACAATACAATATATAGGACAATACAATATATAGGACAATACAATATATAGGACACAATACAATATATAGGACAATACAATATATAGGACACAATACAATACAATATATAGGACAATACAATATATAGGACATAATACAATATATAGGAAACAATACAATATATAGGACAATACAATATATAGGACAATACAATATATAGAACACAATACAATATATAGGACAATACAATATATAGGACACAATACAATATATAGGACAATACAATATATAGAACAATACAATATATAGAACAATACAATATATAGAACACAATACAATATATAGGACAATACAATATATAGGACACAATACAATACAATATATAGGACAATACAATATATAGGACACAATACAATATATAGGAAACAATACAATATATAGGACAATACAATATATAGGACAATACAATATATAGGACACAATACAATATATAGGACAATACAATATATAGGACACAATACAATATATAGGACAATACAATATATAGGACACAATACAATATATAGGACAATACAATATATAGGACACAATACTGGTTTCTATGGCTGGATGCCCTTCCTAATGCCAACCACATTTATGGTGGGTGCTTTTTTTGATGACACCAACACAACCACTTTACCACGTGGACTGGGGAGTTGGACAAGGATTGAAGTAAATCTCGGTGAAGGGTGGGATGTTAGGGTATGGGTGGTGTGTTAGGGTATGGGTGGCGTGTTAGGACGTGTGAGGTGAAGGTGCAACCCTGTGTCATCTCCTTTGTGAGGAGCAACTGTGCAAGGTCAACTTTTATCACCTCATCCCAACTCTTCCTGGGTCTTCCTACTCCATAGCTTCCATCAACTTTGAGCGTTCTGCATCTTTTTACACAGCTGTTGTCCTTCATACACATCACATGTCCATACAAATCTCCTCCACACTGCATATCATCCCTCTTATCCCTAGTTTCTCTCTCAGTTCATTTATATTTTACCATTCATATATATTACTATTACACATCCATCGGGGCATGGAAGCTTCATTCCTTTCCAATCTACGTAAGTCTTCTGCACACAGCACCCATGTCTCACTACTATACAACATTGCTCTTCCTATACACACATCCTACAATTTGCCCTTCATTTTGAGAAAAAAAACCTTAAGTGGCTAGCAATGGTAGCATATATATATATATATATATATATACATACGCACACGCACATACACACAGAAACAGATGTACAGAAAAATCATATGCACACACATGCACACATCAACCACCGAACCATTCATCCAACCACCACACCACCATCCAGCCACCCAACCACCCTACCACCCAACCACCATCTAACCATCCTGTCACCCAGCCACCCAACCATCCAACCACCCCATTCCTCAACCATCCAGTCACCCCCATTCCTCAACCACCCAACCATCCAGTCACCCCCATTCCTCAACCACCCAACCTACCAGTCACCCCCATTCCTCAACCACCCAACCATCCAGTCACCCCCATTCCTCAACCACCCAACCATCCAGCCACCCCATTCCTCAACCATTCAGCCACCCCCCTTCCTCAACCATCCAACCAATGGTAGTTTCAAATTAGTTGGTTTAGTTGCCATGGAAATGTGGATTTATGGAGATTATTGACAAAACTGGACAAGAAAGACTAATAACAAGATGGAGAGAGGTGGGGAGAGGGGGAGAAAGAGAGAGAGAGAGAGGTGGATAGAGAGAGGTGAAGAGAGAGAGAGGTGGAAAGAGAAGCACGGAAGAGAAAAATGGCAATTTTCTCTCATGTAACATAAATTTCCTTCTGTTGGAAATATTTAAATGGTGACCTGTAGATATTGTTGTTGTTGTTATTGTAGCTCTAGTGATTGTTATTGTAGTTGTTGTTGTAGCTGTTGTTTACTGTGTAATACCAGAGATCCCAGTTCTGTGTCATCGTTGTTGAGAGGTGCAATTGGACAAGGTCAGCTTTTATCACCTCGTCCCAAGTCTTCCACGGCTTCTATCGACTTTGAACCCTATGCCCCTTTTTATACAGCTGACATCCTTCATACACATCACATGTCCATACCAACGTAGTCTCCTCTCCTTCACGCAACATTTCATTCCTCTTATGCCTGGTTTCTCTCTCAGTACATTTATACTTTGCCGTTCTTGTATAGTGGTATAGTTCTGTATTGACCAGTAGAGTTTAGTATATAGTGGTATAGTTCTGTATTGACCAGTAGAGTTTAGTATATAGTGGTATAGTTCTGTATTGACCAGTAGAGTTTAGTATATAGTGGTATAGTTCTGTATTGACCAGTAGAGTTTAGTATATAGTGGTATAGTTCTGTATTGACCAGTAGAGTTTAGTATATAGTGGTATAGTTCTGTATTGACCAGTAGAGTTTAGTATATAGTGGTATAGTTCTGTATTGACCAGTAGAGTTTAGTATATAGTGGTATAGTTCTGTATTGACCAGTAGAGTTTAGTATATAGTGGTATAGTTCTGTATTGACCAGTAGAGTTTAGTATATAGTGGTATAGTTCTGTATTGACCAGTAGAGTTTAGTATAGAGTGGTATAGTTCTGTATTGACCAGTAGAGTTTAGTATATAGTGGTATAGTTCTGTATTGACCAGTAGAGTTTAGTATATAGTGGTATAGTTCTGTATTGACCAGTAGAGTTTAGTATAGAGTGGTATAGTTCTGTATTGACCAGTAGAGTTTAGTATATAGTGGTATAGTTCTGTATTGACAAGGAGAGTTTAGTATAGAGTGGTATAGTTCTGTATTGACCAGTAGAGTTTAGTATATAGTGGTATAGTTCTGTATTGACCAGTAGAGTTTAGTATAGAGTGGTATAGTTCTGTATTGACCAGTAGAGTTTAGTATATAGTGGTATAGTTCTGTATTGACCAGTAGAGTTTAGTATAGAGTGGTATAGTTCTGTATTGACAAGGAGAGTTTAGTATAGTGCAGTGGGGACTAGTAAAAAGTAAAGAGCCCCTTCAGTCATAAATGATGATGGGTTTTGCACCCAGAAAGTTCCTCTCTGAGGAATAAGTCCAGGCAAGGTTGTTTTGTGAAAGACCAGCAGTCATACCAATCTCCCGTCTCCAGTCCACCAATGTTGTCCAAGGGAAAGGCAATGGCTGATACAGCTTGGTACCAGTTGCAACTCATGTCTACTGCTGAACTGGAGCAACATGAAATAAAGTGTCTTGTTGAAGGACACAACACATCACACAGTTCAGCAATTGAACTCACAACCTCCTGATAGTGAATCAAATTCTCTAACCACTAAGCCAGTAAAAAGCTGTTTACAAATGTAGATAACAGGATAGAACAATATAGAACATGGTAGAATAGTATAGAACATGGTAGAAGACTATAGAACATGGCAGAAGACTATAGAACATGATAGAATAGTATAGGACATGGTAGAATAGTATAGAACATGAGAAAGAATATAGACAAAGTTAAGGAGAGTTAAGACAGTAATGATAGCCAAAAAGAATGAGTGCTAGAGAAAGAAAGAATCAAATAATATTTATAACACAAAATATCATTGTATAAATTATTTATAATATACTTAATGAATCATTGTGTAAAATATTTATAACATTTTTACATTATAACATTTAATGTATATTTGATGTAGAAAATATTTATAACATCTTCAATGTACCATTCCATAGAATATTTATAACATTATAAATGTATAAAACATTTATATATTTAAAATGTCATTGTATTTATAGCTTGTTCATAGTATCATTGTATGATTTATTTACAGTATATTCAATGTATATAAAATATTTATAACATATTTAATGTGTCATTGTATAAAATATTTATAAAATAACTCATCATTATCATAATCATTATCACTGTTTTATATCCTTCTTTCCATTGGCTGGACATGTCCTTTCCAGCACAGCATCTTCTTAATCATCTCAGTCCTTTGTCATCTCTTCTGTTTGATTCAGTGATTTGAGATCAGATCTGACAACCTTTGTCTAGGTCTTCCTTGGTCTCCCTCTACCACAGCTCCCTTCCACTGAGATTTCTTGGCTGTTCTTCACCCATCCATACACATCACATGTCCATACCAGCACAGTCTTCTCACACTATATCTAATCCCTCTTTTTTTCTCAGCTCATCTATATAGTGCTTTCATGTATGTGAACATTGCCCATCCACTGAAGCATGCTTGCTTCATTTCTCTCCAGCCTTCACATATCTTCCATGTTCACTGTCCATGTTTCACTACAATGCAACATTACACCTCAGCACTCCACATCAGGTGTACCTATTTAAGTAAGATCATGGATCATGTAGGTTGCTACCCAACAGAGTATTGCTATGATAATTAATATGAAGCCACAGTTCTACTTTTTCATACTTCAATTTATACAATAATGACTGTTATGTACATTTTAGAGGTGTCAGGTGATTGTTACCTAAGAATAATATAAGTCAGGCACATTTTCATCAATTTGTATTTTACAAAGTTGGGGATATGAAGGTTGAAGGACGTAGGTCGATGATTGTTCAAAATTCAATCAACACTTTCTGCTATTCTTCTAAACACACACACTAAGATATTAACTTATCTCTTCATTGGAAGAAAAGTACTCTCATGGTTGGCAGGTCAGTGTTTTAGTATGAAGGTCAGTGAAGTAAATGTTGGAGCTCAGTTATTGTATTAATGTGGCTCAGGTCATAGTTGGCATGCTTAGATAGTCCAAGAAGGTGATAAGAAATTATTTGAGGGAGATTTTACTGCTATTTCTAGCAAATTGGTGACTCTAGAAATTCCCTTCAATGTTAACAGCATGTGGGTGATAGTTTTATCCCCAAACTCCATTGATTAGTTAACCATGTATAAACACAGAAGTTCATTAATGCCAGACCAAATATATTCTGGCCAAAATGTCTACAAGGGGACATGATTCTTTCACTAATTGACCATTCCTCATTGGAATGGACAGTCCAATTTCACAGACCGTTTTATAACATTCATCAATTTAACTTGCCGTATTCACTTTGACGTGATAGAAATTTATTGAATGTAATAAACATATGAATATATATGAAAATATATATTCATATGATGATGATGCTGATATATGACGTGTGTGTGTGTGTGTGTATTGTGTGTGCATATATATACATATATATATATATAAAGAGAGACATAGACATATATATATATATATATATATAGAGAGAGAGAGAGAGAGAGGGGGGGAGAGAGAGAGAGAGAGAGAGAGTCTGCAGCACTGAGACCAAGGAGACTGACTATTAATCATGAGAATACTCAATGCAGGGGGAGATGCTTGTAACTGCAGTTGTGCCTTGTTGCTGGGTTAGTATGGGTCACTTGATGAGCACTTTCAGATTAATAATCTTTCATCAGATTATTCCTGGCTTGAGAAATCCAATACTTATCATAGAATATCTATAGGTGCTTCGATGTGTCCAGGGCAATGGTTTAGGGTAGGCACCCTCTTCTAAATACAATGTGCCATTGCTATTCTTAGATCTACCGTATCTCGTTACTCTGTAAGTATTTTTATGGTTATGTTCCTTCCACACATTTCTCAGTGTGGAACTCTGCGCTCCTCCGAGGCGTCATTTTATTAAAATGTTCAAGTATTCTGTTATGCCGTTCATATTCTGTGGAACCAATGTATTTGGCTTCTTGTTGTTGGTGTTGGTGGTTGGTGTTACAGTGTGGTATCTGTGAGTGGTGGTGGTTGGTGTTACAGTGTGGTATCTGTGAGTGGTGGTGGTTGGTGTTACAGTGTGGTATCTGTGAGTGGTGGTGGTTGGTGTTACAGTGTGGTATCTGTGAGTGGTGGTGGTTGGTGTTACAGTGTGGTATCTGTGACTGTGCTTCTGTTCTCCTCTCAACAAGAAGTAAAGGAGAGAGCTGGGTCTACATTGATGTGCCATACGAAGGAGAAGAGATAGGAGATCACCTGAGAAAGTGTATCGAAGTCAGATGG
>OZ024751.1:27201941-27224441 GCA_964016885.1 Eledone cirrhosa
TTATTGTTTTGTTGACGATGAGAAGGCATGTGACCGCGTTCCTTGGGAGCTACTGTGGAAGGTTGTGCAGGAGTATGGGATTGATATTACTATACGAATGCCTGAGTATTTGTGTTCAGATAAATGGTGCTAAATCAAAACCATTCAATGTGGGAGTAGGACTCCACTAAGGATGTGTATTGTCACCTCTCCTGTTCATTGTTTACATCAACAGGATTGACATGCGCAGTCAGGTTGGAAGTAGTATCATGACTGGCGGGTGTAAAATCAGTTGTCTTAAATTTGCAGACGACATGGTGTTACTTAACTCGACAGAAGATCTTTGACTTGCACTTGATAGGTTTGATGCCGAGTGCTGCATGGTTGGAATGAAAAATAACTTTAATGTTTAAAATATAAATGGGTAACTTTAAAACCAGGAGCCAACGCTCCCTACGAGATCATTTGACTTGCTAGAAATAACAGCCAAATCTTCCTCAGGGATTACTTTAGAAAGCAGGATCCATTAGATAATATAGTTATATATTTACAGAATAAGAAACAGGGTGCTAAATATATGTCTGATGAAATATCTTAAAATATATTTGTATCGGATTAAAGCAACAATTCCACTGCATCATATTCACTACACTTGTAGAATACTGGACAACTATCGGGGATCTTAGCAACATGTATCTATATAAATAGAGGTAATATTGTGAAGTCAGTCATAGAAACGTAGAAATAGTGCAATATTAATTATAGTGGCGAGAAAATCAATGAAGTGCAATTTTAGTTAAATTAGATCAATTTTACAAGGCAAGGGAGATAAATATTGCAGCATACCGAAGAAGACCTGCAACAGTTCTCTCCCTTGGATTATTACAGGCTAGAAATATTTGATAGTTAATGGCCGGGAATGATAGTGATAATTGTTCCTACTCTTGGCACAAGGCCAGCAAATACCCAGTGCATTACTGGTACTTTATTTTATCGACCCCGTAAGGATAAAAGGCAAAGTTAACCTCGGCGGGATTTGAACTCAGTGATAATGATATTAAAATATAGAGAAGTGTTATCACATTATTCTTATTAATCTAAAACAAATATAAAATATCTAACTCTCAGCTAGTCCCTGGTCTTTATATGGTCGCTCCAACAAAATAAATACATTGATAGTTAAATAAATAAAACCTGCTGCCGGACGTGGATAAATTCAAACTAATCCACTTTGGAAAAAGAAATGCACTGAAACTCACATATTCCCTTCCCTAGGGTGAAACCCTCGGGCATCCAACAACTTCAGAAACTTGAGAGTAATTTCCGATAACAACATAAGCATATAAACAGCAAAGTTGACATGTCCCGCAAAATGTGTTCCTGGATTCTCAGAACTTTCCAGTCGAGAGATATCCACACCATTATCTTTCTCTTCTCGACTTTTTCCCAACCCCACCTTGAATACTGTTGTCTCCCCACATGAAACAAAGTATTATGAAAACTGAAGCACCCTAAAGGTAGCGAAATCAAGGGCCTTATCAAGTAAGGTCTTGGATATCGAGGGGTAAAAATCAATAATGTCAAATTGTGTGAATCTAGCTTTCTATAACTGTTTGACTATTCTCCTACTGGTTAAGGTTGGACTGTTTCCTAATGGCTGCCACCCTTGGAGTAGGCAAGAAATTGGAATGTTTGGCTAGCGGAGAGGCCTATATCACCCTCAAGGACCATAAGGATGACTTTTCTAACCAACCAACGTTTGTTAACAAACCCTGCTAAAACAGAGCTAGGTCTTGTTAGTAAGGACATACTCAGGAAAAATAAAGTAATAGCCATTAGGAAACAGTCCAACCTTAACCAGTGGCATAATAGTCAAACAGTTATAGAGTGGTTTAATGTCCTCAGACACACTAAGAAAGCTAGATTCACACAATTTGATATTATTGACTTTTACCCCTCGATATCCAGGACCTTACTTGATAAGGCCCTTGATTTTGTTACTGAATTTACTAAAATAGATTATTTGGACCGTTTAGTCATATCCCACTGCAGGGAACCTACAGACACGCACATACAGACCATTCCACAAACCCAGTGAGAAACTTTGGTACATCCATAAGGACTCTAGCCACCCCCCTATAGTTTTTAAAACGCACCAGAGTACTCAATACTTAGGGTAGTAGAGTGGGTAATAGGAAAATGTATGACCCCGACGGTCATACCTTTCCTTATATATATATTGGCATTAGGAAGGGCATCCAGCCGTAGAAAACCATCCCAAAACACCCCTATATGAGCGAGACACGGTCATCTGACCCAACTTGCCTCAAAATGGGACCCGTCTAACCCATGCTAGCATCGAAGATGGACGTTAATCGATGATGATGGTGATATATATATATATATATATATAATTTAACATTGAAATGGCTTCTATAGGACTAGAGCTGTTTCATAGAAGCCATTTCTATATCAAATTTTGTATATACTCTAATATATTGAGTACTTCACTTACTGTGGTTACCTCCCGATTGAACCTTGGACTCATATATATATATATATATATATTTGTTCATTTACGATTCTTTGTAACAGTCAATTTGATAAGTTTCGTTAATACTCGGTCGGATACGATAGTATCTCTTGTACTGTGGCCCTCCAGCTCGGTGGAAATCCACGGATTATTTTAATCTCTATTAGAATATCTTTTAACCAACAATTCTATTGAGCTAAAAATAAAATTGTTAATATTCTACGGAGGATTATAAAAATAATACAAGTTGTCTCCCTTGCATTAGCTCTCGGCTTTGTAGTTGTTTATCTCAGAACCAGAAAGTCTAGAGTCAAAGACGTTCCAAATGTGACCATTCTGAGAAATAGCAAATCTAAGACAATATTATTAAATGTTGTCTTCTCTTTTAATGAGGATAAGCGTGATGTGTGAGATTTGGCCACTATTCCTAGCAGAATATTGAGTTCGATTTCTGTTTTATATATAAATGAGAACTGGACAGTGTTGGTGTCTATGTAAGCTTGTGTGGATATATATTAATAGAGCTATATATGGAGGTATGTTTATCTAGTTAGCAGTATCGGTAGAGCTTCCGATATAATGCTTCACCGCATAGAGTTACGGCCCTTTACGTTCTGAATTCAAATCCCGCTGAGGTTTGCTTTGCCTTTTATCCTTACGTGGCCGATAAAATATAGTACTACGCGCTGGGGTCGATTTAATTGACTTTCCCCTCACCCAAAATTGCTGGTCTTGTGCATATATAAGAAACCATGGTGAATTGGCAGTATTGGTAGAGGGTCAGACATGCTTTCCCGCGTAGTTACGTCCCTTTACGATCTGAGTTCAAATCCCGCCGAGGTTAACTTTGCCTTTCATCCTTACGGGGTCGATAAAATAATGTACCAGTAATGTACTGGATAATTGCTGGTCTTGTGCCAAAAGTAGAAACAATTATTATTTATATACAATATGGTCAAGGTAGGTACGATGAGAGAGCACCCAGTACACTCTGTAAATGTGGTTGGCGTTAGGAAGGGCATCCAGCCATAGAAACCAAACCACAATCAGTTTTGTATGAGCATAACATGGTCTTCGGTAAACAATGATGATGATATATATAGATTATATATATATACATATATTTAATATATATATATATTAATAAAAGATCAAAGGCCATATTCAGTTGATTCAGGTTTATTTAAAACTCTGTTATACATATTTCACTGAGGACTCTCAGTTATGATAGTCAGAGCTCTTCAGACGGCAAAACCTAAAATAAACATTGAAAGTTCCTAGGAAACCTTTAAATTTGGAAAAATCTAATAATTTCCCCGAAAAAGATTTTCTTTTCATGATACAGAGGGGCCAGCCAAACATGTGGTGTTTCTTAGACGCCCAATCCCTATATATATATATATATATATATATATATATATATATATATATATATATATATATATATATATAACCCATGCTAGCGTGGAAAATGGACGTTAAACGAAGATGATGATGATGATGATGATATATATATATAGGAAAATGTTTGACCCCGACGGCAGTGCTCAAGCCGTTTCGACGGTTATTTCTGGACTAAATTAGAATTTTTAGCGTAGTAAATAAATAGGGGCTATTTATTTACCACTCTATTTCCCACTCTACTAGCCTAAGTATTGAGTACTCTGGTGCGTTATGGTCCATCTGGTTCCTTACCACTCTTCCTTTGTTATATATATATATATATGTATATATGGTGTATATATATATATATATATATATATATATATATATATATATATATATATATATATGTATATATATATATATATATATATATATATCTGTATATATGCTGTATATATAAATATATATATATATATATGTATATATGCTGTATATGTGTATATATATATATATATATATATATATATATATATATATATATATATATATATATGTATATATATATATGTATATATATATATATATATATATATATATATATATATATATATATGTATATATATATATATATATATATATATGTATATATGCTGTATATGTGTATATATATATATATATATATATATATATATATATATATATATATATATATATATGTATATATATATATGTATATATATATATATATATATATATATATATATATATATATATATGTATATATGCTGCATATTTTAAAAAATTGAAAGAATGACCAGTGATGGTTGAATCTTTACAATAAGTTTAAAAATCTTGAGAAAGTTCCTCAAGAGAGTTAAAAAGAACAGAGTTCTTCCGGAAAGTTAACTAGGACTTATATCAATAATTGTTTCTACTTTAGGCACAAGGCCAGCAATTACCCAGTGCATTACTGGTACTTTATTTTATCGACCCCGTAAGGATGAAAGGTAAAGTTAACCTCCGCGGGATTTGAACTCAGATCGTAAAGGGACGTAACTATGCTGGAAAGCATGGCGTCCGACCCTCTACCGATACTGCCAATCCACCGCCCTTATATCAATAACTTATATCAATAAATAAAGGACTTATATCAATAATGTCTTATCGTATGGTGACAATATCAATAATGACTTATCGTATGGTGACAATATCAATAATGACTTATTGTATGGTGACAATATCAATAATGACTTATTGTATGGTGACAATATCAATAATGACTTATTGTATAGATTTATCAAAGAATGTCAACCACCAGGGAAGTCATTCTTTATATTTCTTTTAAATTTCTCTTACTGTACCAAGGAATTCCCTTGAGAGATGGTGTAGGGGTGGTGTAGTATAGTATATGTTGTAGTTGTGGTGTAGTGTGGTGGTGGTGTGGTGGTAGTGGTGGTGTAGTGTGGTGGTGGTGGTGGTGTAGGGTATGTTGTAGTGGTGGTGTAGTGTGGTGGTGGCGGTGTAGGGTATGTTGGTGTAGTAGTTTAGTGTTGGTGTAGTGTGGTGGTGGTGTAGGGTATGTTGTAGTGGTGCGGTGGTGTAGTAGTGTAGTGTTGGTGTAGTGTGGTGTGGTGTGGTGTAGTAGTATAGTGGTGTGGTGGTGTAGTAGGGTAGTGGTGGTGTAGTAGTGTAGTGTGGTGGTGGTGGTGGTGGTGTGGTGTAGTAGTGTAGTGGTGTCTATTATGACAATATAAACACCTCTTTAGTGTTCCTGGCAAGTATGTTTGTCAATGATTCAAGGCAACAGTATTGGTCATGCAGCAGCTCAGGCCACTTGGCCGCTAGCCAGACCAACTTTACTTGACACTCACAAGTTGGGATCTGAATGAACTAGTTTAATTAGTTGTCTGTAATTAGTGGTATAATGGTGATAATGGTAAGTGGTGTTGGTGATGGCGTGGTGGGGGTGGGGGTGATAATGGTGGGGGAGTGTTGGTGGTGATGGTGGTGGGGGGTTATAATGGTGGGGGAGTGTTGGTGGTGATGGTGGGGGTGTATTAGTGGTGGTTGCAGCAGCATATGTGGTATGAGGGAGGGTGTAAATATGTGTGTGGGAGAGCTGTATGTGTATAGATATATATATATATGTATATGTATATGTATGTATGTGGATTTGTGCCAGGCAGAAGTAGCACCAATGCCGTTTTCTAAATGCGATAACTACAAGAGAATTTCCTAAGTTGAAGCCACTATATTTGGCTCTGGTAGATCTGGAAGAGGTCTTTGACAGAATGCCATCATCTGTTGTCTGGTGGTCTTTAGGGTAGAGTAATAGTTTGTGAGTGGAGTGCAAGCAAGGTACAGAGATTCTGTCTCCAAAGTAAAACTAAGAGAAGAGTTTAGTAAGAAATTCACTGTATTGTAGTTCCAGACTTCTGTCCCTTTTATAGTTTTACAGGCCATAACAATTTGTCGGAAGAAAACAAACGAAATAAGACTATCCTTACAATTTCAAGCCCAAAAGTAATGGGACTTGAAATAATTGTTTCTACTTTTGGCACAAGGCCAGCAATTACTGGTGCTTCATTTTATCGACCCCGTAAAGATGAAAGGCAAAATTAACCTCAACAGGATTTGAACTCAGATAGTAAAGGGCAGTAACTCGATGTTGCAAAGCATGGTGTCCGACCCTCTACCGATACTGCCAATCCACCACCCTTGGAGGGGTTGATTAATGAGAAGTAAATAAGGGAGAGAACTGCAATAGACTGAGCTGGTCCAACTCTTTTGAAACATTTTTAGACAATGGAGTGGAAGTCTTTATGACAACTTAGGGAAAGCAATGGACATGTTTCAGTTGTATTAGATTTCGCCAGTGAAGCCTGTTTACATAAGGAGCTGGCTAGACTGTAAAGAAAAGGGGACAGGAATTAAGTACTGACTACAGTGTCTGATAAGAGCATTTGAGAATTCTACATGAAGGTTTTTCTACATTTAGAATGTAAGATTCTACTAGTCTGTATACACAAGTTGTTGAGTTGTACACTCCTCAGAACTATACATACATACGTATGTATGTATGTATGTATGTGTTATCTCAATTTCGAGTATATTTTTTGACCGGCCACCTTCCTGGTGGCAAGTTTGTAAAAGAAAAGAAATTGTCATCCCTTGAATCACAAGAATGTTTTGCAAATTTTGAAGGTGCCAGCTATTGCAGCCATTTGTAGACTATGAATTAGGGAGCTGCGCTCTTCGTCCGCAAATCCAAGTTCAGTCATACTTTGGTCCAAGCGGGTTGGTATATAACCCGTAGCTCCAATAATGATGGGTATGAAGCTAAAGGTGTATCTTGGCTACTGGATTTGTATGTGTGTATTACATAAAGCGTACAGGAGGGAGTCACTGAAGACTGGACTAAGTTGTATACATACAGGCAGAGCCTGACCCACACTGAAAACAAAAATACATTCCATATATTTCCTCTATATATATAGTAATGTCTTTACTTCCAGAAGCAACCCCTTCAAAATATCATAATTTCTTTGTTTGACCTAAATCCTCTCTAGAGTATTACAACATCCAATATCGTTTCAGCACAATAATAAAAACATAAAAATCCCATAATATATATTACAAAAAAAAAAAAAAAATAGAGAGAGAGAGATTATCACGTGTTTATTTCTAGTAATTTTATGTATTCATTTTGTTGAAAGACTCCCTCAAATTTGTCCATTCTTTTCTCGTCTTCCATGCATCTTAATAAGAAAACAATTTCGGCAAACTGACCTTAATGCATGAAATACCAGCAAGTTGACAAAGGGAGCAGTCTGTTAGGCTTATCTGTGTGCATTTTCTGCTGATTATATATCTACACTGAATCTATCTATCATATATAAATATACATACATATATATACTGAAGTTAAAGTTAACAGCCCCAATACACATTTTATTTTGTGCTATGAAAAAATAGCCTACAAAGTTGAACATACAAACCCTTGGACGGCATCAACCCTGTAACTTGGACTTATGTCTGCTGCTGCTGTGTGCGTGCGTACACACACAACATTGCATTAATAATATAACTATGAATTATTGTGTAGTGCTCAGGTGCACTACAACTCGTCAAAGGTGTATGTATAGTACATAGAATAATGTACAAATGACAGGAAAGTGAAGAGTGTACGAGTCATGATATACATATGTATGGAGGGGAGATATCAGGTGTAGTGTCAGCGAATCTCAGGAAGGATACGTGTTTAAAAGGATGCAGTGTCTCGACAGCTAACAACTGATGCAGGTAATTCCATGCTACAACTCTGAGCAGGAAAAAAAAAATGTTTCCAAGTTGGGTTTGCTTCTATTTACCCTAATATTATTTAGTGGGATTTATAGAGGAACCTATGAGAACTTAAGGTATTTCAATATCTCCCATGGCGGAACCATATTAGTCATACAGGCTGGGGACACCATGTGCATGTGGTGAAATATTGGTAGAGGCATGAAATAGTTAGGGCCCAGCAGTGGGTTAATACAGACCATTTGAAATATGGTAGTGAGGAGGATCACATCTCTTGTACATACTTTCCTCTTCCACCAGCATGTCAGAGTCCATTGTTTAACAGATATAATAATTTCTAATTTAGTCACAAGGTCAACAATCTTATTTTATTGACATGGGATGAAATGCTAACTATGGTACGATTTGATTCAGAATGGAAACATCGAGAACAAGTATTGTAAAGTGTATAAAATATAATTTAGGCACAAGACCAGTATTTTTTTTTGGGGGGGGGGGGGGGGGGGGTAGATTAAAATTTACAGAAGTACTTGACTGAGTGTGATGACAAAGTTGAGCTGGAATTTGAACTCAGAATATAAAGAGTTGAAACAAGTATCACCAAGCATATAAAATATGTAATATACATAATACAATAACAACAACAAAATTATTTCAAAATAATTTATTCTGATTTTTTATATTTTTTAATATTTTAATTTTTTTGTGGGGGTAGGGGGAGTCTTTTGTGTTTTTCTTTTTTTTTTTTTGGAAAATAGTTTTATTTTTCTTCTTTTTACATTTTTCTTTGTACAAGAATCTCCATAAACATGTATACATTATATGTGCATACATTAGTGTGTATACATATGTGTATACGTTAGTGTGTATACAGTGGTGTGTATGTATGTGTGTATACACAAATTGCTGATATCACAAAAAAAGTGTCAGGAAGGGCGAGTGGGGGAAATAATTACTACAGGGTTTTTGCATTCTAAAACCTGCAGTGAGACACAGATGTCTGAGACTGGTGACCCCACATGTGAGGCTTCACCCATTGTGGGGTGGGGGAGCAGGGAACAGTCGATTGACAAAAACAACAAAGAGAAAAAAAATTATAAAGAAAATCCGCCCCCAGTGCCTGACTGGTACTTTTATCGACCTTAGAAGGACAAAAGGTAAAGTTAACCGTGGCGGGATTTGAACTCGGAACATAAAAAAGGGGACGCAATATAATAGAAAAAAACGGGGACATGCCCTAAAAGTTAAAAAGAAAAGCCTTTCCACACACAGACACAAACACACACACACACACACACACACATGTAGACAGACAAGATGAAGCATTCAAATATGTTATTTAGTTCCAAAGCTCTAATATTCAACAGTCTTATCAAGGAACAACAATATAGGGTAAGTTTAACCCCCAAAAGCTGCAATTGATCCCTCCAATGTTGAGTGAGGAAGAATGATCCAGGTGATCCAGGTGTGATCAAGGTGACACCAACTCAAAGTTAATTCATTTTAGAAACTTTCTTTACCTAACTTCCCAGAAGACAAATATAATTGTGCAAAAGCCACAAATACTTGCACTCATGTAGTGTGTGTGTGTGTGTGTATATATATATACACACACACCGACACAGTGTGTATGTGGCAGAGCTAATTAATAAAAAATATAGGAAGAAAACAAATATAGAAGAAATATAGTGAAAGGAATTAGTTAACATATGGCTGATGGGGGGGGGGGGTATTGGAAAGAGGGAGATATATGTCAGGGGGGGGGGTATTGGAGAGAGAGAGAGAGAGAGAAGCGGGTTAAATAGTGGTGGGGTAGGGTGTTGATTACATCCAGAAATATACACATGCGCGCACACACATGTATGCATATGTACAAGTAACTGGTAGGTAGCTGGTTATAGAACTAGTACTGTATTACTACAGAACTAGTACTGTATTACTATAGAACTAGTACAATTTAAACGGTGAAAGGGGTGGAAGTTACTCCCAGAAAAAAATTGATGAACAAACAAAAAAACAAAAAACAAAAAGAAAAAGACCAAATATCAAGTAAATAAAAATTCAGAGGAGACGAGGGAGGGGGCACAGATTACAGACGTGTGTGAGAGAGGACAGCTGTGGCCTGATCAAGTTTGTCACTGCTATGCCTTACAACTGACCCGAGGTGTTTAGACCTGGAATGTTACTCTCCATGGCACAAACCTGGGCAAAGTGGTGTTTTTTTGTAGAAGGCCAGCGGTCACCCACTATAATTACAACCCTGTCTCTATGATCAAAGTTGTCCAAGAACAAGGAAAAGGCTGATACAGCTTGGCACCAGTGATATCGCAACTCTTTCTCAACGAATAGACTGGAACAACATAAAATAAAGTAACTTGCTTAAGGATACAATACAGCAGCCAGCCCAGGTATCAAACTGATGACTGAGAGCAACACTAACTGAGGAGCCACACACTTTCTCTAACACTATAATTGTAAGATCAACACAATGTAGTGTAGTGTAGTGTGGTGTGTAGTGTGTAGTGTAGTGTAGTGTAGTGTGTGGTGTGTAGTGCGGTGTGTGGCACCTGAATAATGTCAGTATTTGGTCCAAATTCAATAAGGCTGTGTTGTGTTAAACTATTTCTATTAGTGATATTATGTCTAACTAGATCCAGTGATTATGCGACAGTTATAAAGAGGTGACAAGGGGAGAGGACATGCCTTTATGTACGAGTTTCTGAGGAATAAGTGGGCAAAGAAGAGAAGATACTTTCTCACTAGACAGACAAGTTTTATTTGGAGAAATAATTTAAAAACTCTTTTAAAAAAAAAAAAAAAAAAAAAAAAAAAAAAAGTCTTTCTTGGGGTTAGAGGCCAGACTGGAGCAGAGTTTACCCTGGTGTTGACCGAGTAAGGTTCCCCAGCTCTGGATGGGACAACATTCTGCCAAAGACTGGAGCAACGTGAAATAAAGTAGAAGGACACAAAAGGCTGCCCAGTCCAGAGATGAAACTGATGAGAGCAACACGTTAACCACGACAGAACATACCACCTTCACAGGTTGTAGTAGATATTACTGCTACTGCATATCACAAGGAAGGAAAGTTTATGAAAGGATTCAAGATTACACTATTTGTGTATATGTGTGTCTCTGTGTCTGTGTGTCTGTGTGTCTGTGTGTGTGTGTCTGTGTGTCTCTGTGTCTCTGTGTCTGTGTGTCTGTGTGTCTGTGTGTCTCTGTGTGTGTGTCTCTGTGTCTCTGTGTGTGTCTCTGTGTGTCTGTGTGTGTGTCTGTGTGGCTGTGTGTCTGTGCGTGGCTGTGTGTCTGCCTGTGTGTGTGTGTGTCTGTGCCTGTGTGTACACAAAGATGTATCAACTGAACTATTCATTGAATTAATATTTAAGTGGCTGAGTATTCCACAGACATGTAGCTTTAACATAATTCTCAAAGAGAATGACAATGTGTTGTCAGTCTGGACATTTAAATTACAGGTATAATCTACCTAGTTTCATTGACAAGGTGTGAGTTGACCAAAGGCTACAGTGAGACACCTGTCTGGGGTGAGACACCTGTCTGAAGTGTCACATGGCAGGATTGACCCAGGCCCTTATAATTGCAAAGTGAATTGTTAACCCTTCAGCAGGCTAGGAGGGAGATAGTAAGGGGGTGGGGGATGAAGGGGGTGGGGTTAAATAATAAACTAATTTGACAAATGAAAATTTAAGAAACATCAAACAGGAGAGAGAGAGAGAGAGAGAAAGAGAGTAAAAGAGAGAGAGTGGGTGAAAGAGAGAGAGTGAAAGAGAGAGGGGGGAGGGACAGGAGGTTGATAGGGAGAGAGAGAGGAGGGAGGTGGTTAAAAGATATTGAGATCAAATTAAATATATTTTAAAAGTACTTTTACGATATGCAACAACAGTTATTGTTGCACATCTGGTGCTGCACTGTTACATAACTCGATTATAATCTATAACATATTGTTAGTTAAACTGTAGAGATGTGTGTGGAGATGCGCGTGCGTGTAGAGAGAGAGGTGTGTGGAGATGTATGTGCACATACGTACGAGATTGCGTGACATGTACATGAGCGTGTGTGTGCACATACGTACAAGAGTGTGTGTGTGTGAACATTTGCATGAGAGAGAAAGAGAGAAAGAGAGAGAGAGAGAGGGGGGGGGGTGCATGTGAGTGAGTGTGTGTGTGTGTGTGCGCGTGTTTTTGCAGAGACCATATCGACAAAGTGGTCCATATGTTTATATGAGAGATAAATGGCTTAGCCTTTTCTTCCTGAAGATGAGCGTTTTAGGGAGAAAACGGAGAATCTGGGTGTTTAAGGGGGATACTTTGAGGACATAAAAATAGATCTTTTAGTAGTTCAACCCTTTTGGTACCGAACCACCTCTGCTTCAATAACTGTTTTATAGTGTTTATAGTGATCTAAAAACCAACAATATTAAGTAAGAACCTTTGATAAGTTATGCTAAGAGAAATTAGGTTTTTAAGGAGTTGTTTAAGAACAAGGTGAATTGAGGTTTTTTAAGGGTAGTTTAAGCACCTAAATGAGTCAGAGGGACTTAATCCACTTTAATGAAAAAAAAAAAAAAAAAAAAAAAAAAAAAAAGTTATCACATCAAGAAGGACTGGTGACTCTAGTGTGTAGGTTCGAGACCTAGAAATATAGCGAAAAGTAGGAGCAGTGAAGTATGAAAAGTAGATACCATGGTATACGTGTACCCTGGAAATATAGTGACAGGGACCATGTCGAGCGTGCCTTCCGGAAATTTACAGGGCTAAGAAAAGCTTATAGCCCCCCCCCCCCCCCCCCCGAACATATCAAACTATAACCCTGAACTTCCTCTAACAAATATTATAACACGTACACATACATTTGTGGGTGTATATAAGTGTATGTATATATAATTATTAGATTTATAATTATTTCATATGGAGTTATACAGATGTATACACACACACACATATTCCTATTATATATAATACCTCATTACCAAAATGCCAACCAAGCAAGTGCTTGGGTTACACATGTACTGACCCACCCACCAACCCATGTCTGTCAGTAGAGAAAAAAAATTAAATCTTGCACAGCACTTTAAAACAAAACAGTGGGTGGTGGTGGTGGTGGCAGTAGTGATGTAGTGTTGATGGTGTTGGGCAGTAGTGGTGGCAGTAGTTATGTCATGGTGGTGGTGGTGTAGTGTTGGTTGTGGTGGCAATAGTGGTGTGGTGGTGGAGTATTAGTGTTGGTGGCAGTAGTGGTGTAGTGTTGGAGGTGGTGGCAGTAGTGGTGTAGTGTTGGTGGTGGTGGCAGTAGTGGTGTAGTGTTGGAGGTGGTGGCAGTAGTGGTGTAGTGTTGGAGGTGGAGTCATTGGGGCTAGTGGGTGATGAAGTCTAAAACAGATGTTAACCCTTTAAACAGAAGAGTGGCCCTTAATACGATAGACAGAAGTTGGGGATTTGTGAGTGTGTATGGATGTGTGTGTATGGATGTGTGCATAACCATGTGTGTGTGTGTCACTATGAGTATGCAACTGTGTGTGTGTGTGTGTGTAAAAGAGGGTTCCAGCCCCCAGCCAAAAAATGAAATGACAATAACTCAGTTTACCTCTCATACAAGAAATAAAATAAAATAGAAGCACCACCACCATCAACAACAGTAGTAACAACATCAGTAATAATAGTAACAACTAGTAAACACCACCACCAACAATAACAACAGTAACAACAACAACAGTAGTAGTAACTAGTAAGCTGTGAATAAAGAACTATATCAAAGCTAATAGCAATATCAATCTGTTTTGATTTTTTTTCATATCTAATTATTCACTTTCACACACACACACACACACACATATGTACATTAAACACACACACACACGTACATTAAACACACACACACACACACACGTACATTAAACACACACACGTACATTAAACGCGCACACACACACACACATGTACATTAAACGCACACACACACACACACGTACATTAAACGCACAGACACACACACACATGTACATTAAATACACATACATTAAACACATGTACATTAAACACACACACACAAATGTACATTAAACACACACACACAAATGTACATTAAACACACACACACAAATGTACATTAAACACACACACACACACACAAATGTACATTAAACACACACACACACATACATTAAACGCACACACACACATACATACATTAAACGCGCGCGCGCGCGCACACACACACACATTAAACACACTCACAAACATCCATGCATTCATTCAAACACATACATCCATGTATGTACACCAAATACACAACACAAACACATACACATACACGTACACATTGGAAAGAAAATTGAAAGAGAAAAAAGAAACAAGTTTTTTGTAAAGAATTCTTCCTAAAATATAGAAACATTTTACCATTGAAAATAGATTTTTTTTCTCCAGAACCTTTTGAAATCTGAAGAGTGGCATGGGATGAGGGAGTGTGGAGCTCTGGGGTGGTGGGGTGGAATTATATGTGGCATGGGATGAGGGAGTGTGGAGCTCTGGGGTGGTGGGGTAGAATTATATGTGGAATGGAGGGGGGGGGGGAGACAGAACAATTTGTTTTCCCATTGTGTTAGTGTGTAAGTATATATATGTCAGTTTGTGTGTGTGTGTGTTTGTGTGTGTGTGTGACTAAACTTCGTCCAGACATCCATCATTTAAGGGTGTGGGCTGAGGTGAGGATGAGAGGAGCAGAAGTAGCAAGAGAGAGGGTGGACCCCATGTGGGGGTGGGGAGGTGTTGTCAAGGTATCAAAAAAAAAAAGGAAGAGCAAAAACCCCAAAATATGTGAAAAAGTTAAGCTCTGTCATTACAAGGAGGGTGTGTTTAGATATGGTGGTGGTATGGGAGTGTGGGTGTGTGGTGGGGCAGGGTTAAAGTTGTGGCTAGGAACACTGTAGGTAAGGTTGTGGACATAGAGGACAAGAAGAGATGGAAGTGCTGCCTACTTGATAGAAAGGGAGATAACTGTAGTAATGACTTCCGCCATTCGAGGTGTTATAGGGTCCATAAAATACTTGGTCCAATATCAAATTGTTTAGGTTGTCAAACTGTGGCAGTTGTAAGTATTTACTCTGGGCCTTCTGTTCCTGTTCTACCAACATCTCACAAGCCAACTGATGTATTAGGTTTAATGTTTGTCGTCGTTCATGGCCCATCAAACAGATCGTGCTGTCATCAACCACCCGGTATAGGGTCATCAAATACTCGTATTTCAGGTCCTCCTCGCCACTAAAATGGTTTGCTAGATAAGCATCTAGCTTCTGTTTTTGTTGCGACAAGTCGCTGAAATCTATGAAAAACCTGGAACACATATAGCGTTCCATGGCACGGATGTCCACATTGCCAGCTGGTGTGTAACGCCTCACCAACAGGTTACAGTATTTCAGTAAACCGCCACCTCGTATCTCTTCCGGGTTTCTCGTAGCGATTAGCTTTTCGGTTAAGTGGAACCAGGCTTGCGAAAAGTCCCCGTACACACTCTCAGCTTTCACTGTTGGGTAAAAATGCTCGCTAGTCGGAGTGTTGGAGACTTCATAGAACGTTAACAGACTGTCTAAGATTATCTGAAAGGAATCAACGCTAAATTCAAACTGACGTTTCATTTTGTCCACAAACTTTAGCTCCACATTTTTACCTTTGTTATTTGAGAGTGATATCAAACTCCAACGGTCACCATGTTCATTACATACTTTCACCATTTTCTGAACATAAGCTTCTTTCAAACTACAGCTGCTCATCCTGTCTTTACTGACGCCAGCTGGCAGAAAGTCTAACAGGCAGCCGAGAACACAATTCTTCACTTTTTGAAGTTCATTCTGGTTGGAGAGATCAATACCAAATATCAAGTCCAAGTCATTGTAAGTCTGAGATGTGTCAGTCTCCAAGACGTAGCTGGCTGCACCACCATTTAATCGCATGTCACGTACGTGTACCCCTTCTGACTTCAGCTTCTGTCGTACCAGCTGGACGAGGTCCTTCAATTTGACATCGAGGGTGGGGAAATTACCGCGACCATGGATCGGAATAGATGCCTCCATTACTTCCACTAGCCGCATCAGTTGGTCATATTCCAAGACCTTGAAGCGACAGGACGACTGTGTGTCCTCAATTAATTCTGTCGAACCGAAAAACATCTGGTCATCTAGACTACTGGAGCCATCAATATTACAGGCCACATCATCATCATCATCATCATCATCATCATTGTCATCACATGTTTCACTCGGCACATCATCCCCCACCTCTATTTCCTCCTCAGAGACTGGTTCCACAGTAACCACGGTAACAACATCAAGGTCTGTAGTCGTCGTAGATGTTCCTTTCTGAGTGTCATCAGTATCTTTCCCAATGGTGTTGGTGCAGCAGATTGCAGTGCCTGCAGGTACAACTGTAGCAGAAGTGGCTGGACCACTAGACATGGCAACAGCACAAACACTATCTGTAGCCATTGCCAGTTGTCACAACTTTATGGCAGTGTTTCAACAGTGGATTCTGGAAAGAGAAAGAAAACATTTACATAATTGTTGATAAACTGCAGTGACAACAACAACAACCATCACAACACCAACTGTCACAATACCATCAACCACCGTCAACAACCACTGACAACCAGTCACAACCACTGTCACAATAATAACCAGTCACAATACCAGCAACCACAACCAGTCACAACCACCACCATCACAACAATACTAATGGTCTCTCGACCTTCTAGAAATAGCAGCCAAATCACAAGACATTTTAAATATGGAAATGGTAAAGATAACTGCGAGATGAACATGTCTAAGGCCTTTGATCAGAGGTCTGATGGTGACTGACCTAGGGCTAAACAGTCACCACACATTCTAGTATCTCCACTACAACATGACATTGGTCACCTGTGTGGATTTACACTGTAGAGGTCAACACAACACTGACCATCTGGATTAACGAGTGAAGCCACAACACTGACACCTGGGGCCCAAGTTGTTGACCTCCTCGTGTTGGGGTCTAGAAACTGGTCACTCATGTTCAGGTGAACGACAACAGACAGCAACAGGCTCATACTCAAGAAGCTGGCCTCCAACCAGGTTGCATCTCATAGCTAGTTTCTCAGGTGTTTTAATAATAGGGACCCCAACCAATTCCTGTCATGAAAAACAACATGAAATAAAGAATCTTACTAAAGACCACAGTATGACACCTGGACTTGGAATCGAACCCAACGTCCGTAACCATTAGACCACATGGCCACTTCTTTGACGGTAATGGCTGGTCAGAGAGATTGATTGGGGTGGGGGTGGGGTGGGGCTATTGATGATATAGCCATGGGTGAGGACCAACCAGATTGATCAAGGACTATTGAACGGTAAAGGTAGGGTTTTAATGCCTTGGGCCAGTGGTGAGACAGGACAACGTAAACACAGGTGAAATAGCAGTTTTGTAAACAGCTGTTTAAAAATATAATTGTATATAGCTGACCATATTTGGAGTTTTGTTTCATTAGACAGTCGGTGTGAGAGAGGGAGATGTTTCGTTTAGAGAGACGTAAAGAGAGATATAGGAAGACAGACGTTGAGAGAGAGAGACAGGTAGAGAGAGAGACAGGTAGAGAGACGTTGAGAGAGAGACAGGCAGAGAGATGTTGAGAGAGAGACAGGTAGAGAGACGTTGAGAGAGAGAGAGAGACAGGTAGAGAGACGTTGAGAGAGAGAGAGACAGGTAGAGAGAGAGTGACAGATGGTAAGATTGTCACTGTCACGTAACAGAGGGGAGACAGAATATGGTAGTCTGCGAAAGTGAAGGGGAGAGAGTGGCTGAGAGAAGACTAGAGGAGGAAAGAGAAAAAGAGAATGAAGCAGTGTGGAGAGAGAGAAGTAGAATGAGCAGTATGGTAGCTGTTGAACATGTGAGAAACAGCGAGAGGTGGTTGAGAGTTGATGGCTATATATATATATATACAGATGTATGTGTGTGTGTGTAGAGAGAGAGAGAGAAAGAGATTTGTGAGTATATATACCCACGTGTGTGAATATGTATGTGTATAAGAGAGGAGGCCTACTGACGATGCCAACTCGCCAAAAAAAAAAAAGAGAGAAAGAATAGAGTGAAAGATGGAGAAATGATAAGACGGTAGTGAGAGGGTGGGAAGAATGGAATGTAAGACGAGAGAGTAGGAGGAATGAGTTAAAAGAGATGAGAGGGGGGTGTGATGACGACAACAAGCTGTGTGACAAGAAATAATCTATTGGTCGCCTGTATCCTAGCAACAATTTAGAACTGTATCCTACGTCAACAGGTTCTCACCTACCACTACACCCTCACTCTACTATGTCGACAATATGGTGAAGAAATATACAGAGAAACGATCTTAACATGAAAAACTGCAGTCTGCTGCACAATTCAGGGTACAGCTAGCTACCCAGAAATGTTTAAAACAGATGCACGGGTTCGTGTTCCAAATGAGTCAGTACTATGAAACCCACGTCGTTAGACTCCGCCATCATCAACACTAACATCATCAACACCACCAACACCACTACCATCATCACCACCACCACTACCATCATCACCACCACCACCACTAACACCAACACCACTACCATCATCATCACCACCAACTACATCAGTAACAAAGGAAATAATATCATCATCATCATCATCCACGAACATTTAACTACACTTCATTGAGAAATACGTAACTTTCGTGCAGTTCTGTTGGCGGCTGTTCGATTATACTACCGTGTATATATGTATAAATATATGTACATATATGTATGTATATATATATATATATATATAGTTGGCTAGATAGATGTTTTTACTAGTGAAGTAAAAGGTAAAATAATTCTAATTGAAATAGGTCAGTGAAAGAACGAAGATTTTATAACGAGAAAAAACTTTTTTCCACGCCATGTTGAAGACCTGTTACGCCACCGTCAGTAAGTTACACAATATGGTGAACTTTTATGTATGTTAAACATAGCCACCAGTGACGTTTTACCTGCTAGATGAACTCAACATATTGGAACGAACAAATACAGCGAGCAACATTTCCTTCTACAGGTGGAATACACTTGAGAAGTTCTTCAAAAACCACCGAGGTACCCCTCTCTCTGTCGAGAGAGAGAAAGAGAGAGAGACAGAAAGAGAGAGACAGACAGAGACAGAGAGAACAGCGAAAGAAAAAAGAAAAAGTGGAAGAGAAAGTGGCAGAAGTAGCCTTTTTCAAATTCATTTTCATCGTTACGTGATCGATAAAATATAACCCATCGATTACTGAGATTAGTTTCAAATATGGCCTAGTGCCAGTCTTAGGAAGCGAGAACATATGTGAAGGAAAATACTTTTTCTTTCTCTTTTGAAACTTTCCATTCCTGTAGACATTGCTGACGACAAACCAGAAACACTTTGTCAGCACTTTAGAAAGAAACAAATCTCTTTAAGTATTCGCTAAAATTTTAAATGGAAATACATTTTAGTTAAAAATAATTCTCGTTATCAATTTGGCAGAGTAAAAATACGTTTTTTTAAAAGTATTTTTTGTTCGTTAACTTTGGTGAGTTTAAAAGTTTTTAATGACCGCTTTATAATTACTGAATGGTCAAACTCCTGCATTTGATACCCACTCTTTTTCTTTCTTAGTTTCTTAAACTGAATACACACACACATATATATATAGTCTGTCAATGAAAACAATATGGACTTGTTTTAGAGACGGAGAAATAACGTATGGTAATAAATATTAAACAATACAACAGGAATATTGGAATATTAAGTGAAAAAAAAATATATATGATGGACAAATTATGATTTAAAGAGGAATGTGGTGGAAACTGAAGCGAAATTCGAAAATTATGAACGGATAAAAAGTTTAGGGAGTCGAATTTCAGCAGAGTTACATGACAACTAAGTTGAAAGCTGTGACTGATAATGTGACAGCAAAGTCTTTGAGTTTGACAGTAGTTTAGAGGAATAAAATGACAGAAGGGACTTTTAAGCGACAGAGTAGATGATAGACATAGTATGTGGAGAGAATTTCGGGAGCCCGAGTGGTGACTGTTAAAAAGAAAAAAAAAAATTTAAGTTTCGTGTAAGTCTGTATATGTATGGTTAGTGTTGGTTGAAAAAAGTGAAAGGGTTTCGGAGGAAATATATAATATGTAAAGACAGTTGGGGGTGAATTAAGGGAGAAAAGGACAAAGGAGAATAAAAAATAAATTAAATCCTAAAGAAGAAGTACGCGTATAAGAAAAACTAAAGAAAAAAAGAGCGAAGTGAAGTAGTTATTAAAACATATGTTGTAAGATAAATTTACCAGGTGGTATGTCCCGGTGTTCAGCTGAAGCAGTCCTAGTCAGCCAGCTACTTGCCTCTCCACTGCTGGTCACACTAAACAAGGGGGGCGGTTACCAAAAGAAGCCATGCTCAAACCACGTGACCCGCCGAAAAACTCTTTACTGCGCACTTGTCTTAGATTCCTCCACTCTCCCTCTCACTATCACTCCTGTCTCTTCCCCCTCTCTCTGTCTTTCGCTTTGTCAGCCTCTGTCAGAGCAAACAGCTAAAACCATCAAATCTTAAACTTGATTACAACTGGTTACACGAAGACAAGGAGAAAGGGGTGCTTAAGATGACGATGGTAGCAGGTATACTACTAATACTGCCACCACTACTACTAACACTACTACCACCACTACTCCTGCTACTAACACTACTACCACCACCACTACTACTGCTTCTACTACCACTACTACTAGTACCACCACTACTACTACTGCTGGTAACAGTGGTGGTTCTTACGGAAGTAGCATTACCATCAACAACACCATTAACGATAGCAGTAGCTTCAATACAGCTGTACTGTTATGGGGATTACCAAACGACTTACCACGTAGCTACCATCAACAAAAAACAACCACTCACTTAGAAACTCATAAACATACACACATGTTTCTCTCTCTCTCTTTATATATATATATATACATGTACGTACTCTCGGGTCACAAATTATAGGGAAGGGGTAAGCGGGAGGGAGGGGTGTGTGGAAATCGGTAATTTTTCTAGGTTGTCTCCGTTGAGTTTTTAAAAACCAGAATTAGTCGTTTAGTTTACATATTGAGACCCCCAACCCATTCTATTTTGTAACGTATGGGATTTCTAGTAATGCACTTTTTTGTCATGTAGAATGTTTTTTCACGTAAAAGGAAAAAGAAATGTTACCATTTAAAATAAAATTTCACCAGAGATAGATTAGGAAAATTTAATAAGGTGGGGGTGGGGTATAATAAGAGAGCGGGGGGGGGGGTCTGAAGAATTAATAAGTGTGGGGGTGGGGGTATTGGAGACCCGAGATTACCTGTGTAATGGACTCGCACACGATAGCAGTTTGGGAGAGAGAGACAATGAAAGTGAGAGAGAGAGAGAGAGACAATGAAAGTGAGAGAGAGAGACAATGAAAGTGAGAGAGAGAGAGAGAGAGAGACAATGAAAGTGAGAGAGAGAGAGAGAGAGACAATGAAAGTGAGAGAGAGAGAGAGAGAGACAATGAAAGTGAGAGAGAGAGAGAGAGAGAGACAATGAAAGTGAGAGAGAGAGAGAGACAATGAAAGTGAGAGAGAGAGAGAGAGAGACAATGAAAGTGAGAGAGAGAGAGAGAGAGAGAGACAATGAAAGTGAGAGAGAGAGAGAGACAATGAAAGTGAGAGAGAGAGAGAGTGAGAGACAATGAAAGTGAGAGAGAGAGAGAGAGAGAGACAATGAAAGTGAAAGAGAGAGAGAGAGACTACATTATATACCCCCCCCCCCTCACCTCTAACCTTCAACCAACCACATCAAACAATATTTCCATGTTCTTGACAAAATAACAAAAAACACATTCATTCACTGATTTCTCTCTCTCACTCCCCCCTCACTCCCCTCTCTCTCTCCACACACTAAGCCCCCTCTCTCTCTCTCTCTCTATATATATATATAAATTAAAGTATAGAATTGTGAGCGTGAAGCCAACAGTATTCCATAATATATAAGTGACTAATATATATATATATATATATATCCACACTGACCCTGAACCGATAAGCTCTGGTTTCTTGGGTATGTCACCATTTATAAAACAAATATCGTATTATATCTGATGACAGTGTACCAAAGTTTTGGTACCCTTGAAATATATATAATAGAATAAATATGGTTTTATAAAGATAGTTTCCATTTATTAATATCATTGATATTATACTCCAGAAAACTTGTAGAGTGCTTCGAATCTGTTATAA
>OZ024751.1:27236941-27239441 GCA_964016885.1 Eledone cirrhosa
AGTATGTGTGCAAGCGTGTGTGTGTGTGTGTATGTTTGTGCGTATTTGCCTACGTGTGGGATTGTGATTGTGCATGTGTACATTGCTGTGTGTGCATATGTGTATGCGCATGTATGTGTCTGTGTGTGCATCTGTGTATGCACATGTATGTATGTGTGTGCATGTGTGTGTGTGTGTGCATGTATCTGTGTGTGTGCACGTCTGTGAGCATGGGTGTGTACCGGTATGTGTGCGCGCATATATGAGCATATGTGTGTGTGTGTGTGTGCATGTGTATGTATGTATGTATGAATGTATGGGTGTATGGGTGTGTATGTGTACATGTATGAGTTTATGAGCGTGTGTGTATGTGTGTGTGTATGTGTGTGTGTATGTGTTTGTGTGTGTATGTGTTTGTGTGTGTATGTGTGTGTGTGTGTATGTGTGTGTGTATGTGTTTGTGTGTGTATGTGTTTGTTAATGAAATAATATTTCAGGAGTCATCAGGTGGAAAGAATTGTTTCTCTTCCGTCTGGTAGTAGTAGTAGTAGCAGCAGCAGCAGTAGTAGCAGCAGCAGCAGTAGTAGTAGCAGCAGCAGTAGTAGTAGTAGCAGCAGTAGTAGTAGCAGCAGCAGTAGTAGTAGCAGCAGCAGCAGCAGCAGTAGTAAGCGAACTTACATAAAGGTGAATGAACTTAACACTGATACCTGGAGAATCACACACGTGTATACACACACACATACACACGCACACACGTGTATATACACACACACATACACACACGCGTATACATATACACACGTGTATACACACAAACACACACACATATATGTACATATATATATATATATATATATGCATACATATGCATATATATATATATGCATATATATGCATATGCATGCATATATATATATATGATATGCAGACATACATAAACATGTGAGTAGATATATATATGCAAGTGTACACACAATTTAAACACGCCTACACACTAAAAGAAATCGTAAGGTATAATATTCCAGATGTAACTACCGTTGTTCCTATATTCCAGATGTAACTACCGTTGTTCCTATATTCCAGATGTAACTACTGTTGTTCCTATATTCCAGATGTAACTACGGTTGCTCCTATATTCCAGATGTAACTGCTGTTGTTCCTATATTCCAGATGTAACTACCATTGTTCCTATATTCCAGATGTAACTACTGTTGTTCCTATATTCCAGATGTAACTACGGTTGCTCCTATATTCCAGATGTAACTGCTGTTGTTCCTATATTCCAGATGTAACTACTGTTGTTCCTATATTCCAGATGTAACTACTGTCGTTCCTATATTCCAGATGTAACTACTGTTGTTCCTATATTCCAGATGTAACTGCTGTTGTTTCTATATTCCAGATGTAACTGCTGTTGTTCCTATATTCCAGATGTAACTACGGTTGCTCCTATATTCCAGATGTAACTGCTGTTGTTCCTATATTTCAGATATAACTACTGTTGTTCCTATATTCCAGATGTAACTGCTGTTTCTCCTATATTCCAGATGTAACTGCTGTTGCTCCTATATTCCAGATGTAACTACTGTTGTTCCTATATTCCAGATGTGTCAATTATATCTATCATAGTGACCTCGTCATTTTCCTCGGTCTTGTATCTATGACAATAGAAGCTTCCTGCTAGCAAACCAGGACAGCTATAAGGTTACTATCAGAAACGACCCGGGTGATACAGACCAACACATAGCTGAGGTGTGTTTTCACTGACCAGCTAAAGTGACACTGACTAGCTGTTGAGGGTCAGAGGTGTGTTTTCACTGACCAATAAAACTACGTTACTTATCGTTTCAATATTTGTGCCAATGGCTATAACTTCAGTTTTCATGTCATTTTTTCAGCTTTTTTTAAAACCTACCCTAGCATTCCAGTGAGTTTTACTGAAATGTAAGGCAAGTCTGCCTCTAGATTCTGCTACCCCTGGCCAAGCTGAATTCCATCGCCCTTTACAACAGTAATTTGTTCATGTTCACACAGAAAATGATAACACTCCTGTAAATGTAGTAATGTTGTGAGCTGTACTGATGAAGGGTGATAACCAGAAACATTAGTGTCTGCGGTTCTGTTTACATGCCAACATAAGAGCAAGAATGAACGGTTCATTCTACTGACATGGCTTTAAAAATGAGGCTTGTTTGCATAATTGCAAACGAATCGAATGTTATTATTAATATTCGAAAAACTCAGATTACATTTATTGTATTCAGCCATGTAGAGCGAAAATTTTCTTTTTTATTATATACTAGCAGAATGGCTCGGCGTTGCTCGGGATTCTAAACATAGATTGGCATGTTTATCCTTCCTTGAAACAGTTTCGTTGTATGTTCACCAATTGATGCAGAAGTTCTAATAAAAAGTGAAGTCGCCTTGGGTGAATAGGCAAATAATTTTCCATTAAGATTTTTCATAAGCATGTAATTGCGTTCCCTCTCTTTTTTGTTGTTTTTGCTGCTGTTGGTGTGAT
>OZ024751.1:27244441-27246941 GCA_964016885.1 Eledone cirrhosa
GTTCTTTCTGATCCTGTGAAGCCCAGCTTCTCAAGATTTGTATTGAGGCAGTTACTAACATACCCCAGTGCCCCAATAACCACAGGTATAAATGTGAAAGTATAATCAGGGTGGAGTATCTGCAGATTCGTCATTAGTTCTGCATAGATGTTCTCCTTTTCGCTAATTTTTGATATTATATTGACATCTGCTGGGCAGCTAATTTCCACTACTGTGCATGTCTTCTTTTCCCTGTCCCATATCATTATATCTAGTCTATCATACCTACATTTTATTGGGGTTTTAACTGGAACATTCCACCAGTGCTCTTTCATATTATGTATGTATATATCTTCAACATTGCTGTCACTTTTAATAGGTTTATTGTCGGGGCTATCTTTTCTACGGATGGCATTGCACAGTGCTTTGGCCTTTACATCATGCCTCATAGGTAGATAGTACCATGATGACATCTTTGTACAGTTGCTTATGACATGGGTGACATCTTCGGTGTTAATTCTGCAGAGTCTGCACTTGTCACATCTAGGTGTTTTGTCTGCATCTCTATCTCTTTTGTGAATCAGGTATTTATGTTATGCACATATGCTTCTGAGTATATATGCATATGTGCATATAAGAATGCATGTATGTATAACATATATACACACGTTGTTAATATTGATTAATACATGTGTATAATATATATACACACGTTAATAAGCATTAAAGTTTTGTGTCCCCATCTCCATCATCACCAAGATACACACACACACACACACACAGGTGCACACACACAGGTACACACACCTACACAGACACTCACAGACACACAGAGACACACACACAGGTACACAGACACACACACATGTACACAGACACACACACACACACACCTACCCAGACACATACAGATACACAGAGACACACACACCTACACACACATACACACACAAGTACACAGACACACACACAAGAACACACAGACACACACACAAGAACACACAGGCGATAAATATGGGGTTCCAGGTTGGGGATGTTGTAGACACGTGACTAGAGAGAAGGGAGGAGGTGAAGAGGGAGAGATGGAGAGAAGAGTGGGAGAGAGAGAGAGATGGTGGGGAGAGGGAGAAAGAGTGAGGAAGAGAGGAAGAGAGGGAGAGAGGAAGAGTGAGAGAGAGAGAGGAAAAGTGAGAGAGAGAGAGGAAGAGAGAGAGAGGAAGAGAGAGAGGGGAAGAGTGAGAGAGAGAGAGGAAGAGTGTTGGGGTGGAGACAAGACGGAAACATGTACCCCTCCCCCCCCCACACCTCCATCACCACCGACACCAAGCTGTTGACAATAGATAAACATTTTAACTCTGAGAACCACTGCTACCACCACCACCACAACACACCACCACAACACACCACCACAACACACCACCACCACAACACACCACAACACACCACCACAACACACCACCACCACAACACCACCACCACAACAACACCACCACCATAACGCACCACCACCACAACACCACCACTACTACCATAACAACACCACCACTTCCACAACACCACCACCACCACCACCACAACACCACCACAACAACACCACCACCACCACATCACCACCACCACTACCACAACACCACCACCACCACAACACCACTACCACTACCACATCACCACCACCACTACCATAACACCACCACCACTTCCACAACACCACCACCACCACAACACCACCACCACCACCACAACAACAACACCACCGCCACCACCACCACTACACCACTATCAGTACATATACTCCACCATTATACCACTACTGTTCAATTATAGTATATGAAATTTTCATAGACATGTGTAGCATTAATTTAAAGAATCAGCATGGTGCATTATGGGATAAGACTGGGAAGTTTGATTATTCCATGTATAGTTGATCTGACGGGATTCCACGCAGTTTCCGTCCACTATTAAAATGTCTTAGCGATAGTCACAACAACTATGACACTATAGTTAAGATGTCTTAGTGCTAGTCACAACAACTATGACACTATAGTTAAGATGTCTTAGCGATAGTCACAACAACTATGACACTATAGTTAAAATGTCTTAGCGATAGTCACAACAACTATGACACTATATTAAGATGTCTTAGTGTTAGTCACAACAACAACTATGACACTATATTAAGATGTCTTAGCGATAGTCACAACAACTATGACACTATAGTTAAAATGTCTTAGCGATAGTCACAACAACTATGACACTATAGTTAAGATGTCTTAGTGCTAGTCACAACAACTATGACACTATATTAAGATGTCTTAGTGTTTTTCACAACAACTATGGCACTATAGTAAAGTTGTCTTAGTGCTAGTCACAACAACTATGACACTATATTTAAGATGTGTTAGTGTTAGTCACAGCAATAACTATGACACTATATTAAAATATCTTAGCGATAGTCACAACAACTATGACACTATAGTTAAGATGTCTTAGTGCTAGTCACAATAACTATGACACTATATTA
>OZ024751.1:27261941-27264441 GCA_964016885.1 Eledone cirrhosa
TTTTCATCCATTCAAATCTACCAGTCAACAACACTTCTCCAATTGCTCTCTAAGCCCCCCCCCCCCCCACATCTACACATGGACTCTCTTTTATCCTCTATAACTCCTATTACCTTGCCACTTTTAACCTCGCACGCATTATCGGGCTTCCAAATATTTCTTATTCCACAATGCTTCAAAGCAAGTTACAACACCATCACCACCACCATCACCACTATCACCATCGCCATCACCACCATCACCACCACCACCACCCAAAACAACACCAACAAAACCATCATCACCACCATCACCACCACCACCACCACCACCCAAAACAACACCAACAAAACCATCATCACCACCATCACCACCACCACCACCACCACCCAAAACAACACCAACAAAACCATCATCACCACCATCACCACCACCACCACCACCACCCAAAACAACACCAACAAAACCATCATCACCACCATCACCACCACCACCACCACCACCCAAAACAACACCAACAAAACCATCATCACCACCATCACCACCACCACCACCACCACCCAAAACAACACCAACAAAACCATCATCACCACCATCACCACCACCACCACCACCACCCAAAACAACACCAACAAAACCATCATCACCACCATCACCACCACCACCACCACCACCCAAAACAACACCAACAAAACCATCATCACCACCATCACCACCACCACCACCACCACCCAAAACAACACCAACAAAACCATCATCACCACCATCACCACCACCACCACCACCACCCAAAACAACACCAACAAAACCATCATCACCACCATCACCACCACCACCACCACCACCCAAAACAACACCAACAAAACCATCATCACCACCATCACCACCACCACCACCACCACCCAAAACAACACCAACAAAACCATCATCACCACCATCACCACCACCACCACCACCACCCAAAACAACACCAACAAAACCATCATCACCACCATCACCACCACCACCACCACCACCCAAAACAACACCAACAAAACCATCATCACCACCATCACCACCACCACCACCACCACCCAAAACAACACCAACAAAACCATCATCACCACCATCACCACCACCACCACCACCTAAAACAACACCAACAAAACCATCATCACCACCATCACCACCACCACCACCACCACCCAAAACAACACCAACAAAACCATCACCAACACAATAACCCAAACGGAAACAAATAAAACAACAGCAACTATAAAACACGCAACATTTCGTGCTGGTTAGAAGGACCAGCGAGGAATTCATGGCCCTCATAGCACGAAGTGAAGAAATTTCAGACAGATGGGGAGATTTTTGAATCGAACACATATCGCGTTCCAGAAGATTTGTTTCTGGTACGAATGTCGTTAGATTCCTACAAAGGAATTAGAGAGAGCTTTCCTAGGGCTGAAGGAACCTCGAAAGTGAATCCCACATCGATACTTTTAAAGGGGTTCCCAAAGGAAACCCCACCAACCATGGAGGTCGAACCACTCGACCTCCACAAGACCGCGTGAGGTAAGTAAACCTTTCCTCTCTCTTTCTTTTAGCCTGCCAACATGGTGATCCTTAAAGTAGTATGTATAAATGTTCGAGGCCTGGGGTCGTCCTAGAAGCAGGATCACCTGCTGAATGACCTCGGGTCTCTAGATATGGATGTGATTGCCGTCAGCGAGACCCGGATTTCCGACACGAGTGCACTAGCCCTCATTTTCGAAGACTATAAGATCTTCGTATCTGTTAGTCGGCCGGGAGTGGGAGGTGGGGTGGCAGTGCTGTTTAAGAAAGGCCTGAATCTCGAGGTAAGGTCGATCTTCCGGGACCCGGGCGGTAAGTTGGTGGTCCTGCACGTGAATGATGGTGCCTTTAGACTGGTGGCCGTCTACGCCCCTACCGGAAAGTCTTTCTGGGAGCGTCTCGCCCTTTGCTGTTAGCGGGGTACTGGAACGGCATCTTAGACGCAGGCTGGGACTGTGTGGGAGTAGTTGGTAGGAACGGGGGATGTGCAAAAGCCTCAAGTACCTGATCAGCCAGTTCCAACTGTCTGACAGGTACCGACTAGATTTCCCTAATGCGACAGTGGGGACTTGGACCAACCGCATAGAGTAAGCTAGATCGTGTATAGACAGGATCCTCATTAGGAAAATAGACATAAATAGTGTAGGCTGTCCACGTTTTAAAACGGTCGCCTATTCAGACCACAAGTTTGTGGTCTGTATGGTCGACCTAGATAAGTCGCACAGGTTAGGACCTGGTTACTGGAAGCTCAACATATCCGGCACGTATGGCTTACGAGGATGTGGTCAACAACTTAGTTATGCAAAAGTTGACAGGGACGGGGGTCAACAGGTGGTGGTGGTAGTGGTGGTGGGTGGGGCTCTCAAAAGAGAGATTAGAGTAATGTCGATAGGTTTTAGCAAAGAAGTAGCGTTAGAGAAAAATAGAGGGGGGGGGGGCTTGTAGCTAAGTTAGACGAGGCCAT
>OZ024751.1:27269441-27281941 GCA_964016885.1 Eledone cirrhosa
CATCTTACACTGTAGTTTAGTTCTGTCACATCTTACACTGTAGTTTAGTACTGTCACATCTTAAACTGTAGTTTAGTACTGTCACATCTTACACTGTAGTTTAGTTCTGTCACATCTTACACTGTAGTTTAGTACTGTCACATCTTACACTGTAGTTTAGTACTGTCACATCTTAAACTGTACTTTAGTACAGTCACATCTTACACTGTAGTTTAGTTCTGTCACATCTTACACTGTAGTTTAGTACTGTCACATCTTACACTGTAGTTTAGTACTGTCATATCTTAAACTGTAGTTTAGTTCTGTCACATCTTACACTGTAGTTTAGTACTGTCACATCTTAAACTGTAGTTTAGTACTGTCACATCTTACACTGTAGTTTAGTTCTGTCACATCTTACACTGTAGTTTAGTACTGTCACATCTCAAACTGTAGTTTAGTACAGTCACATCTTAAACTGTAGTTTAGTACTGTCACATCTTATTAAACTGTAGTTTAGTACAGTCACATCTTAAACTGTAGTTTAGTACTGTCACATCTTATTAAACTGTAGTTTAGTACTGTCACATCTTACACTGTAGTTTAGTACAGTCACATCTTAAACTGTAGTTTAGTACAGCCACATCTTACACTGTAGTTTAGTTCTGTCACATCTTACACTGTAGTTTAGTACAGTCACATCTTACACTGTAGTTTAGTACTGTCACATCTTAAACTGTAGTTTAGTACTGTCACATCTTACACTGTAGTTTAGTTCTGTCACATCTTACACTGTAGTTTAGTTCTGTCACATCTTAAACTGTAGTTTAGTTCTGTCACATCTTACACTGTAGTTTAGTTCTGTCACATCTTACACTGTAGTTTAGTTCTGTCAAATCTTAAACTGTAGATTAGTACAGTCACAACTTACACTGTAGTTTAGTACTGTCACATCTTATTAAACTGTAGTTTAGTACTGTCATATCTTACACTGTAGTTTAGTTCTGTCACATCTTAAACTGTAGTTTAGTACTGTCACATCTTATTAAACTGTAGTTTAGTTCTGTCACATCTTACACTGTAGTTTAGTTCTGTCACATCTTACACTGTAGTTTAGTTCTGTCACATCTTACACTGTAGTTTAGTTCTGTCACATCTGAAACTTTAGTTTAGTACTGTCACATCTTATTAAACTGTAGTTTAGTACTGTCATATCTTACACTGTAGTTTAGTTCTGTCACATCTTAAACTTTAGTTTAGTACTGTCATATCTTACACTGTAGTTTAGTTCTGTCACATCTTACACTGTAGTTTAGTTCTGTCACATCTTACACTGTAGTTTAGTACTGTCACATCTTAAACTGTAGTTTAGTACTGTCACATCTTACACTGTAGTTTAGTTCTGTCACATCTTACACTGTAGTTTAGTACTGTCACATCTTACACTGTAGTTTAGTACTGTCACATCTTAAACTGTACTTTAGTACAGTCACATCTTACACTGTAGTTTAGTTCTGTCACATCTTACACTGTAGTTTAGTACTGTCACATCTTACACTGTAGTTTAGTACTGTCATATCTTAAACTGTAGTTTAGTTCTGTCACATCTTACACTGTAGTTTAGTACTGTCACATCTTAAACTGTAGTTTAGTACTGTCACATCTTACACTGTAGTTTAGTTCTGTCACATCTTACACTGTAGTTTAGTACTGTCACATCTCAAACTGTAGTTTAGTACAGTCACATCTTAAACTGTAGTTTAGTACTGTCACATCTTATTAAACTGTAGTTTAGTACAGTCACATCTTAAACTGTAGTTTAGTACTGTCACATCTTATTAAACTGTAGTTTAGTACTGTCACATCTTACACTGTAGTTTAGTACAGTCACATCTTAAACTGTAGTTTAGTACAGCCACATCTTACACTGTAGTTTAGTTCTGTCACATCTTACACTGTAGTTTAGTACAGTCACATCTTACACTGTAGTTTAGTACTGTCACATCTTAAACTGTAGTTTAGTACTGTCACATCTTACACTGTAGTTTAGTTCTGTCACATCTTACACTGTAGTTTAGTTCTGTCACATCTTAAACTGTAGTTTAGTTCTGTCACATCTTACACTGTAGTTTAGTTCTGTCACATCTTACACTGTAGTTTAGTTCTGTCAAATCTTAAACTGTAGATTAGTACAGTCACAACTTACACTGTAGTTTAGTACTGTCACATCTTACACTGTAGTTTAGTACTGTCACATCTTACACTGTAGTTTAGTTCTGTCACAACTTATTGCACCTCTTCATTCTATTGTCTCCACCCAATGTCCAACTATTTTCATGATAATTTTGTTTGGTTGATTGAATAACTAGAATAAGGATGAAAGGCAAAGTTAACCTCGACAACCATCACTTAACTAATGTGTCATCCATAATTAATTCGACGTGTATATATGCTTATTTACTTTATATGTACAGATTTAAGATGTATATTTATATCCATATTGAAACTTTCTCGGTTAAACTCTGTATTGTATATGTACAGATATAAATTTAACTTATACTTCAACTATTTGCTGCACAATGTCATATATTATACTAGCACATAATAATCAAACCACTATGTCATATAGTATACTAGCACATAATAATCAAACCACTATGTCATATATTATACTAGCACATAACAATAAAGCCATGTGTGGCCCAACTCGTGTTGTTGCAATATCAACAATAACTCAATGTAGATGTTCCATTGACTAGTTTTTAACAATAACCACAACTGTGTATTAACTCAACTTGTGACAGCCTGGAATAGTTTTTTAGCCTTTCATATAACTTTCTTCCCTGGTGAATTCTCGTCTGTAGATATTATAATTCTTGAGATGACAATATATTTGATAGTAAGTAGGCAGGTGTACAACTAATTCTAACAGGCTCCGATATTAGCAGGATTACAATTTTATCCAAAACGTCTTTCTAGAACACAACATTCTGTCTTCTATGATTGACAATATGTCTGCCAATCTGTTTAGTTTTCTGGGGGGACGGAGAGAGTAAAATACATGGCTTAGGGGTTAGAGTCTTCGGCTCGCGATGATAAGGTCATGAGTTCGGTTCCCGGCGGCGCGTTGTGACCTTCAGTAAGTCACTTTATTTCCCTTTGCCCTAGTCTAATCAACTGCCAAAAATAAGTTATACTCTCTAAATATATATGTAAAAACTAATAATACTTTTCTCCATTTTATTATTATTCGTATAAATATGCAAATTAACTATACTTTGCACTTCCACCGTTGAAAAAGCATATAATGCTTAAACCGGTATAACGATTAAATGTGGAAATACCCATTTTATAAATAAATGTTTTGATATTATAGTGAAACAAATCCGTCCACCATTTTCTACTGTATTTTTTTCCTTCTTACTCTTTGTGTGTGTGTGTTTATATATATATATATATATATATATATATATATATGTGTGTGTGTGTGTGTGTGTGTGTGTGTATGTGTGTGTGTGTGTGTGTGTGTGTGTGTGTGTGTGTGTGTGTGTGTGTGTGTGAAGAAATACGCAACCGGTAAAAACTTAAAACTAAAACTGAATACTAACTAATACTTATTACTAATTTATACTTATTCCTAATTAAACTATTTTTGACTGGGAAAAATTTGTCAGCATTTTCTTTTCCTTTTTACTAATATATATATATATATGTGTGTGTGTGTGTGTGTGTGTATGTAAAAACTAATAATACTTTTCTCCATTTTATTATTATTCGTATAAATATGCAAATTAACTATACTTTGCACTTCCACCGTTGAAAAAGCATATAATGCTTAAACCGGTATAACGATTAAATATGGAAATACCCATTTTATAAATAAATGTTTTGATATTATAGTGAAACAAATCCGTCCACCATTTTCTACTGTATTTTTTTCCTTCTTACTCTTTGTGTGTGTGTGTTTATATATATATATATATATATGTGTGTGTGTGTGTGTGTGTGTGTGTGTGAACTGCACTGATGAAGGGTTATCACCCAGAAACATTTATTATATATATATATATATGTGTGTGTGTGTGTGTGTGTGTGTGTGTGTGTGTGTGTGTGTAACAAATAGTTTATTGCTCTACATGGCTGAATACAATAAATATAATCTGAGTTTTTCGAATATTAATAATAATTGTTTCAATTTTTGGCACAAGGCCAGAAATTACCCAGTACATTACTGGTACTTTATTTTATCGACCCCGTAAGGATGAAAGACAAAGTTGACCTCGGCGGGATTTGAACTCAGAATGGAAAGGGCCGTATTTCTATGCGTCAAGGCATGGCGTCCGACCCTCTACCGATACTGCAATTATACAAACCGCCTCTTTTTTGAAGCCATATCAGTAGAATGACCCCGTCATATCCCGATGCCTATCTACGTCTATCCAGTAGTGAAGTGGTGATTATGGTGATTTAATACCCTCTTAACTACCATTATTTGATTAATAAATACACTGTCACTCATAATCACCAACCTGGATCGCTAGGACCTGCTTATCACCAGGAAGTTTCTACGTAACAACTAAGATAAACATACAACTATTTATTTATATATATATATATATATATATATGAGATTAGAGCAAACATCACGGGCGCTCTATCTCAAAATTATTTTTGAAAAGCATTAGAAATGCGCAACCGGTAAAACTTAAAACCAAAACTGAATACTAACCAATACTATTACTAATTTTCACTTATTCCTAATTAAACTATTTTTCACTGGGAACAATTTGTCAGCATTTTCTTTTCCGTTTACCAATATATCATAACTCGTGTGTTACACCTCTATTCTTTTAAATATATATATATATATATATATATATATATATATATATATTTATTATCATATATATATATATATATATATACGATATTAACAAATGGAAACTATATTTATAAAACCATATTTATTTTATTATACATATTTCAAGGATACCATGTTAAATTACGGTATGCCTTCATCAGTCAATGTTTATTTATAAAACTGGTATATATTGTATTTTGTCTGATGAAGGCATACCATAATTTAACATGGTATCCTTGAAATATGTATAATAAAATAAATATGGTTTTATAAATATAGTTTCCATTTGTTAATATCGTATGTTTACTCCAAATACTTGTCGAGGGATTTATATCAGTTATAAAAATATTTGCTTGTTGTATACCAACAATTTAAATAGAACTTTTGCATATATATATATATATAGAATAGAAAACGAAAAATCAGTGATGCATCTGAATTCAATTTATTGTGTGTTACAATTGTTTCGCCGGCAGACAGCTCGAGACACGATCATTGTGTGGATCTGTCTGATTCTGGGCAGATCCAAAATCAGACAGATCCATACAATGATCGTGTCTCGAGCTGTCCGCCGGCGAAACAATTGTAACACACAATAAATTGAGTTCAGATGCATCACTGATTTTTCGTTTTCTATTCTATCATACTCTGCTCTGTAAGAGCATAGAGTGCTCAACCGGCATACCGCCTATGGAAGCATCTTAGCTACCATCAGACACACACACACATATATATATATATATATATATATATATATATGTAGTGTAAATATGTGTGTATGTTTGAGGGGTATGTTTCAATGTCTCCGTCACCATCCTTACATCCCACCCACATATTCTAACTTTGAGGGTGCAAGAGTGAAAGAGCTAAGAGAGAGAGAGAGAGAGAGAGAGAGAGAGAGAGAGAGAGAGAGAGACGGGGGGGGGACAGAGACAGAGAGAGAAAATGTGGTTGATAACTACATAGATATATTGATATTCATATATAATTACATATCTCTCTCGCTCGCTCTCTCTCTCTCTCTCCACACACACACACACACACACACACACACACACACACACACACACACACACACACACACACATGTATATACATATATAATCATGGTCAAAGTTTTAAGACCGCTTTACAATCCATAATCCTCCATTTCGCTATAAACTAATATTTTCTATGTTCACCTTGCTAACGAGACATACTGGAAGAACCTGGCAATATTCCTATAAAACTTCTTTAATCTATACGTATCAATAACTTTCACTAACCATTTTGCACTGGATGGTTGTTTGCGGGGAGGTCTGCAAGGTTTCTGGCCAAATTCAGGAATCAACCAGCGTGATGCAGTCTTACGACTTAACCCTGTTTCTCTTAGAATCAGTGCAGCTCTAAATGTTTTTGGATTAACATGTAGGAAAACGTGAACCACGAACATGTAGGAGAACGTCAAGTACGGTCATCTCTAACGGTAGTTTTTCCTGTAGGCAGCAACTTCCCTTCTTGACGAACAGGAGCCAAAACTTTGATATTTGTTTAAAGTATTTATTGACTGTAGTTCTGCTACAAAATATGTGACAGAAATCTGCCGCTGTAAGCTACCTGTGGCGTATACAAATAATATTTGGGGGTCTTTGAAGGTCAGAAACTGATGATGTTTTCGCTCATATTTTAAATATAGAAATTTAACAAGAACTATTTATTACACACGCACAAATTTTAAACTAGTAAAAAGCTACAAATACTTAATGAGGAGGATACGATAGATTAAAATAATTGCAAAGTAAAAAAAAAAACAGAAAACACAATTGATGATCAAATACTTTGCAATAATTGAAACATTCACCGGGTTTTCTTAAAGTTTTGGTCATGGTTGTATCTATCTATCTATCTATCTATCTATCTCTCTCTCTCTCTCTCTCTCTCTCTCTATATATATATATATATATATATATATATATATATATATATATATATATATATATATATATATATATAGGAACGAGTAGGACCCCGACGGCTGAGCTCAAGCCGTTTCGACGGCTAATTCGCGTCCAGAATAAGCCGTCGAAAGGGCTTGAGCTCAGCCGTCGGGGTCCTACTCGTTCCTGTTACCCACTCTACTACCCTAAATATTGAGTACTTTGGTGTGTTATGGTCCATCTGGTTCCTTACCATATTTCCTTCGTTATATATATATATATATATATATATATATATATATATATATATATATATATATATATATATATATAAAATTGCTTGTTTGTTGGTCCGTTTTGTTGCCAATGCACTCAAGAACCATTAAACCAATCATGTTCAAAACTTGGCATGAAAGGTCCTTAGACTCAGCAATAGGTTGGACCTATATTCACAGATGGGTGACTCAAGATCCATATCTGTGCTATAGACCCGACTCCAGCCCCAATCTACTCATCAGACTTGTTAATCAGGCAAATGAGATTCTGGTTTTCCAAAGATTACAGAAGTCAGTGGAAACATCAGAGGTGGGCATCGGAATCATCCAACACACCACATGTCTGTCGGGTGGGGTGGGGTGGAGTGGAGGTGTGTGTGTGTGTGGGGGCATATATCCTATGAAGACATCTTTATATCATCACAGAATGTTGTAATGTTGAATAATAAAGCAGAGTAGAGCAGACAGTAGAGAGACTTCGAGACAAAGGCAGCAATTAGCATTGGTAACAACATGCAAACATGAAATTATTTGTAATTGGTCAGTGAGTGGTAGAATTAAAATGTTATTTTGCAAAACATTGCACTGAAACAGTTCTATAGTAAGTAGTAAGGCCTGACCAATTAACAGACAAGCTGAAGAGAGAATGTCTTTGTGTGTGTTACGTATATATCTGAATGTATACACACTCATATATGCATATATATATATACAAGCACACACACACACACATAATATATATATATATATGCATAAATATATATATATATATATATATATATATATATATATATATATATATATTTATTTATATATATTTATTTATATATATTTATATATATATATGTGTGTGTGTGTGTGTGTGTGTGTGTGTGTGTGTGTGTGTGTGTGTGCGCGCGCAGTAATTACAGCATGAAGAGTCATTTCAGTCATTGAAAAGCAGAAAAACTGAAAATGTTGAAGCTAAAAAATAAAATGAAGTTAACAGGTTTTGTGTGTTTTTGAATCGCTGAAATGATTCTTCCATGGTGTAATTGTTTTAGTTACAGCACGCAGTCTCAGATAAATTTACTTGCCCGCATATATATATATATATATAAACTATATAAACGTTTGTATATGTATAATAAAGCCAAAACAATGCAGGTATGGACATAGAATAAAGAATGCAAATGCAAAAGATATTGTTGACAATTAGTCTTTTACCTTAGATTTATTTAAATGTCCTTAATTTTCGAGATAATATCTCTTCTTCGGAGGGAAGTAAAGCGGTTAAACCAGTGTTCTAAATAGCTTGCCAAGTCATGCTGAAGGGGGAGGGGGAGAGTGGGAGAGAGAGAATTGTAGTGATGGTTAGGTAAAAATATCCAAGAAGATATAGAGCAACTGAAGTCCGTAAGACGAGTTTGAATATAACTATTAAGGCCAATTACTACAAGGGTGCCATAGCAGGTACGTATGTTTCGTTAGCCGTGGGGACCAACTAGTTAAACCTGAGGTGCCGATGAAAATGAACTGGTTCTGTTACATCGGCACAGTTGGTTCTCACGGCTAACGAAACATACGTACTTGGTATAGCGCCGTTGTAATAACTGGCCTTAGTAATTATATATATGTCTGTATGTGTGTGAGTGTGTGTGTGTATGTGTGTGTGTGTGCGTGTATGTATGTGTGTGTGTGTGTGTGCGTGAGTATGTTTATGCATCCTTGTCTACATACACTGGCCAAACTCAATTCCTTTCTATCAGTTCCTATCTGTGGCAAGGTCTGTAGTGCACTAAACCTAATATTACATTTGGAACGGTCCCCATTAATTTGGTGAAGAATCTCTCCAAAACAATATGTCTCTGTAGCTTGGTTTGTGGCATTCAAAATGACCGCCAATCACACATCGGTCTTTTTATAACATATCCAATCAAAATTAATCTAATAACATAAAATGATATCCTTTGAGAAACTCTTCTTCTCTCTTGCCGTTCATCTTTTGTTCTTTGTTGTAAATGAAAGAGAGAAGGGGAGAGAGAGAGAGGGGGGGGGATAAGAAGAAGAAGAAGAGAGGGGGAGAGAGAGGGAATGGTGTATAGTGAAAGGGTTTGTTGTTTTAGCAATTATGACCGCTGGGGCCACGAGGCAACATCTACCTTTTTGGGCTTTGTATTTTGTTGTTGCTATTGTTCTTGTACAAAAATAGACTTATAAACGCAGGAAAAAGGTAACACATAAATGTAAGGAGGAACAGTGAGAGGAATAGAAATATTATAACAGGTTAGTTCCAGCAATGACCCTGGAACAAACGATGGTAAGAAACAAAGGAAAGATGATGGTCATTGACCAGGTCAAGGGTGAAATTACTAAAGGATAAGAAAATGAATGGTGAGGAAGTTGTAGGTAGTGGAGTTAAGACTATGTATATATCTTCTTCTTCTTCTTCTTCTTCTTCTTCTTCTTCTTCTTCTTATTGAGAGTGATGTGGAGGCAGAGTCCTCAACCACTCCTTCCAGCGGGTCCTGTCAGAAGCAACCGTCTCCAACTGAACCAGCTGGATCCCCAGGCGTGACCATCCAAGCTCATCGATGTTATCCAACTATCCTGAACGAGGTTTACACCTGGATCTCCTTCCGGTTGGTTTCGCCTGTAAAATATGTCCAGTGATTCTTTGCTGAGATATTCTAACCACGTGCCCACTGTATCGGAGCTGTGATCTCTCTACGGAGAAGTAGCGGCTCTACCTGGAGTGACTCTCTCATCTCCGAGCTACGCATTTTATCGAGTAACATTACTCCAAAGACCCTTTGGGGGAACCCCATTTCAGTCGCTTGAATTCGCGATCTTTTAGTCATTACCAAAGATTGATGACCATAGGTAAGGGTTGGCACGAATTGAAGATAGCGAGTTTGGCTCTTACGCCTACCTCCCTTCTTCTGATTACTGAATGATGAAGCTGGCGTATTACTGCACCAGCTCCTGCAATTCTTGCAATTAATTCAGCCTCCCGCCTTCCATCACTTGTGAACACGGCCTCAAGATACTTGAACTTCTCTACATGCTACAGTGGTACTCCATTTACATGTAGAGTGTACTGCGCAGCTTCCTTGAGAGGACGAGTGTGGGTGTCTAGAGTTAAAAGTACAGTGTGGGTGTTTTCTTATATTTAAAACTGTTTATCAATAGAGTGGGGCCTGGACACTTATAGACAACTTACCAAAAACATCTCTCTCTCCCTCTCTCTCTCTCTCTCTCTCTCTCTCTCTCTCTACCTGTCTCTCTTTCTCTATCTCTCTCTCTTTCTCTCTCCCTCTCTCTGTGTCTGTCTGTCTGTCTCACCCCTCTCTCTCTCTGCCCCTCTCTCTCTCTGTATATTTATAAGTTATATATATACACACATATATGTGTGTATATATATATATGTGTGTGTGTGTGTGTATAAACACAGAAGTGACAGATATTGAAGAGACAGAGAGAACGTGACTTGTGAGAGAGAGAAAAACGTCAGGTAGACTGACAGAGAGAGGGGGTAAGAGAGTGAGGGGGTAAGGGAAAGAGAGAGAGGGGTAAGGGAAAGAGAGAGGGGGTAAGGGAAAGAGAGAGAGAGGATAAGGGAAAGAGAGAGGAGGATAAGGGAAAGAGAGGGGGTAAGGGAAAGAGAGAGAGAGAGACAAGCGAGGAGACTGAAGATATATAAACAGAAACCGTTGAAGAGGTGAGGGGGGAGATGGTTAGGGGGAGAGTGAGGGAGAGATGGTGAGGGAGGATATGGTTGGGGGGGGGGGTTTATGATGATGATGGTGATGGTGATGATAATGATGATAATGATGATGATGATGGTGGTGATGGTGGTGGTGATGGTGGTGATGGTGGTGATGGTGGTGATGGTGGTGGTGGTGGTGATGGTGATGGTGGTGGTGGTGGTGATGGTAGTGGTGGTGGTGATGGTGGTGATGATGGTGGTGGCGGTTGTGGTGGTGGTGGTAGTGATGGTTGTGGTGATGCTATTGACGATGATGGTGATGATGATGGTGATGGTGGTGATGGTGATGATGGTGATGGTGATGATGATGATGATGACGACGGAAATAGTGATGGCGACGATGATGGTGATGGTGATGGTGGTGGTGGTAGATTGTAAATAATTGTAAATAAACATTGAGTATCTGGATACAAGAAGATGGCGGCTAAAAATTGAGTGAAGCAGACGACACGAGCAGACGAGTAGAATGGAGGAATAACTGAGTGAATAGATGGACGAATAACAGAACGAACGAACATACAAATGAATGAATGAATCGCTGAAGAAATGAATGAATAAACGAACATATGAAGGAACGAACGAACGAAGGAGTGAACGAACGAATGAATGAATAATCCGAGTGAATAAAAGAATGAATGAATGAATGAATGAGAGAAAGAAAGGTCAAATGACTGAGAGATATATAGATACAGAAAGAGAGATAGATAGAGAGAGAGAGAGAGAGAGAGAGAGAGAGAGAGAGAGAGAGAGAGAGAGAGAGAGAGAATAGAATGGGAAATGGAATGAGAGAATGGGATACTGGTAGTGTGGGTTCCTACTGTGGTAGTAGTGGTGGTTGTGGTGCATTGTTTATGTTTCTGTACATGTGTTCATGCATAAACACACGTAGACGTTATATATATATGTATATATATATATATATATATATATATATATATATATATATATATATATATATATATTGCCTCCTTTGTTTTGTTCGTTTTTTCTCAACTATATATATATATTTTGTCAACTATATATATTTTGTCAACTATATATATTTTGTCAACTATATATATTTTGTCAACTATATATATTTTGTCAACTATATATAAAGAATGTATAGACGGGGAATAATTAAATGGTAAGAACACGGGGCTTGTTTATTCATATATCCTGATATTTTGAGATTAATATCTCTTCTTCTGCGGAAAATAAAGGAACTACTCCAGTGTTCGATGTGACTATACCATGCCACACACACAGCCACACACAGCCACACACAGCCACACACAGCCACACACAGCCACACACAGCCACACACAGCCACACACAGCCACACACAGCCACACACAGCCACACACAGAAGCCACACACAGCCACACAGCCACACAGCCACACACAGAAGCCACACACAGCCACACAGCCACACAGCCACACACAGCCACACACAGCCACACAGCCACACAGCCACACACAGCCACACAGCCACACACAGAAGCCACACATAGCCACACACAGCCACACAGCCACACAGCCACACACAGCCACACACAGCCACACAGCCACACACAGCCACACACAGCCACACACAGTCACACACAGAAGCCACACACAGCCACACACAGAAGCCACACACAGCCACACACAGAAGCCACACACAGCCACACACAGGCACACACAGCCACACACAGAAGCCACACACAGCCACACACAGAAGCCACACACAGCCACACACA
>OZ024751.1:27286941-27304441 GCA_964016885.1 Eledone cirrhosa
GTCAAACTTCATGAATCATAAGGATAAGAACCAGATTCAAAGTAAAAAAGTGAATTGTTTGCGATCTTAAAAGTGCCCAATATCCAAGCTATATAGTTTAAAAATACCAGAAATTTTTTTTTAAATGTATATAGTAGTATAATTTTCATAATTAGTAATTATTAAAAGGGTCTCCATGGTACAGAGGTTGCAGTTAGGTGATATTGAAGAATTCAAGTAAATTCTACTATTACACAACTTCGTCCAAGAAATCGAGTATTTTAAATTTTTGTCTTTTAATGACCATATAAGTTGTGATAAAAAAGTCGAAGATTTCCTATTAGGATTACTAATTATGAAAATATAATTAACAAAAAAAGTGAATTATTCTCAAACTGCCTTCATAAAGCTTTGTCTACATTCAAAGCCTCGCAAAAAGTCAGGAAAAAACACTAAATAAACAGGTTCTAATTTTTGATGTCTCTTATCAACTGTGTACCTAAAACGTTATAACAGATTATAAAACTTTAATAATTTTTTATTTTTTATTCATTTATTATATGATTAATGTTAGATTAAAGGGTCCTGTATAGGTATATAAACATATTATTTGTTAACATGATCTCTTGATGAATGTGCATATCATTTGATTGTTTAGATATATTTAATTTAGATTGGGATTCTTGTATACATTTATAAAATATATGGCTTATATGCTTAACAGTTATAATGTACCGTAAATCATTCATGCATTTATGTTTGTGTATGTTTATTCAGTTGGAGTATGTTTCATGATTCAGGAAGTTTGATTTATATATTTTTATTTATATATATTTACGGTATATGTGTCACACACGATACTAGTCGACAAACCTTTTTTCCACTTAACTTGATGTAAAACTTCAATTATAACATTACTAACAATGATTGTACTTATTATTTATTATATGTATATCGATCAGTAATATCTGGAATACTCTATTTATATTTGAACAAATCTGTATATCTAGTATAATAACATGCTTCTAGTTACATTTATAAGTACTTCAGATACTTTAATGACTTTCTAGTGTTATAATCGTTAAATATTTTCTAAATATTTTCTAAATTTTCTAAGTTATATAACGATTATTATTTTATTTAATTTAATTAAATTTGGGTTACCTTCGGGTCAATGAAATCCTTAGGTTTTCTCTTTCTGATGTTTGCAAACACATTATACTACTTTATAAATTTTTAAAAAAATTTCTGGTATTTTTAAACTATATAGCTTGGATATTGGGCACTTTTAAGATCGCAAACAATTCACTTTTTTACTTTGAATCTGGTTCTTATCCTTATGATTCATGAAGTTTGACTTGTATATTTATAGTATATATGTATTACATGACCCTATTATAATAATTGATCTAAAACCTTAATTTTTAATAATATTATCAGTGACTCATTTATTGTATTATATTATATTATATATAACTGATAGGTATATCTTAATCTTTAGACAATATAATCTTTGTTTATATTTAGACAAATGCATATATTTAATTTAATAATAAACTTTTTTTAAGTTTAATTATAAGGCCTTTAGATGCTTTAAGGCATTCTAATTGTTAATCTTAATTTTTAAAATTATAACTGTAATTATTTTATAAATTATATAATTGTTTCTACTTTTGGCACAAGGCCAGCAATTACCCAGTACATTACTGGTACTTTATTTTATCGACCCCGTAAGGATGAAAGACAAAGTTAACCTCGGCGGGATTTGAACTCAGATCGTAAAAGGACGTAACTACGCTAATTTCATAAATTATATAATGCGAATTATTTTCAATATAATATAAATAATTAAATATAATATAATATAATTTAATAAGAATTACCTTCGTGAGGATGAAAATATTATGTCTTCTTTCTCATGTTTGCAAATAGTTTAAATATGATTTCATAAAATATGATTTTATAAATTAAATATAATAGTATACTTTAATATTAATACAGATATTTATAAACTTTTATAGCCTGAAATATTATACACTTTGATTAATTCATTACTCTGAACTAACTTAAATGATTTGAAAGTTAACGGTCAACCGGATACGTTTGGATAGTATATATAACTAATTAACTAAGGACTGGAAATTAACCTTCATATAATTACACCTAGTTATATTTAGGATTTAGATTGATGAATACTTCTAGATAATTCATTAATTCAAAGATTCGAGTTTACTCTTTCGCAAAGCTATGCCCAAATGTATAGTTCTGTATAGATATATATAATTTCATCCCTCCCTATTTTTTACACTATAAAAATTATTCCTCTTTATCTCTCTCCTTGATCAATTCTCTTTTTGCTCTCTATACCTCTACTAGCTATATTATCCCCTCATCTGCTTTTTCTCTCTGTCTTTCTTTTTTCTTTCCTCTTTCTTCAATAATTTAAATTATTTGAATCTCTAACAGTTATGTAAATTGCTGTTATGTATTTTTAAGCTTTCTCACACGCACCTCTGTATTATATGTATTATATGTAAGTTTTTTTCATGTCTCAATCTTAAGGTATATAAATATTGAGTTTTGCCATATCTTACTCACTACCATGACTGGATCTTAACCATCTACTATGTCAGAGTATGTCATGCATCATCTTATTTTATCTGATGAGGACGTACTGTTGAAGTTAGCTCAGTACCTCTGAAATATGTATAATAAAATATACTTGATCACAAGAAGTTCTATTTTTGTTAATATTTTGAATTAATATATATATGTGTGTGTGTGTGTGTGTGTGTGTGTGTGTGTGTGTGTGTGTGTGTGTGTGTGTGTGTGTGTGTGTGTGTGTGTGTGTGTGTGTGTGTGTGTGTGTGTGTGTGTGTGTATAAATATAATACGATAGTGTAACAGACGCGGTAAACCTCCGAATTGCGGAAGGACATTTCATTAGGAAGCGGAAACGTATTCTAAACCGTCGCAATGATCCGAACGCAAGGAACTTGTTTAAACATATTTTAGTGGGTAACAGGCATATCAAGAGCGAAACATTAGACACGTTTGAAGAAAGATTGTAAATAGGAAAGTATCCACCAGAAGGCAGCACTAGCCCAACAACTAAGCCCTTAGTCCGCTGCCATATGTTCAATCATGGTATTTCAATTTACTTTATTGAGCTCAGCCTATTTTATCTTATCTTATCTTAATTCTCTACTTCTACTACCATTCTACCTATACATATCGCTATCTTCCTAGATTCCCCACATAAATCAACAATAAAACGTTTTAAACAAGTTTTATCTAGTTTGAATTGCATTCAGTTTATTTCTGGATATTATATCTTACCTCACTACTATTTTGTTTCACTTTATCTCCTCCTAGTCACCTACAAATTAGGTTTAGTTTATGGAAAACCATCGATGAAGTGATAGATTGGTTCTCTCAACTAGATAATAAAAATAGATTAAGTTTTATACAATTTGACATCGATGCATATTATTCATCAATCTCACCCATTCTCCTAAATAGAGTCTTAATTATGGCTAAATCTGCTAGTAGCCTTACTAGAGAAGAAATCGACATTATCAAACCTATTAAGTGCAAGTCGAAGATCTTCTGTTGAGTTAAGTAACACCGTGTCGTCTGCAAATTCCAGCCAACTGAAGTCATGATACCACTTCTAATTTGGCTGCACATCTCAATCTTGTTCATGTAAATAATGAGCAGGAGAGGTGACAGTATGCACCCATGACAGAGTCTGACTCCCACATTGATTGGTTTCGATTTAGCACCATTTATCTGAACACAAACACTCGGGCATTCGTATAGAGACATCAGGACAGCAAGAAGCTGACTAAGAATCCGGACCGAGATGTCAAAAGCCTTAAATAGAGAAGGTATTCTCTGACTGACTCATGTGTGTCGGATGCCCTGGATCTCTGGAAAGGCACCTAAGCAATGACAACCGGAAGAGATAATACCAATTTTCAAAGCAGGTGACAAGAGATTGCTCCAATTACAGAGGAAACTCCTTGTTAAGCCTCCCCGGTAAAGTCTATGCAAAGTGTCTGGCAAAGAGATGTAGGGATATTGTCGAGTCCAAGCTAGCTGATGAACAGTGTGGTTTTCGCCCCGGACGCAGCACGTGGCGGGTATTCGAGAAATTGTGGGAGTATTGCCAGGAAGTATATTCTTGTTTTGTTGACCATGAAAAGGCATGTGACCATGTTCCTTGGGAGTTACTGTGGAAAGTTGTGCAGGAGTATGGGATTGATGGTCAGCTTCTTGCTGACCTGATGTCTCTATACGCATGCCCAAGTATTTGTGTAAGAACTCTCAATGAATAACTAACCTAGAAAATATCATTAGTGCTGATATAAATAATAATAATAGTAATGGTATGAGTAGTGGTAATATTAATATAAATAATGATAATGGAATAAATACCGGAGATCACGCAACACTTCCATTAATTGCAACTGTAGAAACCCATCTACCTGCCCCCTTAACGGTAGATGCTTATTGAAAAACGTAGTTTACCAATGCTTCAACTCCACCCAATTTGATAGTAATTATTGGTTTCCAGCTAATTTGGAGCCACATCTAATACATTTAAGTCAAGATATTATATGCACCGCCACTCATTTAGATAAAAAGAAACTCAGCACCCCAACTTCGTTGGCTAGATATATATGGGAATTGAATGAAAATAAGATCCCTTACACCATAAATTGGAAGATCCTGAAAATAGCCTAATTATACCAGCCGCTGAACAAGAGTGCCTATGTATATTAAAATCTAAGATAGAAATACTAAATAGAAAGTCAGAGATTCTCTCAACTTGCCCACATAGAAACTCGTTTTATTACACTAGATATCAACTGAAAGCGGAACCCACATCTTAGATTCCAGATAGATGGTATTATAGCCTGTCTCTCCCTATCTACGGTAATATTTATCTTGCTTATTTAAATTAACCTAGTAACGGGATTGAACCTTGATTTGCCACTCGTTTTTTTTTTTATTTAATTATATTTAGAATTTAAATTCTGAGGCCCAAACTATTACATTTAATTCTACCACCCTGTAGGTTGTAACAGGTCCCGACCATATGCACATGGTGTATCTCTAGTGTTTCCACAGCAATACCACATTAAACAGCTGAGCCGACATTCACCCTTCCACGACTAAGATAAGCCTATTTTGTTGATTCCTTAAAAGATCCAGATGGGAGACCGGACATACTAACTTTTGGGAAATATAAAATCGTAAAGATTTTTGAGAACAAGAACGTAATTTTGGCTACCTATGTCGCTTGTCCTATGTTTCGATATTATAGTCTTTGTTGTGGATGTACATTATATTCCCATCTTGGGTTTATTTGAATCTGGCAGAGACTACATCGTGTTCATTACACGCAGCTGGGATGGTTTAAAGCTCACTAGGTTAATTTGACAGTAATAATAAGGAGGGTTGTCAGTTATGAGTTACACGATTGGTCTATGTTGCTTGAGAATGAACCTACATACCATATAACTGACCGTAATTAAATTGCCACACGCTAGGAACTTTTAACAGTTGCCTCTTCTTGGCAATACACCGCTTAGTTTACCGGTGAAATGTTGACACTACAGCGAAAATATATTTCTGTTACAGGATTAATATAAAAGAATATGTTAGAGGTAAAATATAATAATAATTACAAATCCACTTTATATCTAGAAACAGGATAAATTGTAATTTAATTATTTACCTGTCATAACTACCTTCAGTTCTGATAATTTAAATTATTAACAACCAGTATAACACCATAACCACATGTATATATTTGGTACACACTTTTGATGAACATTCAAACATATAAATTTATTTAAGTCAGCAAAAAATAATTCTTTAATTATATATCTTCCTTTGTTTAGTAATATCTCAATGTATTCTAGAATAATATAAATAAGATTAATACCATATTTTAGCGATAAAATATTTTCTATACCGGAAGAATTAAGTTTAAACGTGAATTATTACGGAATTATTAATCCTCTTTCCCGTGTTTTTGTATATTTCTCTCCATTTATCGCATCGTTGACTAAATATTATACTTTTCTTGTCAACTTGCAAATTAAAAACTTCTTGTAACTTTTTATCTCTTTTTACATGTTCATTGCTCTTTCTTTTCCACTGTATTTGCTTGCCTTTCACAAGGTCACACTCATCTCCACACAATTTCCTTCTGCCTTTTTTTTCTCTTCCCCCCCCCCTTCCATTTTCTATCCTTTCATCCGCATACCCCTAACTTCGTCCTCGCGCACAGCCCACTTAGTTCTTCGCTCGACCCGTTAGTGGCCCGATGTTCTGATCGAACTACCACTAGTGATTGCTGATTAATAAAGTTGTCACCACTTTAACTTTATCCATTTTAGGTGATGGAGGCATGCGTCGAGACCAAGAGACCTGCATGGTGGGACGACTTTGTGACAGCAGGTCAGCCTTCGACCTCTCATTCTCCACCAGCTTCGGCACGAGAGGAGCTAACTTGTCTCCTCATATTCCCAGCCCTCCTCTCCACCGTTGGATTCGAACGGAACTAACCCTGATCACACCACCACTCCTACTACAGTTAGCCCACCACCAGCACTACCTAACCTCTCACCATTAGAGTCAATGCAGTTTGTGAATCAGTTCAGTTCAGTGAACGTTCTCCCCTATATCCGCCCACTGTTCTACGGTGCAAAATTATTAGGACTCATTAAGCCCAACGGAGACCTGTACCCAGCTGTGGTTGGTTGCACCCTCCGTCGTCTTACTGCAAAAGTGTTTGCTATCGATCTCAGACTCACTGTCAGAGGAATTTTCCCCCATCCAGCTAGGGGTGGGTACCAAGGAGGGATGTGAGGTTACTGCCCACGCTACCAGAGATTTTAGCAACTTGCTCTCCATGTCCCCAGGGTCATCCTCAAACTGGACCCCAAGAACGCCTTCAACTCCGTCAGCCGCGATATTGTCCTCAGCTCAATAAGAGAGAGGGTCCCACAACTCTACCACTTTGCTTGGCAGGCTTATCGCGAGCCCTCCTACCTCTGTTTTCAACAGGATGACCCCCCCTCAAACCCGCTCTGTTTGCACTAGGCATTGATGACATCACCAAGATGGGGGTTGATATGGACCTCAACGCTTGTTTGGGGGGACCTCCGGATAGGGTTCTCACCCCTGCTAACAAAATGACTGAAGAATTTGGCCGTCGGTGTGTCCAGGTCAATAGCTCCAAATGTGAGCTCTAGATTCTCAACAACCCAGCTTCTCAACACCAACAGACAATCGACCTGTTTACAGAGTCCATCCCTTCCATTGCGATCCCTTCCTCGCTGACTTGGTGCTCCTTAGAAGCCCTAATTACAGATCTTGCCTTCGAGTCAACGTTCCAATCAAAGATGGTTGGCCTTGAGCAATTATTGAAGAACATTGAGGCAATCGAGTCCCATCAAGGTTTTTTCATACTCAGAAACTATCTTTCGATTCCTAAGCTTCTATATATGCTCAGGGTTAGCTCTTCTCACAGATTTTCGTGATGTCTCCAGCGCTTTGACGATCTAATCTTCGAGAGACTCAAGTGCTTGCTCAATGTCAGAGTCCCGAGATCAGGCTGCGTTATCCAAGCGATTTGGTGGCCTTGGTCTACGTAAATGTTCGTCCCTCTCTCTCCCTTGCTTCCTTTCCTCCACCCACGCTTGCTCCAACCTGGTGAGCAACATCCTCTCCTCTCCAACATGGACTAGTTCTAACAGAGAGTTGTGCTTGTCTGTTTCTGACAAGGTGTTGGACAAACGGAGTCAGGCAGCTTGGAACACATTGTCTCGCAATCCTCAACACCTTTGGTCTTTACATTGTAGAATATGTTTAAATTTCTTATTTTCTGTTTCCTTTCTTGGAAGGTGTACTTGTCATCTAGTTTCTCTCCTGTCCTCCAGGTAGTGTTCTCTACTTCCTCCACCCTGCCATTCTTTCTAAGTCTGTATTTTGGCCTTAAGTGTCTCATCTACCTTACTGTTCCACCACCAAATCACTCTACTTCTCTTTCACTCTACTCCAACCACAGATTTTGTTTGTCACCTTCACTAGGTTATCTCTCAGGAACTCCCATTGCTCCTCTATATTATATGTCTCTATTTGCTCTTCCTTACTGTCAAAAGCATCAAGCAACACACCTCTAAATTTATTACTAGTTGTGGGGTCCTTTAACTTCCATATTTTTCTCACCCAGGTTATCCTATGTTGTCTAGTTCATCTAGCCGTAACGATAAGGTTGGTAACTACTATATATATATATATATATATATATATATACAGAGCGAGAGAGAGGGTGTATATATATAAATCTGTGTGTGTTTGTGTATATTTCTACTTGTGTGTCAGTATATCAGTGAGTACGTTTTTACCACTAGATACATGACTGAGACAGAGGAGGAGAGATGTTTCTGGGAAGTAAGCTATTCACCAGTTCCATGTGATATGTGTGACATTTGCACTTATAAGCATACACACATACACACATACATTCACACATAAACAGACACACATAGACATATACATACACACATTAACACAGACACACATACACACACACACATTTACACATAAACACAGACACACACGGACAGACACACACACACACACACACACACACACACACACACCAGGACACATACACCAGGGCACACACACCAGGACAGGACATATATAAGTATATATATATATGTTCAACTCCCCCATATATATATATATATAGTTTTGCGAGGTTTTTTATATGAAATCGTGTGTCGAAACAAATATTGTTATACTTGGGGAGGTCATATTTGTGTAATAATATTGCCAGAATTAATAACAGAACACACTCACTGTTTGGTTGGTTTTCGCTTCTGTGTCTTTTATATCGGTTTAATTGAATTTATTCGGTCCTCAATGTTGCCATTGACTGACCAACGGTCAAAAATACAGATATAATATAGACACAAACACATATATATAGTCTAACAAAGTTCTTTCGTTGCACATATGCAACATCGTCAGTGGTGCTATTATGTTTCCTCCCGTTGTATTGTATGCCTACGCCATCTTTATTTAGTCTGTTTATTTATTTATGTATTTATTTATTGTCTTCCCTGCGCATGCGTTTGCGTGTGTGTATAGTGTTTTGTTTGATGTGTGTTCGTGTTTGGGTGACTGTGTATTGGTTATTATATTCTATCGTAGTTTACTAGTGTGTGTTTATATGTGTTTGTTGTTATTGTAATTGTGTATGTATTTATTTATTTATTTATACATCTCTTAGGTCAGTGTTGTTTGTTTGGATGTTGTTGTTATTCCATTCATTTTTTCTGTTTAGCCTTGGCCTTCTATGTTCTATTTCGCTGGCCTCTCTGATTTGCCTATCTGCTGGGTCATTTCTATGTTTAGATATTATTCTAATTTCTATGTTGTCTATGTTACCGTCGTGTTGTCTGGCATGAAGAAAAAACAGTTCAGTAGTATACGACAAAAAATAAATAAATAAACAGACTAAATAAAGCCAACGGGAGGAAACATAATAGCACCACTGACGATGTTGCATATGTGCAACGAAAGAACTTTGTTAGACTATATATATGTGTTTGTGTCTATATTGTATCTGTATTTTTGACCGTTAGTCAGTCAATGGTAACATTGAGGACCGAATAAATTAAATTAACCGATATAAAAGACACAAGCGAAAACCAACCAAACAATTATCAACTAATGTTTACAGGATCTATGTTGTTATGGCACCTGGCTATAAACAACCAGAGGGTCCATTGTTTCAACAACATCGAGGTATGGTCTTTAGCGTTTTGTTTGAGCCTCATCTAAGAATGTCCTGTAATGATGGGGTAGATCAGTACCATAGTGAGGGTAGATGTCCTGTAATGATGGGGTAGATAAGTACCATACGAGGGTAGATGTCCTGTAATGATGGGGGTAGATCAGTACCATAGTGAGGGTAGATGTCCTGTAATGATGAGGTAGATAAGTACCATAGTGAGGGTAGATGTCCTGTAATGATGGGGTAGATAAGTACTATAGTGAGGGTAGATGTCCTGTAATGATGGGGTAGATCAGTACCATAGTGAGGGTAGATGTCCTGTAATGATGGGGTAGATAAGTACCATACGAGGGTAGATGTCCTGTAATGATGGGGTAGATAAGTACTATAGTGAGGGTAGATGTCCTGTAATGATGGGGTAGATCAGTACCATAGTGAGGGTAGATGTCCTGTAATGATGGGGTAGATCAGTACCATAGTGAGGGTAGATGTCCTGCAATGATGGGGTAGATCAGTACCATAGGTGAGGGTAGATGTCCTGTAATGATGGGGTAGATAAGTACCATAGTGAGGGTAGATGTCCTCTAATTATGGGGTAGATCAGTACCATAGGTGAGGGTAGATGTCCTGTAATGATGGGGTAGATAAGTACCATAGTGAGGGTAGATGTCCTCTAATTATGGGGTAGATCAGTACCATAGTGAGGGTAGATGTCCTGTAATGATGGGGTAGATCAGTACCATAGGTGAGGGTAGATGTCCTGCAATGATGGGGTAGATCAGTACCATAGTGAGGGTAGATGTCCTGTAATGATGGGGTAGATCAGTACCATAGGTGAGGGTAGATGTCCTGCAATGATGGGGTAGATGTCTACCATAGGGAGGGTAGATGGGGTAGATTATCCCCATAAGGAGGGTAGATGGGGTAGATCAGCCCCATAGCGAGGGTAGATGTCTCCAACTTTTACATCAAATACTGGTAACGTAAATATTTACAATGGAGCAACACGTTGGATCTTGTTGGTTGTTTTAAGTAGGATTACAGTTGATTGATATTAGTGGTAGTAGTAGTGGTGGTGGTGGTAGTAGTAGTAGTAGTGGTGGTGGTGGTAGTGGGGGCGGTGGTAGTAGTGGTGGTAGTAGTAGTGGTGGTGGTGGTGGTAGTAGTAGGTTGTGGTGGTGGTGGTGGTAGTAGTAGTGGTGGGGGTGGTGGTAGTGGTGATGGTGGTGGTAGTAGTAGTAGTAATAGTAGTGGTAGTAGTAGTGGTGGTGGTGTGTGTGTGTGTGTCTGTTTGAATATGTATTTCTGATACATATATAACATAATTGTTTCTACTTTTGGCACAAGGCCAGCAAATACCCAGTGTATTATTGGTACTTTATTTTATCGACCCCGTAAGGATGAAAGGCAAAGTTAACCTCGGCGGGATTTGAACTCAGAATGGCAAGGGCCGTAACTCTATGCGTCAAAGCATGGCGTCCGACCCTCTACCGATACTGCCAATCCACCAATATATAATATAATTAGTTCTGTATGAACAAGACATGGTCACCTGACCTACCATTGCTCACAACAGGACAACGCGTCCAACCCATACTAGTGTGGAAAATGGATGTAAAACGATGAGGAGAATGATTATGATGATATATATATTATATATATATATACTAGCTGATGTACCCAGCTTCGCCTACGTAAACAGATGATAAGAGAAGACAGGTAGAAAAGAAAATGACTGTTTTGGATGTTTTGTCAGCTGTACAGTAGGAGGCGAGACAAAAGAAAAAACAGTAAAAAAAATCTTCCAGATACACCAGATTCTTCGTTTTACCATTCAAGCACAGTATATGAAGATTTCTAGATGTTCCCACTTCCCATTGTTGAGCCGTTTGGGATGCATAAGGAAAAAACAAACAGAAGGACAAAGAATGTATATATATAAGAGATATATAATACATACAGAGCTGTTCTGCTAGAGAATGGGTCGCAGGTGGTGGATAGCAATACGGCCACTAGATATGATGGCTAGTTGTGATATAAGCGGGCAACTGCCGGACGAATAAAAAAAAACCCAGACCAATAGTGGTAAACTACTAGGGGAGATGGAGCAATGGGTGAGACCTGCAGCTCCCAAGGAACTCTCACAACCCCGTGACGTAGCTATGATGAGACGAGTAAAGGCCGTCTCTAAAAAAGTCTAGTTTTCGCGACTTTGACAAATTACCAGATTGGTGACTGGCATGAATAAGACCACTAAAACTGAAACTGCAAAGAAAAACCATACCGCATCATCCTTGACGCGGGTTAACAGGGGATGCACCTGGCCTTAGGTGGAGGGGCTTGTTAGAAAAATATATTGCAGTCTCCATTTCATGCCGCAAAAACTGGCAATGGGCCTGCGACCTGTCCTGGACACACAAAAGTTGTGTATCCTGAGTCCCCAAAGAGGGTCTGGAAGGGAACAAACCATAACAGTTGGTACCTAGAACATCGCAACCCTTACAGGTAAGGAGCAGGAACTAGTGAAGGAGGCTAGATGCTACCAGCTAGATATAGCAGGGGTTTCCTCAACAAAGTTCCGTGGCTCTGGTACTCTAGATTTTAACGGAAGATGGAAACTCGACTATTCAGGTGTAGAGCCAGAAAGGACTACACGGGAGGGAGTTGGGATACTCACACGCCCTCGGCTGTCAGAATGTGTTATGCACTGGATCCAGTTAGGAGGGAGGATTTGCTTCTTGAAGATAAACGCTATGGATGGTGTAAGTTTATGCACCAAACAAGGAGACCAAATACAGGTCCATCCTTGATGAAGTCCCTGCAGCATTAGATGTAGTTAAGACCGAGTCATATATCCTGATGGGAAACTTCAATGCACATGTTGGCACTGATGCCCTGACATGGAAAGGAGTGATTGGAAGAAATGGCGACCCCTGATCTAAATACGAAGGGAGAAGCCTTACTAGACTTCTGAGCAATGGAGTCTCTATTATAAACACCTTGTTCCAGCACAGAGACATCCATAAATATGCATAGTATAAGGGGAATCAGGGACAGAAATCATAATTGATTTTGTAATTGTCTTTGATCTCTTCGATTCTGTGTTAAGAGAGGGGCTGAGCTGTCAACTGATCACCATCTAGTTATATACAACTTGAGACTACCTAAAGCCAAAGAAGCCCACAAAACTAACAAGTCCAGAACGACCTATAGGATAAAATGGGAAGCATTGATGGATAAGGAAGTCAGGACCAGGTATGAAGATACTATTACATCCAAATTCAGAGAACTTCCTGAGCAAACAGGACGTTGAGACAGAGAGGTGATTGTTCAACGAAGCAGTTTCTGCTTCGGCAGTTAAATAGTGTAGGTGAAAGAGGCTTGGTGTGGCACCATATGGTAGGAAGACTCCTTGGTTCAATTAAGAGGTCAAAAATGCCCTCTACGCAAAGACGGAGGCTTAAAAAACCTGGCTTGAAAATAAGTCCTTCTTGCATTTGTAGTACAAGCAGGTATGAAGAATCGTTACAGGGACAGTAAAGGTGTCCAAAGTTAAGACATTGGGGTTAAATTGGAATCTGACTTCAGATCAGCAAATAAAGTGTTCTGGCAGACCATCTGCCAACTTTGTAATAAGCTCTCCTCTATCACCACCACTCCTACCACCACCACTACCACCACTCCCACCACCACTACTACCACCACCCCCACCACCTACCACCACCACTTACTACCACCACAACTACCACCACCACTACTACCACCACCACTTACCACCACCACCACCACTACTACCACCACACTACCACCACCACCACCACTCCTACCACCACCACCACCACCACCACTCCTACCACCACCACCCACCACCACACTACCACCACTACTACCACCACCACCACTACCACCACCACCACTACAGTAAACTAGGTTAAATATTTCCACATTGCCAAGAAGACAAAATTAACAAATAAATAAATAAATAAATGTTAAAATTTCACTTTTTTGTTTTCTTTTTCATATTTTGTCAATTTAACAGTTTTTACTAACATTGTACTACCACCTCCACTACTACTGCTGCTACTACATTGTACTACCACCTCCACTACTACTGCTGCTACTACATTGTACTACCACCTCCACTACTACTGCTGCTACTACATTGTACTACCACCTCCACTACTACTGCTGCTACTACATTGTACTACCACCTCCACTACTACTGCTGCTACTACATTGTACTACCACCTCCACTATACTGCTGCTACTACATTGTACTACCACCTCCACTACTACTGCTGCTACTACTTTATACTACCACCTCCACTACTACTGCTGCTACTACATTGTTCTACCACCTCCACTACTACTGCTGCCACTACTTTATACTACCACCTCCACTACTACTACTGCTGCTACTACATTGTACTACCACCTCCACTACTACTGCTGCTACTACATGGTACTACCACCTATACTACTACTGCTGCTTCTACATTGTACTACCACCTCCACTACTACTGCTGCTACTACACTGTACTACCACCTACACTACTACTGCTGCTTCTACATTGTACTACCACCTCCACTACTACTGCTGCTACTACATTGTACTACCACCTACACTATTACTGCTGCTACTACATTGTACTACCACCTACACTACTACTGCTGCTACTACATTGTACTACCACCTATACTACTACTGCTGCTACTACATTGTACTACCACCTATACTACTACTGGTGCTACTACATTGTACTACCACCTACGCTACTACGCTGCTACTACATTGTACTACCACCTATACTACTGCTGCTGCTACTATATTGTACTACCACCTATACTACTGCTGCTACTACATTACACTACCACCTATACTACTACCACATCTACTAGTACTGCTACTACATTATACTACTATTACTGTTACTAACATTGTACTACCACCTCTACTACTACTACTGCTACTACATTACACTACCACCTATACTACTACTACTACTACCACCACCTACACTACTACTACTACATTGTACTACCACCAACACTACTACTGCAACTACATTGTATTACCACCTATACTACTACCACCTATACTGCTACTGCCTATACTACAACCACCTATACTACAACTGCTACTAAATTACACTACCACCTATACTACTACTTCTACTACATTGTACTACCACATATACTACCACCTATACTACTACTACCACCTACATTACTACTACTACTACTAACTGCCTACCTACCTACACTAATACTACACTACCACTACCACCACTTAACTACCATCAATGGTACTTCCACCTACACCTCTACTACCATTACCACCTACACTACCACTAAACTGGGGCATCAATGTGGTGGTAATGTAGGTGGTAGAGGTGGTGGTGTTGGGGAGTGTGGTGGTGGTGGTGTAGGGGACAGTGTAGGTGGTGATGTAGATATTAGTGTAGGTGGTGTTGGGAGAGTGTGGTGGTGGTGTAGGTGGTGATGGGGAGTAGTGTAGGTGTTGGTGGTAATGTAGGTTGTGGTGTAGGTGATAATATAGATGGTGGTATAAGTGGTGGTGGTGTATGTCATATGGTGGTGATGTATGACATGTAGTGGTGGTGGGGTGTATGACATCTGGTGGTGGTGTATGACATGTAGTGGTGGTGGTGGGCTGAAGGAAAAAGAGGGATGAGAAAAATCCTAAGGGAGAGGTGAGTGATGGTTAAGATGTTTTTCATATATTCCTACATATATGACCCATCCAAATATAACATATATATATATATATATATAAATAACAGATTAAGTTTAAGCAAAGAATCGCTGCTTTCACCCTTAACGGGATCTTCTGAAACTCAAATAAATATTTGCTCTACGGTTCTTATATATCTGATATATATTTGTCCTTATCGAGCCCTCTTTGGATTTTAGTCTTCAAATTTATTATATATATATATATATATATATATATATATATATATATATACGGAGAGAGAGAGAGAGAGAGAAGAAACAAGGGGATGTGTGGTTACTTGATAAACTGTATTTAGAAATAAAAGGAAAGCACAAACGGGGGGACCATCCCTTCATTAGTTGTCTGCTGAAGGTCACGGACGTTTCAACGCATTAAAGACAATATGTCCAACTCCAGTGCGTCAATAACTTGTGGAAGTTATTGGGAAAGGAAAAAAATTAAACAGAAGGGAAAAAAAGAAAAAGAAAAAAACGCAGAGAACATACCGAAAAAGGGGGAGGAACACGAGAAGCACATGTATGTATGTAAGTAACCGGAATAGAGGGAGGGGGAGAGAGAGGAAGGGAAAGAGTTTTATATATATATATATTATAAGAACAGATTAAAGTTTAAGCAAAGAATCGCTGCTTTCATCTTGTGTGTGTATTTACATATATATATATATATATATATATACATGACTGTGTGTGTAAGAGTGTGTTAGCGTGTGTGTGTGTGTCAGTAATAGGTGTGAAAGTGTCTATCAACGACAAATTCAACAAAAGACAAGAACAATTAAAATGAACCAAAATGGCGTCTGGAGAGGTTTAAAGTAACTTACAGAGGAATAATGGAACAACAACAACAACGACAACTACAACAACAACTGTGATGACAGTGACAACAACAGTAACAACAACAACGATAGGAAAACAAACGAAGACGTGAAAAGTGACGTAAATATAACAATTTGTTGAGACAAACAGGAAATGACCCCCCCCACACACACACACACACCCACACACATACACACACACACACAAACAAACACGGATATATACATGTATATGTGTAAACTTACACACACACACAGTGGCATAGATATATACATGTATGTGTGCATACATACATATATATACACACACAAAGACACACACATACATACATAAATACATATATATATATATATTACATACATATATATACACACAAAGCTGCAGTTATATTCAATTGTTCAAAGAAATTAATACCCTCCCACCCGCCAAACAGCACCCTCCCCCCTGCTAGCCCCAAACAGTTACCCCACCCCCTCAGTTCGCCCCACCTTCAACTTTCTTTGTGATTTCTCTCTGTGAAGAGTTAACAAAAACCAAAAAAAAAAATACAAAATAATCAAAAAATTAAAATAGAATAAAACGTAAAAATCAACAAAAGTCCAAAGAAATCATAAAAAAAAAACGAAAGAAGAAAATAAGTGGAAAAACTACATAAAAGATTTGGTGGAGAAGAAAAGAGAATTGTTTATTTGTTTAAATAAAATGAATTTCTTCATTGAATTCGGTGAAACAATCTCTTTCAATGTTCCGTCTATTTCCGTACTCTTTCAATGTTTCGGCTATTTCCGTACTCTTTCAATGTTTCGGCTATTTCCGTACTCTTTCAATGTTTCGGCTATTTCCGTACTCTTTCAATGTTTCGGCTATTTCCGTACTCTTTCACAATATTTTAATGTTCTTCTCTCCAATTGTTTCATAACGTTTGGCTTTTTAATGTTGTCAACTCAATTACATAATCGTATATATATATATATATATATTCATGTAACCTGTCTGGCCTCTTGTCATTTTACTCATGACTGTTTCTTTACGCGTTTATAGCAAGTGGGAAAGTCTCATATGCGGAGGGAGAGATTAACATGTGATACAGTGGCCAAAAAAAGGGCTGTTTCCTTCGTAGCA
>OZ024751.1:27309441-27329441 GCA_964016885.1 Eledone cirrhosa
GACAAATCACAGAGGCAACAAATATAAACAAACTCCAACCAAAATTAAACAGAAAACATGAGTGGAATAGCAACATCACAACTAGTAATTAAGGGCAAAATGAAGACATACAGACACACAAAAACCAAATTAACAAAGCAAATCAGACACACACAGATAGAACAAACAACCAACTGGTGACAAGTAAATAAATACATAAATAAATAAAAGCACACACACCCGGATGTAACGCATGCACAAACTAACTACACAGCACACAACACACAAAAACAAGATGGTGTAGGACTGAATAAAGGAGAGACACAAAATAAAAATCCAATCACTGAGGAAGTCACAGAATGTGTGACGAAAGAGCTTTGACCATATATAAACAACTAACCGATTATCCAACCAACCAACCAACCGGAAACTTATAATAAATTGAAGTAAAATAAAACCATCAGGTGCGTATGTTTTTGTTGGCAGCATGACCCTCCCAAAATATAACAATAACTGTTTCACACGATAAGAAATCATGCAAAACAAATTATATATATATATATGCAAAACGAAGTGTATATATATATATATATATATATATATATATGTAGATAAATCTACCAAGAGTTTACGGTAGTGTCCAATCCGTATGAAGAACTCAATGTATTCCGGATATCATGGAAAGAAGAGATGTAATGAAAAATCACTTTCGGTGAAAGATAAACGGTATACAGAGTCAAGATAAAATATTAAACAAATAATGAATAAACAATGAGACAGTTCCTTATATTAAACAAAAAAAGTTCATTATTTAACGATCGTTTCTAGGATATATATGTGTTAGAATTGGCATGCATATTCAACAGATCTATGTACAAAATTATACAAAATTATACAAACTATCAAGATTAAATATACATACCAACACACCAAGACGGCGTATATATGTGTTGGTATGTATATTTAATCTTGATAGTTTGTATAATTTTGTATAATTTTGTACATAGATCTGTTGAATATGCATGCCAATTCTAACACATATATATCCTAGAAACGATCGTTAAATAATGAACTTTTTTTGTTTAATATAAGGAACTGTCTCATTGTTTATTCATTATTTGTTTAATATTTTATATATATATATATATATATATATATATATAAAGAAATAAGTTGAAACTTCAATGTCACTTATATTGGAAAAAACACACATTTACATATGTGTGTGGTAGTATATATATTCATAAACACAGCCACAAATACAACATACACATACACTTACACAAATATACATATACAGATTAAAAATGATATGACGGTGCATATACGACCCTATCAGGAATTCACGGCCCATAGCATGCACAATAATTTTATTAAAAATATATTCCCTCTCTTCAAAAAATCTGTTTAGATTAGAATTTGCATATCATTTGGTCCCAGAGAACTTAATTTGGCGTCAGAATTAACATCTCTTTGTTTTATTCACACCACAAATTTCGAAAGTACCAGGACCCGTGATACTACAAAACTACTAAACCACTAACGGTGAGCAGAACCTTAGTAACCAGTTCGAAGTCGGATTTATCTGTCAAATGCCCGCTAATGACGATGCAGTCATTCAAATTGTTTGTGCAAATGCTGTTATGTGCACTCGGAACTTGTAACTGCACAGCAGGTGGGTATCAGGAACCAGTAGGTTTCGAGTAAGATAACTCTTTTTCTTTTGGTATTTGTTGTTTTTATTATTGTACCTGGAATATGCGGGGACATATATATGGTAGGGGACATATATATAGTAGGGGGACATATATAAGGTAGGGGGACATATATATGGTAGGGGACATATATATGGTAGGGGGACATATATAAGGTAGGGGGACATATATATGGTAGGGGACATATATATGGTAGGGGGACACATATATGGTAGGTGACATATATATAGTAAGGGACATATATAAGGTAGGGGGACATATATATGGTAGGGGACATATATATGGTAGGGGGACATATATATGGTAGGGGACATATATATGGTAAGGGACATATATAAGGTAGGGGGACATATATATAGTAAGGGACATATATAAGGTAGGGGGACATATATATGGTAGGGGACATATATATGGTAGGGGACATATATATGGTAGGGGACATATATATGGTAGGGGGACATATATACGGTAGGGGACATATATATGGTAGGGGACATATATATAGTAGGGGGACATATATATAGTAGGGGACATATATAAGGTAGGGGACATATATAAGGTAGGGGACATATATATGGTAGGGGGACATATATAAGGTAGGGGACATATATATGGTAGGGGACATATATATGGTAGGGGGACATATATAAGGTAGGGGACATATATAAGGTAGGGGACATATATATGGTAGGGGGACATATATATGGTAGGGGGACATATATAAGGTAGGGGACATATATATGGTAGGGGGACACATATATGGTAGGTGACATATATATAGTAGTAGCTGTAGCTGGAGGTTGTGTCATGTACTGGCATCCTATCCCAGGGAATGCCTTCTACTCTCAGTTACCACCAAGTGGTATAAGATCGGTGTGATTAGTCCCCGGGGCTTGAGAGGGACTAACTTTCAGCTAGCGTCTGTAATAGGGACTGGATATCTCCGAAACTCATTCAATGTTACATCACTTCAAAGAAGCTTCAAAATAGGTCCTGAGTAGATGTGTTCTATACAATGATATGTTGACCCCTGGGCTGTAGTTGGTGAGTGGTATTGAGAGGAAATGAACTTACATAAAATGAAACTGCTGTGCCATTTCATCCATGAGACTAGAAATTTGTGCTGGAGCATTATCCATAAAGTAGAATAGCCTTCCCTGAAGTAGCCAGGTGCAGAGGGACAAATACATCAGTGAACCACACAGTTTCTGGTAACACAGGCCTTCAGCATGACAGTCCACTGAACACAAACCCTTTTCTTGTTGCTGTTCATGAGCGTCGTGCTTTCTCTGGAGAACTCACCACAAGTGGCTTCACCTTCAAATCCTCTCAGGCTGCACACATGTGTGCTGTGCCTAACATTTATTGTCATGGGAATTTGGTCTACGGCTAATGTTCGGTTAATGTCCAGCTAATGCCTAGATAACTTTGTAGCCCTACCCTACATTATATCAGATACTCCTGCCCTGCCCTATCCTACATTATATCACATATTTCTTACAGACTTAACCTGGCTAACTTCTAACTTTACACAGCTTCAAACTGCTCTTCAATAGACTTAACCTGGCTAACTTCTAACTTTACACACCTTCAAACTGCTCTTCAATAGACTTAACCTGGCTAACTTCTAACTTTACACACCTTCAAACTGCTCTTCAATAGACTTAACCTGGCTAACTTCTAACTTTACACACCTTCAAACTGCTCTTCAATAGACTTAACCTGGCTAACTTCTAACTTTACAACACCTTTACGCTGTTCTTGAACAGACTTAACCTTTTCACAATGAAATGCTTCACCCAGTGAATTACCAATTAATTGTCTCTTTGAACCAGATTAATAAAAGATTTTCCCTCTCATTGTTGCTTGAGGCATGAGTATTATTATGCCTGCATATCACTTTTGGTCACCGATGCACTTTTAGCATTTTTTAAAAATTCAAAATAGCGCATTTAAAAATTTGGTGAAGCCCTGCTCCACACTTCAATAGAGACTATTAAAACATTTGGTGAAGCCCTACTCCACACTTCAATAGAGACTATTAAAACATTTGGTGAATCCCTACTCTACACTTCAATGGAGGCCATTTAAAAATTATCTCTTCCTTTATTCTCACATAATTCTCACTTAACTTTTATTATCGTGAATAATTTCTTTCTTTTTTTTTTAAAAAGAAAAGAAAATCACACCAAGATTAATTTTTATTCAAAAATTAAATTTTTCCTTGAAAACTTTTCACTGATTTTTTAAATGGAAAAATGAACCAAAATGACACTGTCAGTTCCCAAGAACACGTTTGGCAAGCCCACAGACTAGTTTGTTTGGTTAAGAGTAGATTGACTTGTTTTCTATAGCAACCACCAATTTGTATAAGCCGGCAGAAATGACCTTTCCTTATTTTAGTTTTGTATTTGTTAATTTTGTATGAAAATAATTCATTGGCAGGATTTTATTTGTGGCCAAATTAAATTAAAAAAACAAACACATGCGCTACCATGATTGTTGTTAACACAAATGTTCGTTACTGCCAGGCAAACTGTAAACCATGTTTTTTTTTAGATTGATTTCAGTTCTTCACAGAATAATGAGAAATTTCCAGCTGTTTGTAAACGTGAATTGGAGTAGATCTATGCACATGCTATTGTATACATGTTTGTGTGTGTATATATATATATATGTAGGTGTATATACGTGGAGCTGTATATATGTAGGTGTATATACGTGGAGGTGTATATACGTGCATTCATGTTACATTACAGATCGACATGTCTCTTTACTATATATGTTTATATATGTGTGTGTTTACTATATATGTTTATGTGTGTGTGTTTACTATATATGTTTATGTGTGTGTGTTTACTATATATGTTTATGTGTGTTTACTATATATGTGTGTGTGTTTACTATATATGTTTGTGTGTGTGTGTGTTTACTATATATGTTTGTGTGTGTGTGTTTACTATATATGATGTTTATGTGTGTATTTACTCTATATGTTTATATATTTTATATATGTATGTGTGTTTACTATATATGTTTATATGTGTGTGTGTGTTTACTATATATGTTTATGTGTGTGTGTGTAATATGCTCGTCGGTGGTTGTGTGTGATAAATCCATTCCAGGAAACTTAAATGGAACTTCTTTGGAATGTATTGCAAGTATTCATTGTATCGCTAATCGGTTTGGAAGATATCAGTTGTTCTGTTAACCCATCAATTCTCAGTCAACTACATGCTTCTGATGGTTCACCTATCGGACTGGTTAACACATTTAAATAGCTGGGCTGTTATACTGATTCTGAGCCTGATATGACCATCAGAATTGGTCAAACTTGGAGTACAATAAATTCCCTACAAAAGTTTGGGAAACTCCCATCCCAAGATCTACGAAGTCTTCAAAGCTACAGTTAAAACCATCTTACTATGTGGTTCAGAATCCTTGACTCTCAGTGTCAAGACATGATAGTTCTATAGAAACCATCTTACTATGTGGTTCAGAATCCTTGAATGTCAGTGTCAAGACATGATAGTTCTATAGAAACCATCTTACTATGTGGTTCAGAATCCTTGAATGTCAGTGTCAAGACATGATAGTTCTATAGAAACCATCTTACTATGTGGTTCAGAATCCTTGAATGTCAGTGTCAAGACATGATAGTTCTATAGAAACCATCTTACTATGTGGTTCAGAATCCTTGACTCTCAGTGTCAAGACATGATGATTCCTACACCAAGCGGTCACATGTGGTGTTCAATATTTTGTGGCAAAGTTACACCACCAACTAAGTTCTTTATAGTGATCTGCCATTGAAAGTTCAATCACGTCGCGTCGTTCTTGCTGGTCATATTTCCTGCCATGATCAACCTGCAGGGAAACTGCTTCTATTGCCACCTGATGCAAAGTGCTGAGTAGGACATCCAAACATAACAATAAGGACTCTGTTGGTGAAGGACATACCGGCCTCACTGGATGGGATCTTGATACAATGAGAGATTAGGAAGTCTGGAACAAGAAGTATTACTTGGATTTGTTCTTGAAAGATCCCATGGATATATATATATATATATATATATATATATATGTGTGTGTGTGTATTTATGTATACATGAATGCATGTATGTAAGTATGTATGTATGCATGTATGTGTATGAATGTATTGCTGTTGTTGTTGCAGTTATGTTGTTGTTGTCAAGTAGTAAGCAATGTCACAACTATAGACCAACAACCATCAACCATCTCACTGCTGCCATAAACCATTAAATTCCAGCCAAAGATTCTAAACCAAAACATATCATGTCATGTCATCTTTTGTTATGTCACATTGTCTCTCTTACTCTCTCTCTCGCTCTCTCTCTCTCTCTCTCTATATATATATATATATATATATATATTTATATATATATATATATATATATATATTTATATATATATATATATATACATATTTATATATATATATTTATATATATATATTTATATATATGTATATTTATATATATATATATATATATTTATTTATATATATATATTTATATATATGTATATTTATATATATATATATATATATATATATTTATATATATATATTTATATAAATATATATATATTTATATATATATATATATGTATAAATATATATATGTATATATGTGTGTGTATATATGTATGTACCTTGATATGCTCACCATGTAGGTCAATGGACGGATGGAAACATTACACAATTAAATACTACACATACATGCATATATAAAAACATACATACATACATCATAACATACATACATACATATACCTACCTACCTACATACACACATATTCCATGAGATATATTTTGCCTGGAATGCCAATGTTTATACATAACTAGCAAACTTTATAGATTTGTTATATTTTCAGAAATAACACAGAAGGCCATAATATGCGTTAGACTAATTAGACGATTAAATGAGCCCGGTGAATATTACTGGTACTGCTTCGATTGTGAAGCAGCTAACACGTCGCTTGGTTATCTCTGAGGATGGGGCTAGCTTGTCCTCCTTTACAACTCTCCACTGACCGATGAGGTTTTGGACATTTAATTGTTGCAGGTCAACTCCTGCAGGAAAGACGTGTGCAGTGAGAGAACTCTAGAGGAAAGAGGGGTAGGTGGAGGAGTGAGGGGGGAAGAGGAGGGGAGTATGAGAAGATGAGGGGTAGTAGCGGTAGTCCAAGAGAGGAGAGATGTCTGTGGAGCAACGTGTGGAAGATGACCGCCTGTTTCTCTGTGTGACAACACTGGGGGAACAGTGGTCTGTTGTGACTGTCTGATATGTGTGTAATGTGTGTGTGCTTGTGTGTGTGTGTGTGTGTGTGTGCGTCTGTGTGTGTGGTACACAATCCCAAGTATGTATTATTGCTTGGGGTGTAGTTTCTCTTAAAGACAGGATGTGTCAATGTTTAATTGTTAAGGTGTAACTCTACTAATTCTTCTGTATATTTCCACTCAGATGTTTGACTGGAAATACCAGCTGTAACTGTGTGTCTATGTATGTGAGTGTGTGTAATTGTGTGTGTGTGTGTTTGTCTGCACTCACACACTTCTCTATGTGTCACACTTCTCTGTCTGTGTCTGTAAAACTTCCAATATTGATCGGAGAAGAGTAGCGATGTCTTCCACTCTCGAACGGGTGATCGTCCTACTTATCCAGAATTTTATGGTAGCTCCTGGTTATCCAGAATTTTATGGTAGCTCCTGGTTTTTCTACTATTTTCATACTCAGGTTCAATTTATCTAAAGCTCTTGTAAAACAATATGCTAATTTGCCTCTAGGGATAGCCTCGACAAACATGACACTGGTATTTTTGGCTGTCATACCATCAGTTAGCCTTCTTAGTCCTTTCTATGCCATTTCATGATTTACTCCTGTATAGTGGGAAAATCCCCTTTTTTATCATTCTCCATAATGGTTTTGAATTTAGCCATGGCTCATTTGTACACCATGATCCTGTCTCTTCAGTTGACAGCTGGGTTCCAGTGTACCAGGTATTTGGAGGTCATAGGTTTGGTATAATATGAACGGAGGATTTGGACGTTATTATTCTTAGTTTCGAGCCAGATGTTTGTGTCTGACACAGGTAGGCTGCCATTAAGGTGTTTAATAGGGTGATCTACTGTTACGCAACGCTCTGGTGGATGGAGTTAGCTATTTGCTGGATGCTCTCCATGATGCTAGCTTCTAGTTCATGGATACTCTCTTGGGGGTGTTACCACTGTATTGATATGAGTAACAACGTGAGAGTACATGGAGAGTCTATGGAGTTCTCATGTTCCTTGATTGCTCTGTCTCACCACACCAGATTGGCCACACCACCAGCGATGCCCATGACCCCCCCCCCCCCTCTTCTTGGCCGTATATTTTATTATTGAACACATGGCCCTTTACAGTAGTTTTAATACTCGCACACCTGCATGTGCGATCATTCTTCTCACCTGGTCGTGGTTTTCGGGGTCCGCATGGCTTTGGTCCACACGCTCCATCTTTCTATAGGGGTCCTTTTGGCCCTCGAGATGATGGTAAGAAGTCCACCTCTTACTGGTCTACTGAGGCAGAAACAGTTAAGGTTGTATTCATCTAGATATTCTCTGTCACACGTAAGTCTAAGGAGGAGGTCCAGTTCCTCAGTGTCAACTCCTTAGAATTCCACATCGCTCTCACTCATCATTTCCACACATTTCTCCACAGCAAAATCAACGTCGATAGATGGGTAAAAAGATATTACATCCATGCTGCCTATTATATAGTTTTTCAGGTGGTGAGTTTGGTTGCACTTGTTGATTCTGCTCAGGCGATCCTCTGTGTTGTCATTTACGTCTGGGGACATCTTGATTATAGGGCGCTTTTCCTGGTAGCTTAACTCTCTCTAGAACCCCCTCTTATGTTCAGCAGCCTCATTCTTTTTAAACATAGGATATACCAAAACATTCCTTAAACATAGGAACCAACAGAATATATGCTGAAAAAAAAACATTTTTTCCCTTTTTTTTTTTATTTACGAATTCCGCTTCTCGTCATATGTTTAAACATGTTATGGCGAGAAGCAGAATTCTTATTTTTTATCTCCACGAAGAGAATGAATGCGATCTGAGAGTCATTTAGTCTTTTGATAAAGAAAAGGATGAATTTTCAAACATTTGAATGAAGTCAGAGTTGCTCTGAAACATTTGTAAGAGGTTAAAAACAATTATTTTATGAAAGAAGATTGAGTTTCCTTTCATACTTTTGAATGCGCATGCTCTGCTTATTCTTAAATGTATTACTAATTTGTCCACGCTTAAATCTCTATCTTCTCTTAACTCCTATATACATTATATAAGCATTGAACTATTCCTTCTCTGTGAAGCTGGCAAGTACACTCTAGAAGTCGATTCCTCTTTTGAGAATTGATAATATAGTTCTACCTTTGATATATATATATATATATATATATATATATATATATATATATATATATATATATATATATATATATATATATGCAAATATAAATTCAGCGAGAATCGCATTTCAGCGGGTAGAAAAAGCGAAACGTAACGCAAATTCCGAGTCATGCATATATATATATATATATATATATATATATGCGCGTGTCTCTGTGTGTGAGATAGTTGACTTCCTAGATATAACATTAGAGCTAGATACAGGTCTATGTGGAGTAAGAGATTTTAACATTATGGTATAAATCAGGAGTTCTCAACCACTAGTGGTCCACAGAAAATTTTCTGTGGACCACCTGAAAAATTTAAATTCTTCCGTACAGACACACGTCACACAAACGAAACATGCCTCATCACACCTCGCACCTGTGAGTGCACTTGAGAGCACGCCTTTCCTATTGGACGATTAGCTATCCAATCATACACGGACGCGTACCAGACAAGTACAGACGTTAGCGCGCATAAAAACACACAACAAATCGCGTGTTCTCGGCCGGTCGACACGATCGTGTTTCCTACCTGACTTTTGAATTGAGGATTACTAGCGAAACAGCAGTTCTTACGGCTTACCCAACATAACATATTATCTCTCCAGGTACGTACATGTTTACGCAAGTGTTAGTCTAATTGTAGTCTGTAGAAATTTTGTTGTCAGTGATATGGAAAAACGTTCTCTAAATTCTTCGTTCACCGAATCGGAAAAACGATTTTGTAGACGATATAACTCAGATTATATCAGATATGGTTGTTCATCCAGCGCAGAAGATCCTTCATTACCACAGTGTATCATCTGCTCAAAAATATTAACTAACGACTCAATGAAACCTTTGAAATTATTGTATCACCAAAAACTAGTCCATCCCGATTTATATGGCAAGCCTAAGAAGTACTTCGAAGAATATCTTCGCAACAAAAAAGCGTCATTTGCATCACTGAAAATTTTCCTATCCCATGCTAACAACAGTTCTGGTCTGCAAGCGTTCTACAGCATTTCGCTCATGATAGCAAAACAGGGTCGCCCACATACCATTGGCGAAGACCTGATTAGTCCCTCAATAGTTGAAGGATATAAAGTTGCTAATGTATCGAACGCTGCCTCAGTTTTAGCAACTATTCCACTTTACAACAACACGGTATCTTCCCGCATTTCTGAAATGGCTGAAGATGTCAAATCTACAGTTGTAGAAGAATTGCGACACTGCACATTTTCGTTGACGGTGGATGACAGCACTTTTGACAACCAATGTGTTGTGCTTGCTTTTGCTCGCTATGTAAAAGGGGCCACGGTTTGTGAAAACCTACTTTTTATGACAACTGCACTGAAAAACACTGGAGAGATGATCTACAATGCAGTCATGGATTTTCTCACTAAAAATGACATTGATCCCCACAACATCATATCAATATGCACTGATGGAGCAGCCTCTATGGTTGGAAAATCCCAGAGTTTTGTTGCAAGATGGAGAGAATTTAATCACATCTTCACAACTTATTGCGTACTCCGTCGAGAAAATTTAATAGCAAAAAAAATCGGAAGTTATACCTTTTCTGAAATCCTTAACACAATTGATTCCGCAGTAAACAAGATCAAAAGATCTGGTCTTTGGGACAGGCTTTTCCAATAAGCTTGTAAAGATGAAACGTTCAACCGTCTGTTGTATTCGACAGATATACGCTGGCTATCAATGGGAAGCTGCCTTGGACCTTTTGTTGCACTCTTCGATGAAGTCATAGAATTTCTTCAACAGACTGATCCAATTATGACAGCATCATCACTTTCTGAGAAAAAACCCGCAATTTTGTACTTACATGAGATCTTTCAAAAACTAAATGATCTCAACCTTTCTTTGCAAAAGCAGAACATCAACGTTGTACGTGCCAAACACTTGATAAGGGCTTTCATGAATAAGCTCGTTCTATGGAAAATTCAAATTGAAGATCATAACTTTTCGCAGTTCGAGAGCTTAAAAACTGTTGTGGTAGATAATGACTTGCACAAATCTATAATCGAGCATCTATCTTTCCTTCACGAAAACTTCAATAATCGTTTTGAAGATCTTTTGGCTTTAAATATCCCAATTTTTGTGGATTCTCTTCATACAATGTCTATGAACGACATACTTGTTCAACTAGAATGTCTTCAGATGGAGCTCTGTGAGGCGACGGTAGATGATAATCTGCGTAAATTTTCTGAAACTAACTGGGTCGAGGCTTGGTTGAATCATTGTCAAGAATATCCAAAGCTGTTTGAACAAGTCGAGCCTTTCATAATAAATCTCCCTACATCTTACTTGGCTGAAAAGGGATTTTCCATTGTCCTCCACACATACACAAAGCAGCGGAGGCGTTTGATCCTCAACAACAATGCCGATTTGAGACTTCGCTTGAGCCACATAGAGCCGAGGATTTCTAAACTTGTGGATCAAAAACAAGCACAAGGGTCTCATTGACAGTTTTTTGACGTGTTGTCTGATGACTTGGCGTAATTGTGTTGTCATTGACATTTTTAATTCAATTCAATTTGTTTTATTCCCTCAAACGTTTACACGACCTTTTGTACTGATCCCAACTTAAATCTTCGCATTTTTTTAACTTACCCTACACATTATCATATTTAAACTGTACAGCTTTCCATTCCATCTGAATGATAGGGAGTGTTTTCCAGGACTCAGTAACCTTTTTCTATTCGATTCTATCAAATAAAGCTTTATTGAAAAAATAAGACATTTTCACATTGGTGTTCTCATTTGTTTGTTCTCTGTCGTCTTGGTGCTTAAAACATGTCCCTTAGGGGAACAAAAAAGGAACATTCATTGCAAAGTGAAAATTGTATTGACCAATCAAATCAATCTTACCAATTAGAAGTAGAAACTTATTCTCATCATCAATGCTTCGTATTTGTCACTGAGATATGAAATCGAAAAAATTCAAATTAATAACGAATAAGTTATGCGTTGCTTGGTGCAATAGCAAATTCTTTTTTGATCCCTGCATTTGACTTAAAGCGCTGTTCTTATTCTTCGCATAAGTACGACTTCAGCTGTTTATTTGCGTAGATTTTTAGGCACTGCGACATGATAATAGCATTTTCTAATTCATTGAAAAAAAAACATCTACTGATGCTTATAAGTAGCAGTTCTATTACAAAAGATTTAAAAGTTTAGATGGTCCACAGGAAAAAATTACTTATTTTGGTGGTCCACAGCAAAAAAAAGGTTGAGAACCCCTGGTATAAATGATCGCGCCAACTTCAGAGCACCACGTAAAAGACGCTGCCGTAATATTTCATGGTATCTTCCTCCGTACTCTAACCATAAGTACCATTAGATGCTTAACAAAAATAATGTTAAAATCTCTTACTCCACAACCCCAAACTTAGCGGATCACATAGCACTCAGTAACACAGTAAGCTCTCTAAAATTAAACTCTATTGTGATATAAACAAAAGAATGCCTCTTAACCCTACACCCAGTAATACAGATAATATTAATAATAATAATAATAATAACTGTTTCTACTTTTGGCACAAGGCCAGCAATTACCCAGGGCATTACTGGTACTTTATTTTATAGACTCAGTAAGGATGAAAGGCAAAGTCAACCTCGGCGGGATTTGAACTCAGATCGTAAAGGGACGTAACTATGCTGGAAAGCATTACGTCCGACCCTCTACCGATACTGCCAATCCACCGCCCTTAATAATAATAATAATAATAATAATAATAACAATGCACAAATATGTGGCTGACAGTAGGGAACCAATGCTCAAAATTGTACTGAAGGAGAAGACAATAGACCAGGGGATATCCAAGGAGGAAGAGCAACCTTCATGAAATATCCCTTCATAGCACCTTCTTTAAGAAAACGGAATTCAGAGATCCACAGACTAGTTAAAAAGAGGAGACCTTAAAAAAGCTATAGAAGGAATGCTAATGGCTACACAAGAGCAAGCCCTCTGAGAAGTGGTATGAACATAAGCCAGAGTTGGTGATAGAAAACGATCAAGTGAAGGTGTTATGGAATTTCAGAATACAGATGGACAAGAAATTAGAACACAATATGCCTGACCGGGTGGTTTTTGACAAGGAAAAAAGATCGTGCCTCATTGTAGATGTAGCCTGCCCCTTTGACACGAGTGTGCAAATAAAGGAGGAGAAAATTAACCGATACCAGGATTTAAAGTGCGAGATAGAAAGGATTTGGAACTGCCATGAAATCAAGGTCGTCTCGATTGTCATAGGAGCACTAGGTACTATCTCGAAGAGTTTTCAAGGATGGTTAAAAAAACATTAGTCCAGCCCCGTTTTTTGGAACACTTCAAAAGGCATGCTTGCTGGGAACAGCAGGCACCCTCCGATACGTCCTGAATATCTGAGGTAGCAGGTAGCGGCTTGATGTAGCCGTTCACCTTGACCCTTGAGAGAGTTAGGAGGCCAGGGAAGTGGAGAGAGGGAGAGAGACAGTCCGTAAGAGAGACTGGCAGAGGAAAATTTGACAATTGGGTGGACCAACAGACAGATTGAAAGACAGACAAAAGGAAGGCTGGAGTGAGTGATGGGGGATGTATAGAGGCACGTAGGAGGAAGTGTGAGTGGGGGGGGATATAGAGGGACGTAGGAGCAAGAGTGAGGGGAGGTAGAGAGGGGCGTAGGAGGAAGTTGAGTGAGTGGGTAGGGTGTTGCTCAGTTAGTTGTAGACTCAGCTAAAAGTATGTAAACATATTGTTTACATACTTTTGTCTGATATATATATATATATACATATATATATATATATATATATATATATATATATATATATATATATATATATATATATATATATATATATATGTCTGATGATGTCACGACACTCGCACACAGAACAGTGTGGCCAGTGTCGTCATTGAAATATATATCACAGCATTATTATTAAACGACTTGAACATCTGAAACTACTTCGCTTTTACTTATTCTATATATATATATATACATACATACACACACACTCATATATATATATGTGTGTGTGTGTATACATATATATATATATATATATATATAAAAGTGGATGAATACCTCAACAGGTACAATGTACTTGTAGAAATATGCAAGTTGTTTATAATACACTATGGCACTAATTCGAGATGCCAGAACAATATAAAAAGTAGCGGAGCAAGCGGTTATCAAACAATTTTCTAAATAAATTAAAAAACGATTTCAATAATCACCTGTTCCATTGCTGTTACCGACGGTTTCATCATTCCAAAAGATATTTATACATACATACACACACACACTCATATATATATATATATATATATGTGTGTGTGTGTGTGCGTATACATATATATATATATATGTATATGTACATATATATATAAAAATATATATAATCAGTTGATGGAACTAACATGTGTTTCACTGCTAGTACCGGTTGCATTTCAGCGTACTCAATAGGTAAGGTTAAGTAAACTACCAGAGTAGACACATAGTTATTCGCTTCAATACAACACATGTAAACGGGTACCTTCAATCTATACCCGAACTCGAGTTTCGGCCACACTTAATGCAGCAATAGAGTGCACAGCCTCCACTGTCTGCATTTATTATGCAACAATGCACAATCAGCGCATGTAGCTTCATCAACGGGTTTCGCCTAATCAATAGCCAATCGATCGACAGAATTCGGTTCCAGTCCATGTCAGCTATGACTGAATGTGACGGTCAAAACAGTAAACATCATCGTAATGCCGTTAGTCGATTGGCCATTGGTTCAGAAATTTACGTGACGGCAGGAGACGAAGTTCAAATAATTCCGCTCCTGCCATAAGCACTCAGCCAACGTGTCTCAAACACAAATTAACAAGCGAGTGAAAAACGGTTATTAAAAAATCAGTCTCCTATCGCTGTACAATAGAATGGTAGCATTCGGCTCTCGTCTCCAAGTCCTACAGCGAGAAATAGTGTGACAGTAATAATGGTAGTGCCTAAAACCTTTCTGGACATTATATATATATTGTGTTGGTATTTAAACGATAGTTATAGCTCTGGTTTATCCAAACTATTGAGCCCTTTGCCACGCATTTCGAAGATTGTGTTTCGTTATTTTGTGGGCCGAAATTCCGATTCTCGATAATTTATTTATATATATATATATATATATATATATATATATATATATATATATATATATATAATACTATTTATAGTTATGTATATAGTATAAACAACTATAAACAGGAAGGTCAGTAATTTCTGTGTGGGTGTGGGTGTCTGTATAGGTGTGGGTGTGGGTGTCTGATGTACAGGTATGCAAGTATGCTGTTATGCCGCTGGAAATTGTATGAGCCTCTGATGATATCACATCTAAACTGTCAATGACATAACCATGTCATGGACATATATATTATGCAATAAAACAATTACGTAAAAGCAATCCTGTCTTAACATTTCGCCGGGGTTACACGACTGGCGTGAAGTGCTTTTTGATTGCTTAAAACGGTTTATCCTCGCGGTGGTACAACATAACCTCTTCGGATAACTACCCTTATTATCTCCAACGATCGTGGAGGTATTGTATCGGGCCTATTGTATTCTAATTTCTTGTCTGTTTGTATCCTGAAATCCCATAGCATATTCACTCGATCATTTTCTATCACCAACTCTGGCTTATGCTCATACCACTTCTCAGAATGTGGTAAATTATTTAGTTTGCATAAATACCAGTGAATCACTTTTCCCATTATATCATGTCTCCAACCTTATTATTATTATTATTATTATTATTATTATTATTATTATTATTATTACAGGTGACAAATACTGATCATTATGACGTAACGACCGCCATATTTAAGCCCGGTCACGATAGACAAACACAGACTATGGAAATTTGAAAAGAATACATAGATAGCAGTGTAAGAAATATCACGACTTGCTTTCTATATGTTAGTTATTATTTAATGAAGACACCCAATGTCAATGTTCCTATGAAACAACAGAACACATATATAACTGGCTTTCCTTTTATCACCCCCCCCCCCCTCTCTCTCTATATATATATATGTGTGTGTGTGTGTGTGTGTGTGTATGTGTGTGTGTGCGCGTGTGTGTGTGTGTGTGTGTGTCTGTGTGTGTGTGTGTAATTTGTTTAAAAATTACAGAATACGAATTCATACCGGTTTGTTCTGTCTTTTTCTGTTTAATGCAATGAATTTCCTAGAATCTTTTATTGTTGTTGTTGTTATTGAACAACTTAAGTCATCAGTCATCTCTATAGCTGCTGCTGCTGTTGTCGGTGTTTTGTTTAACCCTAAGTACCCTTTAGTCGAGCAGACTTATGATCCAAGGCAGCATAATATATCATTTTGAGATAGAGCGCCCGTGATGTTTGCTCTAATCTGATTAGAGCAAACATCACGGAGGGTTTAAGGCAGTTTGGCATTACGAGAGTTAAACGTTTCATGTTTAGCGATCCCGGCCGATTATAGGACGTCTTAGCCATAACACATTCCTAGTTCTCCAGCAAGACGATGGAACATTTGTTAGCTACAGTGGCCTTTCTTTATTGTATTTTAGGAAATAAGCATTTTCCATAACCCTTAAGAAAATGTTTATTATTTAGTTTCAATGTTATATATTAGACTAAATAATATAGTTATTAAACATACAGTATATTATAACGGTATTCCTCCCATACATATTTATGTTCTCATATCTATATAACCTCACTGGTTTCATAGTATACGTGTGTGCGTGTGTATGTATATATATATATATATATATATATATATATATATATAATAGGTTGACGGAACTAGCATGGGTTTCACTGCTAGTACCGCTTGCATCTCAGCGTACTCAATAGGTAAGGTTAAATAAACTACCAGAGTAGACACATAGTTATTGGCTTCAATACAACACACGTAAACGGGTACCTTCAATCTATACCCGAACTCGAGTTTCGGCCACACTTAATGCAGCAATAGAGTGCACAGCCTCCACTGTCTGCATGTATTATGTAACAATGCACAATCACCGCATGTGGCTTCATCAGCGGGTTTTGCCTAATCAATAACCAATTGATCGACAGAATTCGATTTCAGTCCATGTTGGCTATGACTGTATGTGATGGTCAACACAGTAAAACATTAACAACTGAAATCCTTACGCGTCATCACAATTGCTGTCCACCGATTGGCCACTGATTTAGAAATTCATGTGATGATAGGAGACGAGATTCAAATAGTTCCGTTACTGCCCTAAACACTCAGCCAACGTGTCTCAAACACAAATTAGAAATAATTTGGTCACGAGGCAGGATTCTAAGAGAGCAATGTTTAATTAAACTAAATGGTAACGGCGGCGGTGGTGGTGGTGGTGGCGGTGGTGGTGGCGGTGGTGGTGTTGGTGGCGGCGGCGGTGGTAACGGCGGTGGTGGTGGTGGTGGTGGCGGTGGTGGTGTTGGTGGCGGCGGCGGTGGTGGTGGTGGCGGTGGTGGTGGTGGTGGCGGTGGTGGTGTTGGTGGCGGCGGCGGTGGTGGCGGCGGTGGTGGTGGTGGTGGCGGTGGTGGTGTTGGTGGTGGCGGTGGCGGCGGTGGTGGCGGCGGCGGCGGTGGTGGTTGAGCAATGTAGGTTGACATGAGAAGTAGGTATATAAATGAGTTATATATATATGTGTGTGTGTGTGTATACCAGGTGGGCGAGGTATATATATATATATATAATATCCCTAATATAGAATAAAATTGGGATAGTCACGGCTGGAACAACTTTGATCACAGAGCCGCTCAATCAAGGCTCGCGTGGTGCTAAACAACAGCAGCTAAATTCCCCTCAAATCACAGCTTACAATACACACACACACACACACACACACACACACACACACACACACACATATATATATATATACATATACATATATATATATATATATATATATATATCAAATGAAAAAACGGAGTTAAAGACTCGCGTTAATCCCCTGTAATTTAATGAGCTCCAGGTATAGATACCGAGCTCTTCATAATACAGTATATAGAGAGAAAAAAAGGAAAGGTTATGTTTTCAATTACGAGGGGTAGAGAAACATTCTGGCTTAAATTGATTTTAAAAAAGGGCTAGAAATAGCACCCTACAACCATTCAACTTAAAAAGCTCAACAACATAAAGAAATTAGTTAGGAGCCAAATATTAATTTACTTTTGTAATTATTATATATTTTCCACATTTGTAGACATTATGCCTTTCACCCTAGTGGTTCTCTACCCCTCGTAACTGAAAAAATAACTTTTCGTGTTTTATTCGCTATATACTGTATTATATATCTACACACACACACACACACACACACACACACACACACACACACACACACACACACACACACACACATATATATATATATATATATATATATATATATATATATATATATATATATATATAATAAAGATGAAATAAAAGGTGGTTATAAGAGTTCCATATATTTTATTATAGGTATTTCGAATACAAAATCATCCTGGGACAGATATTGTGTTCTCTTCAGAGAACACAATATCTGAAGAGAACACAATATCTGTCCCAGGATGATTTTGTATTCGAAATACGTATAATAAAATATATTGAATTTTTCTTTTATTTCATCTTTATTATATATACTCCAGTTCTACCAACTGTTGAGTGCTACTTATCTGATATATGCATAGTTTTATTGTTCTACAATATTACTCACCTTCTATATATATATATATATATATATGAAAAGTGTAATTTTCTACTCAAAACGAAGGTTATAGAAAAAATTGAGGTTGGTAATGGCACATGGAATATATAAGAGACAGAATACTTTTTTGTGAAAAAACATATAATTTTATTATTTCCTTACCTTATAAAATTATGTTTTTACACAAAAAAGTATTCTGTCTCTTATATATTCCATGTGCCATTACCAACCTCAATTTTCTCTATCTCTCTCTCTCTCTCTCTCTCTCTCTCTCTCTCTCTATATATATATATATATATATATATATATATATATATATATATATATATATATATATATATATATATATAAGTATATATATGTGGATATTGCTAGAGATATTACTGCTATTTTGGTTATGGTTTAAATTTCTATTATTGATTCTATTTATATTTTGTGCTAAGTTCATAGTAGTAGAGTAAGATAGTTTTATTGTATGTCTGTTAAAGATTGAGTGGTATCTATGGGCTTTAGGAAAACATTTATCTAGAGCTTTAAAGAATAGATAAATGTTTTCCTAAAGCCCATAGATACCACTCAATCTTTAACAGACATACAATAAAACTATCTTACTCTACTACTATGAACTTAGCACAAAATATAAATAGAATCAATAATAGAAATTTAAACCATAACCAAAATAGCAGTAATATTTCTAGCAATATCCAACTTAATAATACCGTTCCGAATAACATCAACTCCGCTAAATGTAATTGTAGAATTAAATCAAACTGTCCTTTAAAAAATAAGTGCTTAGATAAGGATGTGGTCTATAAATGCACAGTCAAAACCAGTGATAATATATTTAACTATGTAGGTTCAACTTCTACAGACTTTAAAACTTGTTTTAATAATCACAAATGCTCGTTTAATAATATTGGTAAAAAATCTTCAACTTCTCTATCAAACCTGATATGGAACTTAAAATCCAAAAATATGGACTATTCTTTAACTTGGAAAATAATTTCAGTAGCACAGCTTTATCTAGATTTTGCAAATTGTGTGTTGAGGAAATTTTCTTCATACTTAAATGTAAGAACTCTATTAATATACGTATGAATTTATTTAGCTCTTGTAAACATCGCCT
>OZ024751.1:27334441-27389441 GCA_964016885.1 Eledone cirrhosa
AGATTATGTCAACAGTGCCTCTGCCATTCCTAAAGCCACATTGGGACTCAGGAAGTACCTCAACAGCAATGTGCTGTATCAATCTGTCCAACAAAATCCTGCACAAGATCTTCCCAACCACAGATAGCAGTGTGTGTGTGTGTGTGTGTGTGTCTGTGTGTGTGTGTCAGTGTGTGTGTCTGTGTGTGTGTCTGTGTCTGTGTGTGTGTGTGTATATATATATATATATATATATATATATATATATATATATATATATATATATATAATTAGAAAGTAAACAACACAATATATAACTATTCGATTACCAACGGTTTCTGGACCCTAGACAATATTAACATACGTCTAGTTCGTTCATCAGAAAGAGATGTAATGAACAGAAAACTGAAACCTTTGGTAATGGAGTAGTTATATATTGTGTTGTTTACTTTCTATATATATATATATAACGAAGGAAATGTGGTAAGGAACCAGATGGACCATAACGCACCAAAGTACTCAATACTTAGGGTAGTAGAGTGGGTAATAGGAACGAGTAGGACCCCGACGGCTGAGCTCAAGTCGTTTCGACGGCTAATTTTAGTCCAGAATTACCCGTCGAAACAGCTTGAGCTCAGCCGTCGGGGTCCTACTCGTTCCTATTACCCACTCTACTACCCTAAGAATTGAGTAATTTGGTGCGTTATGGTCCATTTGGTTCCTTACCACATTTCCTTCGTTATATATATATATATATATATATATATATATACAGGAACGAGTAGGACCCCGACGGCTGAGCTCAAGCCGTTTCGACGGCTAATTCTGGACTAGATATATATATATATATATTCGCCACATGGAATCCATCCAACCTCCGGCCGGTCACACTATCTCGGACATTGACCACACCTCCGCCATCCTCCCTCCCGATACATAAATCATGTATATTTAGTACTTGACTAGGACTATTATTTATTTTGGTGGAGGGTGGTCTTACATTTCATATCTGGCTTGGCCCTATTACCATCTTTAGGGACCTACATTTCACAACTGACCCGGCGTTTCAAACACATTACCCGCTTTGCGGGATCAAGTTCCGCATCTGGCCTGGGTCTATTACCAGATTCTGGGGTGGCTATATTTCACATATGACCTGGGTCTATTACCAGTTTGGTTCTGGCTATGTTCTTTCACACATCTGCGGCGTTTTAAACACTTCTCATTGATGACAACTTAATTAAGATACGTTAACGACATTAACGAAGAAACAATTAAATATATCACGTGTTATCAGTCACCTCTCAAATATATATTTCACAGCCAAATATTCCTAAAGCTTTATAAAGTTGAACTTAATTAATTTCGCGGCACAGCCAGAGTTTAGCAATGCGACTACAAATAGTCTCGTCTAACTTAGCTTTCTATTTTTCTTTAACGCTACTTCTTTGCTAAAACCTATCGACATTACGCTAATCTCTCTTTTGAAAGACCTCCACCACCTGTTGTTGACGACCCCACTCCCCTTCAACTTTTGCTTAACTAAATTGTTGACCCGGTCCCTGTAAGCCATACGCGCCGGAAACGACTTGTTCAGCATCCTAACCTGCGAGTCTTATCTAGGTCGACTATACAGATGACAAACTTGAGGTCGGAATAGGCAACCGTTTTAAAAAGTGGACAGCCTACACTATTCCTATTATTTGTCCTAATAAGGATCCTATCCATATACGATTTTAGCTTACTATATGAGGTTAGTCCAGGTCCTCACTGGCTCATTAGGGAAATCTAGTCGGTACCTGTCAGACAGTTGGAAGTAGCTCATCAGGTACTTGAGGCTTTTGCACACCCCACTCCTACCAACTACTCCTACACAACTCCAGTGAACGTCTAAGATGCCATTCCACCCCCCGCTAACAGTAAAGGGTGAGACGTTCCCAGAGATGCTTCCAGGAGCCTAAAGAAGTCCAGTCGTCCGGCCCCGGTAGGGGCGTAGACGGCCACCTACCATCAACACCACCACCACCACTACCACTACCACCTCCACCACTACCACCATTACCAACAACAACAACACCACCACCACCACCACCATCACCAGTGCGTGAGGGTGGGGGTGCTCGAGACTCCTTGGTGACGTCATATCCGGTTAGGAACAAAAGATGCACGTGTGTGTCATTTGACAGATTGTTGCATATGTTGTGTATGTGTATGAGTGTGTGTATGAGTGTATATGAGTGTGTGTGTGTGTGCATGTATATATGTATGTGTGTATATATACATATGTATGTATGTTTGTGTGTATGTTTGTATGTATATATGTATGTATGTATATATGTATGTATGTATTTATATATGTATGTATGTAAGTATTTATATATGTATGTATGTATGTGTATGTATGTTTGTGGGTATATATATATATATATATATATATATATATGCGTGTGTATGTATGTGTATATGTATGTTTGTGTGTAGATATATATGTCTGTATGTATGTATGTATGTATGTATGTATAGGTGTGTGTTGTGGTGAAGATGTGAGTGATATGTCAACCAGAAACCCAAGAACTGGTCTTAGCCGGATACTGTCGGAGAGTTTATGACGTATCCATGTATATATATATATATATATATATATATATATATATATATATATATATATATATATATGCACTCACATATATACATATATACATATATGTGTATGTGTGTATACATACATAATTACATACAGATATGTCATATATATATACATATACATATAAATCGGTGCGCCAAAAATAAACATGGCTGATACTGTTAGGTTTCCACAAACGCTGTTGCACTACTTCCGGTTTCACAAATACAATATACTGAGTTGACAAACTTTGATTAACCATCATTATCCATTCATTTAGGAAACAAAATCTCCTTTTACGTTTGTTTCAAATCTAAAAACAGAGAAGGGTGTTCATTACCCTCATATCAACCAATCAAAATATTCTTTTAAATGAACACAATGTATCGGATTCTGTCGCCTTCTTCTTCTCCTTCTCCTTCTCCTCCTCATCCTTATTCTCCCTATTCCTGATCCGGCTGGATCCCCAAGTGACACCAGCCAAGCTGGTTATCCAACTATTTTGCTTGGAGTTTACCCCTGGGTCTCCTACTAGTTGGCTTTGTCTGTAAAATCTGTCCAGCGATTCTTTCCTGAGACGTTCTAACCACATGTCCATGGTATCGCTGCTGTGATCTTTCACTTAGGAGAAGTAGCGGCTCTACCTGGTGTGACTCTCTCATCTCCGAGCTACGAACTCTATCGAGTAACGTTACTCCAAAGACACTTCGGAGAAACCCCATTTCGACCGCCAGTTGTATTCGCTATCGCATTCTTTCGTAGTCTTTCAGTTAGTACTCAAGATTCATGATCATAGGCAGAACTGTTCCGCTAGAGAACGGGACGCCGGTGGTGGATAACGGTTACCAGATAAAGCAGGCAGCTGCCGGACGAATAAGCAACCCTGGACCAACAGCAATAAATTACTAGGGGAGTTGGAGCAATGGGTGACACCTGTAGCTCCCAAGAAAACTCTCCCAAGCTAGTGATGTAGTTATGATGTGATGAGTAAAGGCCAGCTCTAAAAATAAGACTAGTCTTTGTGGGTTTGAGAAAGTACCAGATTGGTAACTGGAGCAAATAAGACCACTGAAACTGAGATATGGTGAGAGGTAAGAAAAAGAATCATACTACATTGTCCTTCGGGCGGGTTAACAAAGAACGCGTTCAGGCATTAGGTAGAGGGGCCTGTTCGAAAATTATATTGCAGTCTCCATTTCATGCCGCACAAACATGCGATGGCCCGCGAACTTGGCGGCGTGGGTTGGTCGCACAAAGGTTGCGTATCCCGAGACCCCAAAGAGGGTTCGAAATGGAACGAAGTTTAAGAATTGGAACCTGGAACATCACTTATTTAAAAGATGGGGGACGCAATGTGTGACTGACGCATCGAACCACAGACGATGCAGCACTCCCTGATATGATCCCTGCTGGAACACCCCTGCACAGTATTGGGCAGAGTTTAATGAGAAAGGACAACAATGTGTTCAGCTGTGGCGGAACCACATCTAGCAGAGCTCCATAACTGTCTTGTGGACATGATAAGAAGAAGGCCACCAACACCACCAACAACAACATCAATACCCACCATTTCCACCACCAACACCGACCACCTCCACCACCAACAATACCATCAACACCACCACCAACAATATCATCAACACCCACCTCCACCACCAGCAATACCATCAACACTACACCACTAACAATACCATCAACACCACCTCCACCACCAACAATACCATCAGCACCACCACCACCAACAATACCATCAACACCAACAATACCATCAACACCACCTCCACCATCAACACCACCAACAATACCATCAACACCACCTCCACCACCAACAATACCGTCAACGCCACCACCACCACCACCAGCAAAAATACCATCAACAACCACCACCACCACCAACAATACTATCAACACCACCTCCACCACCAACAGTACCATCAACACCACCTCCACCACCAACAATACCGTCAACGCCACCACCACCACCATCAACACCTCCTCCACCACCAAAAATACCATCAACAACCACCAACAATACCATCAACACCACCAACAATACTATCAACACCACCTCCACCACCAACAGTACCATCAACACCACCTCCTCCACCAACAATACCATCAACACCGACCGCCACCACATGATCATTTCAGCAGATCCACCATCCTAATGACGCTGAAATAATTATGGCTTCCATCTTGAAATCCTGATTAGGCAGAAAGACAGCAGAAAGTGAGCATCACAGTCACTTCCGGTTTATAAAAGAAAATGTCTACTTAACTATTGTTGTTAGAATTCAGTAAGACCGCTTTCGTACTTGTCATTGTCATAAAAACAATAACCAGATTGTATAAAAGATGTTGCTGTCTTGTGTACTTTAAACAGGAACAATAGCTAACGGCTGAGATCTGCTGGAAATTATGACTTTCATCCTTAATATAAGAATGATTTCTACTATAGGCACAAGACCAGCAATTTGAAGAAGAGGTGCAGTTGTTTATATCGAAGCCAGTAATTCAATAGGACCTTATTTATCGACCTCGTAAGGGTGTAACGCAAAACTAACATCGGCGGGATTTGAACTCAGAACAAAGAGCCATGTGTAGCACGTGGTATTTTGTCCGACGCTCAAACGATTCTGTTATCCACCGCTCTAATCCGTAATGTAAGGTCTAGAGTTGTTGTTGAAGTGGTGATGGTGATGGCAGCAGAGTTGTTACTGTAGTTGTTGCTTAGGTTAACCACGATTGAACAGATCTACAATCAAAGATCTTCCAACCCTAATCTATTCCACCTTGTTATACCTAGAACTTCATAGTCCAAACTGTCCTTACTTTTTAAAAGTGTGATTTGAAAGAGACTTTGGCTTCTATTTTCAGCAGGTTAAACTACCGTTTAGAGTCTCCGGTGTTGGCTCTCTTGACTCGCTAGAAGTTGAACCGAATCTCCCTCGAATCACATATCCGTCTTTAAAAAAGCTATAAATATAAGCACATTTGATAAGGTAGTCCTTGATACACTATGTTGGTGTTGTAGTAATCTTCCGTCAAGATTGGTAGTTTATAGTTATTTATAATCTAGACCACAACCAAACTGGTCAGTGTAATTTACATAAACAGGCGCTGACAATTTCCATTAATTTAACCGTTCAGTAATTGAAATTATCTAAAAAATGTTTCGTAATTCATTAAGAACAAATTAATTACTCCGCGTTATAATCATATAATTACATCTTTAGTTTAGTTTTTCTGTAGTCGTTCTAAATAACTAAAGGCTTCCAATCTCTCAAAGATACAATCAATATCTACATTGACATGGGTTAACTGCGGCCCGCCTATATGATGGGGGCGTCCTATGCGGCCCGCCTATATGATGAGCCACGTCTTATGCGGCCCGCCTATATGATGAGCCACGTCAGAGAAACCTCCCACTGGATTTTACCAACACTTTCCAGGAGGTCCAGGTAAATTCTTTTGTTAACCGGTTTAGCTTGCTCCGGTGGCTGATGGCTTCACGACCACTGTTTTCATTTTATCTGACCTTTATAACGTATGTTAATTGCTCTGGTCTTCTTTTAGTCCATTGAGCGCTTGCCGCATTTCTCGAAGGTTGCGTTTCGTTTTGTTTTGGCCCCTCGCTGAAATTATATATATATAGAGAGAGAGAGAGAGAGTAAAGCATGTCCAGAGAATTATTTGATAATATATATACATCATCTCTACTCCCAATCACCATAATTAACCACACAAAAAATCAATTAGACCAGGCTATAAGAATAAAAGGCATCTATGAAGAAAGAGTAAATAAATACTTCATCGTGGCGTCTTCGCGTGAACCGCTATAGAATATTTACCAACATTTCGACAGCACGTGGAAATTAATTAAATACACGGTCAACCATACATAATTAGGTAAAAATGAATGTTAGAAATGCTTATATACATACCAGGACTAAATCACTAAATCCCGACCCTTATGTATGGTTGACCGTGTATTTAATTAATTTCCACGTGCTGTCGAAATGTTGGGTAAATATTCTATAGCGGTTGCACGCGAAGACGCCACGATGGAGTATTTATTTACTGTTTCTTCATAGATGCCTTTTATTCTTATAGCCTGGTCTAATTGATTTTTTGTGTGGTTAATTATGCTGATTGGGAGTAGAGATGATGTATATATATTATCAAATAATTCTCTGGACATGCTTTACTCTATAGTATTTTGCTCTGATTAATTTATTAATTCTCCATTGAGCCACATCGTGAAAAGTTGCAAAAACACATATATACCTGTGACTTTGTTTAATTGGTGTATGTGTAAATATTTATATATATATATATATTACGTCAATACTCATCTTTTTCCATTTCTCCGAGGGTTCTTAACCCTACTATCAGGCTAAATAATTTCTTTAATTTCTTTAGTCAAAATACGGCGATAACTTACATTTATAATAATTTCAAACCCGCCGGCTCTTTCGAAAATATTCTTACATATATATGTGTAAATGAAATAATTGCCTTATGTTGTTTATTACATAACTACACACACACACACACACATATATATATATATATATATATATATATATATATATATATATATATATATATATAACGAAGGAAATGTGGTAAGGAACCAGGAGAACCATAACGCACCAAAGTACTCAATACTTAGGGTAGTAGAGTGGGTAATAGGAACGAGTAGGACCCCGACGGCTGAGCTCAAGCCGTTTCGACGGCTAATTTTGACTCAAAACGAGTTGGTAGCCACCATGTATGTATGTATGTATGTATGTATGTATGTATGGTGACTAGACCGACAACCAACCAAGCTTGCTCGGTGAGGAGGGTGAATTTGAACACCCTGCGGAATGAAAAACAAAACTCGTCAAAGAGTGGAGGAACTCAGGAGAGTCAACGGCCATCCAATAAAGTACCTTTTTTGTGGAGTGAGAGACTCCTAGTCTTCCTTAAGACATCTCTCTATGAGAAGGTCACTCTGATATAAAACCTACGACTTCATTTACATCCAATGATGTAGACCAGTTCTTCTTTTTGGGTAAATGCATTTGATGTTCAGAAAGTGAGACTGGCCCCGTGCAAAGCCTTTCCTCACTTAAAAAATCTTCAAACACAGGCATCGCTTGATATGTGACATTTATTGCGATGAATGGTATTGCTGGCCACAGGCAAGTCCCTAGCAGGACTCAAAATCCACATCAGTGATGCTCATGCCTAAGTATCAAGTGATGGCATTACTCGAAATCAAGTTGCAGCTATCATCATGTATGTTCTTCTAGTTTTATAATTTTACAAATTTTTACCAATAGAGAGAATCGCTTTCTAGCATAGACACAAGTCTCTTTCCTTCGAGGTAGATATGTTTGCATGTCTGCATGCGCGCGTGTGTGTAGGTATGGATGTTATTGTATGTGTGGATGTTTTGAGTTATATGTGTGCATGTGTATGTTTTGTATCTGTACATGGAGTTATTAGATGCAGAAGTTTTGGAATGCTTTCCATATCCATTAATGGATTGTACCTGTAATTTCCTAACTAGTTGTGTTTTTCTGTTTCTGTGAAGCCCAGCTTCTCAAGATTTGTATCGAGGCAGTTACTAACATACCCCAGTGCCCCAATAATCACAGGTATAAATCTGAAGGTATAATCAGGGTGGAGTATCTGCAGATTTCTCATCAGTTCTGCATAGATGTTCTCCTTTCACTAATCTTTTATATTATATTGACATCTGCTGGGCAGCTAACTTTCACTACTGTGCATGTCTTCTTTTCCCTGTCCCATATCATTATATCTGGTCAATCATACTTGCATTTTATTGGGGTTTTAACTGGAACATTCCACCAGTACTCTTTCATATTATGTATGCATATAATCTTCCAAATTGCTATCACTTTTAATAAATTTATTGTCGGGGCTATCTTTTCTACGGATTGCATTGTACAGTGTTTTGGCCACAACATCATGCCTCATAGGTAGATAGTACCGCGATAACATCTCTGGACAGTTGCTTATGTAATGGGTGACATCTTCGGTGTTAATTTGCAGAGTCTGCACTTGTCACATATAGGTGTTTTGCATGCATCTCTATCTCTTTTGTGAATCAGGTACTTTGTATTGATTTCCTGTTCTTGGATTGCAAACGCGTATCCTTCAAAGTGGGAGCCAATATAGCGGTTGCTTGTCCAAGATAGACCACTTTGTTTATCTATATTACTCTCATTTCGGAGCCTCCTGGCAACATATCCATGCATGCTTTGTTGCTGATAAGCATGCAGTTTATCATCCATGGATTCACTGTGGTATTGTTGGGCAATTTCTCTGGGTGTGAGTTTTTGATTATCACGTATGGAGTATCTTTCAAGGAGTTCCTTCCCAACTCTCATAATCTTATCTGTCTCATACAGACAAACTTTCTCGATAGACGGGCTCCTTCGTTTGGAGGTTCGTAAATGTTGTCGGGGGGATATGATGCGACATTCAAATGCTGTCTGGACTGGTGTTAGGCCTCTGCCTTCCTGCTTACGTTTCAAGTAGAAGTGGTCTATGTCATTTTTGATGTGGAAGTTTCCTGTGTTGTTTAGTATTTTTCGAGTCCTAACATCAATTGCTCAGATTTCGTCTATCGTCCAATCAAGTATTCCAAACGTTGGTGTTAGGACAGGCACAGCAAACACATTGTGAGCCACTGTTTTATTGTGCGCAGATAAAGATTTTTCTTAATCGGGTGTAATATTCCCTGGTTACGCGTTCCTTATTACAGATACCATTATAGGATATGTTCTCATCTATCTCCAGGTATCTGTAGCAGTCCTCATCAAATATCGGTGAATCAGTTAGGCCATTGATGACAATGTTGCTAGATTGGGTTGTAGTTTTTCCCCGCTTTACAATCATATATGAACATTTATCTTGGCCAAACTCCATTCCTATATCCTTGAGAATGTTTAACCAGGTCAAGATTTTTCTTCATCCCATTTATGTTCTTGATTATGGGTTAAGTTCGTATTTCTGTCCTCCTGTGAGCCAATGATGTATCCCTCACATTTCTTGAACAGAAAAGAGAAGGGTTTAATGACAGAGAGACTGTCTCCTTCAAATATTCCCCTGTAATATTCTATTTTATCAGTGAAAATAGAGTCCTCCTTCTCCGTATTTATTCGAGAGAGAGAGAGAGAGAGAGAGAAGAGAGAGAGATAAGAGAGAGAGAACTAAGCGAGAGAGTGAGAGAGAGAGATGAAGTAGGAAAGAAACATATACGAAGTATGTATCCCAGGACAGGTACTTGATGTATCGACTTGGAAAGGATGAAAGGCGTCACTCAGAGATGGGCCAAATAGCACAACACATTCTATCTTTTAACGACTCTATTGACAAATAGGTAAATCTTGTTATAGGGACACTGCTCTATCATACATGTAGTACTCAATACCTCCTACACTGCTCTATCATACATGTAGTACTCAATACCTCCTACACTGCTCTATCATACATGTAGTACTCAATACCCTGGTACACAGTTTCCTGTGTTGTGAAATCACAGTTTCCTATGTTGTGATATCACACAGTTTCCTGTAATACATCTACAATCATCAGCGGGAAAAGCTGGTTCTATTATCATACGAACGGACTGACATGCTACGACTTATTTATATAGAATCTGGTCATTCTAATTGTTTTGTTCTGTTCTGAGTAATTTCGGAAACGTGAGCCTACTACGACACATAATTATGAAACCCCTCTATATCTCTCTCTCTATACTTTTCATTTAATATATATATATATATATATATATATATATATATATATATATATATATATATATATATATATATATATATATATATATATATATATATATATATATATATAAAACGAAGGAAATGTGGTAAGGAACCAGGTGGACCATAACGCACCAAAGTACTCAATACTTAGAGTAGTAGAGTGGGTAATAGGAACAAGTAAGACCCCGACGGCTGAGCTCAAGCCGTTTCGACGGCTAATTCTGTACAGAATTAGCCGTCGAAACGGCTTATATATATATATATATATATATATATATATATATATAATGAAATGACAGGAGGCTGGATTTGTGTAAATCCTTGAAAGGTTTATTATACTATGATCATTTCAATGACCGGGTTCCATATGAATCCGGTGATATCAGGTAATTCGAAATATAATACGTGAATGTAATAGATAAAATCCATGGGGCTGAAAATTTCAGCCCCATGGATTTTATCTATTACATTCATTAAAATATTTCATTTCATTATAATATTTAACTCCGTAATAGCACCACCACCAACTACAAAAACAAAGACGGTTGAACTGCTTTACGTTGAGTACTCTCTATATTATTACATTACGATTGACCATACGGAATAGACCAGCTCTATACAGTGGTGAACCTCAAACCTGAATGAATATATATATATATATATATATATATATATATATATATATATATATATATATATATATATGTGTGTGTGTGTGTGTGTGTCTAGCTATCTATATACCTGTCTGTCTGTCTGTCAGATTTATTCAACTATTATTTATAGTTATCTGCATTGTGACAATTATATTTTCAAACACATATACATACACACACACGTACACATATACATACACACACACACTCACTCACACAAACACCTACACAGACACGTGTATGTGTGTATGTGTGTGTGTAGTTAGCTGTAAATAGTAATCCGTGTACGCATATATTCACATTTACAAATACATGTTTATATAAACAAATATATTCCCCAAAAATGTATATATATATATATATATATCTGTGTGTGTGTGTGTGCGCGCATATAATTGTTTCTATTTTTGGCACAAGGCCAGCAATTACTCAGTACATTACTGGTACTTTATTTTATCGACCCCGTAAGGATGAAAGGCAAAGTTACCCTCAGCGGGATTTGAACGGAACTTCATTAGAACTCCCTTACATATACTGTTCATCAGTTGTGTACTTACAAACACACACTTCTACACACACACACACTTCTACACACACACACTTCTACACACACACACACTTCTACATACACACACTTCTACACACACACACTTCTGCAAACACACACACTTCTACACACACACACTTCTACAAACACACACACTTCTACACACACACACTTCTACAAACACACACACTTCTACACACACACACTTCTACACACACACACACACACACTTCTACATACACACACTTCTACACACACACACTTCTGCAAACACACACTTCTACACACACACTTCTACACACACACACTTCTACACACACACACACTTCTACATACACACACTTCTACAAACACACACTTCTACACACACACACTTCTGCAAACACACACTTCTACAAACACACACTTCTACAAACACTCTTCTACAAACACTCTTCTACATACACACACACTTCTACATACACACACTTCTACATACACACACTTCTACAAACACTCTTCTACAAACACTCTTCTACATACACACACACTTCTACATACACACACTTCTACATACACACACTTCTACAAACACACACTTCTACATACACACACTTCTACACACACACTTCTACAAACACACACACTTCTACATACACACACTTCTACATACACACACTTCTACAAACACACACTTCTACATACACACACTTCTACATACACACACTTCTACATACACTTCTACATACACACACTTCTACATACACACACACTTCTACAAACACACACACTTCTACAAACACACACACTTCTACAAACACACACACTTCTACATACACACACTTCTACAAACACACACTTCTACATACACACACTTCTACATACACTTCTACATACACACACACTTCTACAAACACACACACTTCTACAAACACACACACTTCTACAAACACACACACTTCTACATACACACCCTTCTACACACACACTTCTACATACACACACTCCTACACACACACACTTCTACATACACACACTTCTACACACACTTCTACTTACTCACACTTCTACATACACACACACACACTTCTACACACACACTTCTACACATGCTAATAGGTACTCCTTCACAGACTCCTCACTTTCATTAGTATTTCATTCATCTTCTCTCTCTCGCCCCCCTTTCTCTACGGTGTCTGATTGACACTCAACCATCCCCCTCTTTCTCCTACGTAGCATTGCTCTCACAATTACCCCTCCCCCTCCCCCTCTCTCTCCCTCTCTCTCTCTCTCTAGCTCTATCTCTATCTATCTATCTATCTCTCTCTCTCTCTCTCTCTCTCTCTGCTTACTCACGTGCAGACAACACACACACACAATTCACATACACAAACACAATTCACACATTCACAAAAGACAACTGCACAACACACACGGACAGACAGACAGACACGATCAAACGCCCCCGTCCCCCTACTATCAGCTCTAGTGTCCTGATAACTCCCACGCAAACATCTCGATCCTCTGACGTAGCTATCGATCTTCAACTCGTGTCAGTTGCGTGACTGATTGGTGAGTTGTGGGAGGAGTGGGAAAGAGAGGAGAGAGGGGGCGAGGGGGAAAAGAGAGAGGGGGGAGAAGGAGAGGGGGAAGAGAGGAGAGAAAAATGAAGGGAGAGGGGGAAAGCGAGAGAGGAAGGGGGAAAGAGAGGGTGAGAGGGGTGAAGGGAGAGGGGAGAAAGAAGGAAAGAGAGAGGGGTGGGAGAAAGAAGGAAAGAGAGAGGGATGGAGAGTGGGAGAGAGGGAGAGAGAGAGGGGAGAAAGAAGGAAAGAGAGAGTGGGAGAAAGGGGGAGAAAGAAGGAAAGAGAGAGGGATGGAGAGTGGGAGAGAGGGGAGAAAGGGAGAGAGAGAGGGGAGAAAGAAGGAAAGAGAGAGTGGGAGAAAGGGGGAGAAAGAAGGAAAGAGAGGAATGGAGAGTGGGAGAGAGGGGAGAAAGGGGGAGAAAGAAGGAAAGAGAGAGGGATGGAGAGTGGGAGAGAGAGGGGATGGAGAGAGGGAGAATGTAAGAAAGTGTGGCAGAACAATGAAAGGGTGAATTTATCATGGGATTGAAGATAGAGAGATTGGGAGAGAGTTGCAGGATGAGGAAAGAGAGGAGAGATATAGTAGAGAGAGAGAGGGGGTGTTTGAAGGTGTAGGAGGGGTAGCAGATAGACAGATAGAGAGAGAGAGAGGGGGGGGGTAGCTATATTAATAGATAGATATATATGGAGAAAGAGAGGGTGAGAGAGAGAGGGGTAGCTAGATAGATAGAGTGGAAAATGGAATATGAGAGAGGGAGAGGGGATGAGAAAGAGGTAGATGATGGAGGAAGAGTAGCAGGTGCAGGAGAACGATAAGAAAGTGAGGAGAGTGAGGGGGAGGAAAGTGAGTAAGGAAGGAGTATTAGCGAGGGGGAGAGTGGTGAAATGTGTAGGTGGTTGGAGAAACAAGGATAAAGAGAGAGGAGGAGGAGGAGGAGGAGGGGAGTAGATGAGGTGTGTGAGAGGTAAGAGGAAATAGATGACGGAGGAGGACGTAAGAAGTTGACGTGGGGGGAGTGATTGGTGGCAAAAGAAGCAGACGACAGAATGAAGACATTTTGAAATAGGAGAGAGAGAGGGGAAGGATAAGGAAGAGAGGGAGAGGGAGAGAGAGGGGGAGTGAGAAAGAGAACAACAGGACGAAAATGAAAAAAGAGAGAGAAGAGAGGGGGAGAGAGTGAGGAATTAATGGAGGAGAAAGACGTGTTTAAAATATGGCAGATGTCTGTTTATGTATAGATAGATAGATATGTTTCTTTATTAGCCACAGGGGCACAAAAGAAGGGGACAAATACAAAAGGGGAAGTTTACATACAATAAAAACGTGTAAACACACCCCGAAAAAATGTACAACTCTCATCTCCAGGAGCACCAAGAGTGAGTACTCCCTTCCTCTCTTCCTCTTTTTCCTCAACATACAGGCTTATATAGAGAGAAGGCCCATTCACTCAGGCCATTCTCGCCACTTTCACCCACCTTTTATAACATTTGCTGGGGTACAGCACCTCTCTCTCCATCCTGATTCTTCTTCCAAAATGATATTTGAAAAAACGAATCAGTTGTTGGCCGGAGAGAAAGGTGTCTGACCTCAGCCCTTTTAACCTCTTTCACCATAGCTATAACACAAAGGAAAACCGCCTCTCCTTCGTTTTTGAAGGAGGGTGGCGGTTTGATCATGACAATGGACTCGGTGGTCAACTGGATTGGTCCCACCCGCGACAATAGTCGTTCTACATAGCCCCACAGGTTGGTAACGTCCGGGCAGTGTACAAATGCGTGTGCGGCGGTTTCCTCGTCTCGCACGCATCTTGGACAGATCTTTTTCGAAGGGTCCCTACCCGGGCGCCCGTGTCTGTAGAGCTTGTTTCGAACTGGTAGAGCTCCTCGGTAGCACTGCCAGGCCCAGGGACTTTTGGAAGTTGTCCATTGGTCCCTGGCGGAAGGTCCTACCAAACAAACTGGCCAGACAGATAGATAGACGGATAGATAGATAGATAGACAGACAGATAGACAGACAGATAGACAGATAGATAGACGGATAAATAGATAGATAGAGAGATAGATAGATAGACAGATAGAAAGACAGACAGACAGACAAATAGATAGATAGAGTGCCTTTCTCAGGGCATATTTGCGAGATATCTTGCTTAATTAAGCCTCATACTGGCAAAGTTGAGCTCAGCATGATTTGAACCCAGAACAGAAACAAATAATGAATTTATTTTGACTGGCCACCTGCCCGCTGGCAAAGTTGTAAGGAAAAGGACATTTTCGTTGTCCCTTATGCAATCGTTCTTTGAATCTTAAGAATATTTTACAGATTTTGAAGGTTCTAGATATCGTGACCATTGTAGCTTATAAATTAGAGAACTGCGTTCTTTCTCCAAGATTCTAAGTTCAATCATACTTTGGTCCAGGTGGGTTGGTATATATCCTGTAGTTGCCGTAGATATGACAGGTATTTTAGGAAGTGGAACTACAAACTCCTCATCAGAGATCCGTAGTTACCTTTCAATATTTCTAATTATATTAACATCGAGTGGGCAGCTGATTTCTACAACAAAGCATCTTATTAATCTATCGTCTCACACAACAATATTAGTCTGGCTGTGTGTGTATGTTCTTCTGGTTTCATAATTTTATAGATGTTTACCAATAGAGAGAGAGCCGGTTTCTAACACATACACAAGACTCTTTCATTGGAATTTAGACATCAACTAAGTAGATGTCTGCATGCATGTGTGTGCAGGTATGGATGTTATTGTATGTGTAGATATGCATATGCTTTGTATCTGTGCCAAATTGCCCTCCACCGTTTTCTATCTCTGGCCATATTAGGGGGGGGGGGGGGCTGAGTTATGGGGCCAGATCCTGGCCGCCCTCTGGTAATTCTCCGCTGCCTTGCTGTTTACTCTATTACTCCAATGTATATCAAATTGAGAAGCTGTGTCATGGCTGATGTCATACAGAATGAATAGAAACGAGGCGTAACACAGGACAATAGATTCTCATCAGTCGACCGTTTGAGGTCCTCCTGGTTTCGGTGTTTTTAAATATATATATGTAATAAAACCTGGATACTTTTGGCAGAAACAGAGATGGAAGGATCCAGGCATTTGATGACAAATGCATGAGAAATCTCCTTCGTATTTCCTATTGAGAAGTTAAAACCATTGAATACGTGCGGAGAAAGGTTGAAAGTTGTTTGGGTCACCAAGAACCTCTCCTCGCAACTGTCAAGACGAGGAAACTGGCATGGTTTGGCCATGTTAAATGACATGACAAGACCATCATGCTAGGTACTGTTGAAGGTGGATGCAGGAGGGGACACGAATGCAAAAACTGGTTAGACAATGTGAAAGAATGGACACAAATGATGACACCAGATTTATTGACGTCCGTCGTTGATAGACTATTTTGAGTGTGTACTGCTTCTGCAGTAGGATCACTCTGACGACTACCGAAGTCAAGGGACTGATGATGATGATGTGGTGATGATGATGATGATGATGGTGATGGTGATGATAATGATGATAATGATGATGATGATTTAAAGATGTACCTAATGTTTTTATATTTTCATGCAAAATAAATTATATTTATAAATATGTTTGAGTATATAATATATATGTATTTATAAACATAAATATATATATATATATATATATATATATATATATATATATATATATATATATCAGAACGAGTGATTAGCTAAACATATAAATCAGATAAGGATAAATGTGTGAGTGTGTGTTTATACATTTGTGTGTGGGTGTGTGATATATTTCTCAGAATTCTATCTGTTGGTAAAGCACAATCTGTGCCACACACACACATACACACATGTATATGTATAGATAAATGTGTGTGTGTGAATATATATACATATATGTTCTAGCGTAGTGAATGTGTGTGTATATATATATATATATATGGAAAAGAGGGAGATATAGGTGGGGGGAGAGAGGGGGAGAGAGAACAGCTTTTCTTTCCAACATGTTGAAGACACGACTGTTCCAGTTCAATCTTTTCTATTCAGTATTGTTGTGTGTGTTTCACATTAATTCTTCATATCTAGTTTTGAACAATAATCTTCCAAGGTTCATTAATGGCCTTATCATGTGCTAGATCATAATAACGACTTATTACAGCATGTTGCTGGATCATTGGAATAATGTAACTGATAACATCATCAACAGATTTAAACTGGTTTCACCGTTGGCTCACCGTTGACTCACCGTTGACTCACCGTTGACTCACCGTTGGCTCACATACACATCCACACATACAATAACATCCATATCTACACATGCATGCAGATATACATACATATCTACCTAGTTGATGTTGTGTAAATTCCAATGAGAGAGTCTTGTGACTATGTTAGAAACTTATTAGGAAAAAAAAAGTGAAATTATAAAACCAGAAGAACATACATACATACATATATATATACATATGAAGCGAAGTTTTTGATTGTTGTTGAAGAGGTTGATAAACACGACAAATACCAATAATTCTAGTAGAATATATATCTTTACTTCACTTCAGCAAAAAGGGGAAAAAAACATGATTACTTCGAATTATAAATATAAAGTTTGATGGTAGCACTCCCAAATGTGTTTATAATAATAATAATAATAATAGTAATAATTGTTTCTACTTTAGGCACAAGGCCAGCAATTACCCAGTGCATTACTGGTACTTTATTTTATCGACCCCGTAAAGTGCTCAGGTGCACTACAACTCGTCAAAGGTGTATGTATAGTACATAGAATAATACACAAATGTCAGGGAAGTGAATAGTGTTTGAGTCATTGTATACATGTGTGTATGTGTATGGTGGATCTCGGGAAGCATGGAGGCCTTAAAGGATGCAGTGTCTCGACAGCTAACAACTGATGCAGGTAGTTTGTTCCATGCTTCAGCAACTCTGAGCGTGAAAAAATGTTTCCGAAAGTCATGGGAACTGTGCTGTTTTCTGACTTTGTGGGCATGTCCACGTGTGTTAGACACATGGAAATCAAAAAGGTACTCAGGGTTGTTGTTGGCAAGATGGTTAATAATTTTGTGGGTGTTTACCAAGTCAGTTGCCAGGCGTCGAGTTGCTGGAGAATCTTTGTTTAATAAACTCAACTTGATTAAAAAGTGACAAGCTGTAGTCAGTCAGTATTACCAGCAGAGGTAGTAGTAAGCAGTGGGAAGGAAGCTGTGTTGTCAATATCAAGAGGCAGATGAGTGACCAGGGAAGAATTGCTGTCAGGCTACATCTCGCTACATGCTTGAGCAACCGGAAGTGATCCTTCTCTTTCGGGGAACCACAGTCGAATGACCTAAAGAAAATCTTATTTCATTTAAACCCAAGTTGGCCAGCCACTCCAGACCAGTGATGCCAACCTGAGATAAAGAGAAACAGCAGCCAGATGTCATTCCGGGGTCAATATGTGCGAAGAGATCTCGCTACACACACACATACACACATTTAATAAAATAACAATGAATTACCAGTTAAGATTTACAACATGACTCTACGAATGTTTCAATGCAGGAGGGTAGGCCGTGCCTCACCTCTGCTCAGATGTATCTATAGTGTGTATGTATGTGTGTATGTATGTATGTACAACCTGTCTCATGGTCGGGTCGTTGGCGACTAAACTGGCAACCCCACCAAGGTTTCTTCGTGAGGAGGGTGACTTTGGACATCCTGCAGGACTAAAAACAAAACCTGTCAAAGGGCAAAGGAGCTCTTAAGAGTCAATGGCCATCCAAAATCACCGGGAGAGATGACCCCTTAGCCTTTGTCAAGGCAGAATTCTAGGAGAAGGAAAACTCTGATATAACACCTGCAACCCTGATGGTATCCAATGATGTTGACTTGTTCTTCTTTTTGGTAAATATCATCTTGGTTAAGAGAGTGGGACTGGCTTTGTGCAGTGCCTTTGCTTACTATAAAAGCTTCACGGCACAGGCATTGCTTTATATCTGGAGATCTCTCTGCACTTGTCGTCACATGGTACCATGGTACCAGCACTATGTGTCAATAATTGTCACAAGTGTAGTGTTTGTACCAGAGTTTTCAAGTCGCTGGCTGGACTAAAAAGTCACACTCGTTCAGCGCATCGGTAGGGGTTCTCCTACATGGATATAAAGTAGTGGCCGTACTCGAAAACGAGTTGGCAGCCACCATGTATGTATATATGTATGTGTGTATGTATGTATATATGTATATATATATATATGTATATGGACGAATAGCGAGGTTATCTGGCCAATTCATCCATTATAGTCTATGTGCTCTGTAACTGGATTGGCAGTAATCGGTAGAGCGTCAGACAACATGCTTTGCAGTATAGAGTTATGGCCTTTTACTTTCTGGGTTCAAATCCCGTCGAGGTTAGTTTTAAATTTCATAATTTTGTAGTCGATAAAATCAAGTACCAATAATGCACTGGGGTTTATTTAACCGACTTCGCCTTGCCTGAAATTGCTGGCCTTGTGCCAAAATTAGAAACGATTCTCCATATTCTCTCAGCATTCATACGACCCATCGGATTTCCTAATGCTGCTTTTATCTGAACTTTTATTCATTTAGGTTTGGGCCGCCTTCTCGTCTTGGGCATTTCTCTCTGCTTTTCAGCCCCTTGGATTGTGTCTATTATTATATTCCTTTGTTGGATAAATTTTGGAATACCTGATGATGTCACCGGATTCATACTGAACCCGATCATTGAAATGTTCATAGTATAATAAATCTTTAAGAAATTACACCAGTCCAGCCTCCTGTCATTTTATAATATATATATATACAGACTACGTAATATATATATCAACTAGTCTGTGTATGATTATAATATTATGCTGCAGTGTTAAAAGAGCATGTATAGCCTACAGCAGACCCAAAAGTGCGGCCCATATAAAATTGTTGCCCAAGGCGGATCGCCCCCTCGCTCCTCACCCCTCTAGCTACGCTATTGCATACACCATCCGTGTAAAAATTCAATGATTTTCAATTCATTATAAAAATGTACATTAAATGAATGGAATATTAAAGGTAGGACTTCACCTGACATTCCTATATGTAGCAGTAATTTAAACTTTTGTTCTGATGTTAGCAATGTAGGTCAGTTTGACCTCATATGCACTTTGCTAATTTTTGTTTTTTTTTTGTTTCAACATCTGGTGTCACCCGGTCTGGTAGTTTATCAGAGATTAACTAGATTCTACACACATTCTACTCTTGTCTCTCAAAAATAGGACATCACCCGGAGTTGCTCTAGCAAGTAGAGAGATATAGCACTTAACCAAACATTCTGGCCCTCTCAACAAGGGCCCGACAACAATTCTTTCATTGGCACTTCATCAACTTTTAGTCATCTACCTCTTCTCCTAGACCACAGTTCCTTGTCACTACGTTTCTACAACACAACTTCACCATAATAGAGTTTACTGCTACCTTTGTTGGTACATGCTGTCTGAGTACAATTTGTCACCTTTTAAGGGAACATACCTATAGAAAACAAAGAGACCCACACACAACACAGAAGCTTTAGGGAACACTATAATCAAACTTTATATTTACAATTCGAAGTAATCATATCTTTTCCCTTTTTACCTGAAGTGAAGTAACTTTGATAACTTTCGGCCAGTATTGGCCCAGGCCATGTCTAACTTAATAGCACCACCTGGTAAAGATATAAATTCAACCAGAATTATTGGTATTTGTTGTTTCCTCTTCCAACAACAACCCAAACTTCGCTTCATATATATATACAGTGGCGGACTGGGTCTAAAAATGTTGGTTGCCAGGAGACAAAGGGGGCCCACCCACATATAGTATGCTATAATTTAATTTTTATAATGACTAAATAACATTTTTAAAAAATACATAAGTGAAAGCAAAACTGCAAGCAAATTTTTGCGGGAAAAAATGTGTATTTCTTCTTACTAATTAAAGTGTATATATACTGTATATATTACTGGCAGTATACAGTAATACTAAATGTTAGTACAGAATGTTATAATTGAATTTCTAAATAATTGTGAATGTATAGTATATTATTATTTAGAGTAGAGTATGCAAAGCTACTCTCTGCGGGATTTGAACTCAGAATATGATGTACTGTTACAATATGCCACAAACCATGATGTCCAATGCTCTACTGATTCAATCTGCTGCGCTAATAAAAGGGTTAATAATGGATTTTCAAAAGTGTCAATAGAGCTAAAGTGTTTTGAAGGGATGGTATTCATATATGGCGAGCAGGATACTTCTTTGAATAAATTTCTGGTGTCAAGTAACATTTACTAAAAAATGTTAAGTTGCTATTTTACATATGATGCAAACTTTCTGTGAAAAATCTGTCAAATGAAATATTAAAACATATGGCAATCAATTAATTAAGGACTTTCCTGATTCAGCAGAAATATGTCGACTTGTGTGGGGGAGGGGGTTTAGTTTCCAACTAATGTAGATCCTCTTTCAATCCTTTCTAATAATTGTTTCTACTTTTGGCACAATGCCAGCTATTACCCCAGTACATTACTGGTACTTTACTTTATTAACCCCCGTAAGGATGAAAGGCAAAGTTAACCTCGGCAGGATTTGAACTTAGATCGTAAAGGTGCGTAACTCCATGCCGCAAAGCATGGCGTCCGTCCCTCTACCGACCGTGCCAATCCCTGGAAATATTAGAATCCCTTCTAATATTTCCAGAAACATCACTCCAAACCAACTTTCACATCTTCTCTCACTTCTACTCATTACCTACACTCAAAGACCGCCCCTCTTCCTCCTCCTACTCCTCTCTAACACTCCACAACTTGTCATTCCCCCTACACCGGCACACTGTCAACGGTCACTCCCTTTCCTACACTCACACACTAGTCACACTCGACCCTCCTACTACCTACACTCACACACTCCTCCCCCTCCTATTACCTACACTCTCACACCAGTCACTCCCCCTCCTACTAACACTATCACCACCACCACTACAACCACCACCATCGCCATCACCACCACCACCACTACAACCATTACCACCAACACCACTACAACCACCACCACCACCACTACAACCACCACCATCGCCATCACCACCAACACCACTACAACCACCACCACATTCACCACCACCACCACCACTACAACCACTACCACCAACACCACTACAATCACCACCATCACCATTACCACTACCACCACCACCACTACAACCACCACCACCACCACTACAACCACCACCACCACCACCACCTCCACCACCCCCACAAGGTGTGACCTTCACCTATATTAACAGCTGTGAACACTTTAACCACAATCAATAATAATTTCTGGTTGAAAGGTGGAGGTGGGGGCGGTGAATATAGTGTAACTAATAGCACCACCACTACTACTACTACCACCACCACTACTACTACCACCACCACCACTGCCATCACCAACACTGCTCCCATTACCAACATCACCACCACTGCCACCAACATCACCACCACCATTGCCATCACCACAAACACCATCCCTATCACTACCACCACCATTACCTCCATCACCACCAACACTCTCCCTATTACCACCCACATCACCTACACTCTTCCATTATCACCAACACCAGCACCAACACCACTATCACCCCCCCCCTCCCCCACCACCATCACTAGGCAGTGTGATTTGTGAGAGATTTGGCTAATGTTTCTGGCACATTGAGCGACAGTGTAGCAGACTCTCCGTTTTAAATTCGTCATTATTAGTTTGCCCTAATTGAGCAAAGACATTACATTATATAACGTATCCTAAGAATAAAAGTTGGCACGATCTGAGTGAGATTTGACTGCGTTTTCTAGCAGGTCAATCTATATGACACCTGTATATATGTTGAAACAGCAGGAGCTCAGCCGTCGGTGCCCCGACTCTTTTATATAATCATATTCTACTACCGCAAGTATTCAATATATCCCAAGGGAATGATATTTTATCAACGCGTTAGTGTTATAAGATGTTCTATATGTTTACTTCCCTCAATAAGGAGTCTTGAAGATATCTTTTCATTGGGATGCATGTTCGTGGCGAATTTTACTGCTCCTAATTAATTGTTTTTGCTTTTGACACAAGGCCAGCAATTATCCCAGTGCATTACTGGTGCTTTATTTCATCGACTCCGTAAGGATGAAAAGCAAAGTTAACCTCGGCAAGATGACCGTATTGACTGCTTCTTCTAACGGCATGTTATGCCTGTTTATTCAAATATATACTTGCAGTCGTTCACTAATGTTTCTGAAGAAGACGGCCGTTCGAACGGGGATTTCGAGACTAGAAATAGGTAGAAACTTAACCACTACCATGCTAGTCGGTACATCGATCAATCGACTCTCTGAAACGATCGTAAAACAATGAACTAACGTCTGACTTCTGTTGTTTTTTTTTATTGCTCTATGCACAAACATATGGAAGACGCTATGTAGCCTGTAAGAGTGTCAGACACCATGAGTTGCGGCCCGAGTTAAGAGAATTTTAAATCTTTTCTACCATCAATTGTTAAAAAACAAGTTTAAATTTTTTCGTCGTCCACTCGTAACGTAGATTACACTTACAGGTGTCGCACCTATTTGTTGCTATCGTCTGCATATACTGAGAAAATACTAACTAAATTTAAAATAATCTTCGTTATATATAGAAAAGCATGGATCATCTGACTGATAGACAAGTCGGTCAACATATTGGTGGCCTCCCCAGTAGTCCCGGCAGACAGAATAGAGAAGGCGTTTACCCGGAGGACGGCAAGGGAGACGTGCTGAAAGTCTCATATTACACTTACATACACACACACATCTGCACCTAAATACATAAACAGATATAGACAACAGAAGGAAGGGGATGGTGAACCGCTATAGCGATGTGTGTTGCGTCATTCTAGGGTTTACCGGCTATATAGCCTATTAGCAAACATATATATGTAACTGACTGTAACCTGGACGGATTTTCTTCGAGGATATCTAAAGCAGTGATTACCTACCACAAAATACTACTGGGGATACTGCCCAATCTCGCTGTAACCATCCTTCCAAGGACACAGAGTTCTAACAATGTTATTAGCCCCACCACAACCAGGTGGCCTCCGATATATATATATATTGGCAGTATCGGTAGAGGGTCGGACGCTATGCTATGCTTTGCAGCAAAGAGTTACGGCCCTTTATGGTCTGAGTTCAAATCCCGCCGAGGTTAACTTTGCCTTTCATCCTTACGGGGTCGATATTACACTGGGATAATTGCTGGCCTTGTGCCAAAAGTAGAAAAAATTATATACAGTTGTAACTCGGTATTCGCTGGGGTACCCACGAAGAATGAAAAACCGCGAATATTGGACGTTATGTGAAAACATAACGTAAAATATAGAGTTTCTACTTTCGGCACAAGACCAGCGAATACCTCAGTGCACCACTGGTACTTTATTTTATCGATCTCGTAAGGATGAAAGGCAAAGTTAACCTCGGCGGAGGCTGACAAATACGGTATATTGTTATTAATAATTTAGCGCTAAAAACGTGAAAAAATATATATTGCCACGAAAAAGTCATTAAAAAATCGCGGAAGATATTTATGATTTAGCGAATATGCGGTGGTTTCCACGAACAATTATTAGTTAGGTTCCAAAGAAAATTCCGCGAATAACTGGGACCGCGAAGTCGGGACTGGGGGTACACTGTATATATATATATATATCGGAACATGTATGACCATACATGTTCCTATTACCCACTCTACTACCCTAAGTATTGAGTACTCTGGTGTGTTATGGTCCATCTGGTTCCCTACCACAACTCCTTCGTTATATATATATATATATATATATATATATATATATACATATACATATATATATATATATATATATATATATATATATATATAGGAGGTTTGTTGTAGAGGGTAATATGTTGGTAGCACACCGTTTCCTTGCCGATGCTATGTTGTTGGTTTTATGAATGAATGATGAAGGAAATATTAAAGAAGATAGAAGAGTTACAACTGTTAATTCCCCATTCAACTTACATCACTTCACATAACCACATTAAACAGTTTGCTTGGTCGTCAGGTAATTCCACAATACACACTTTACACCGTCTTTTCTTGTCAAAAAATATAGCGCGGGTAAATTGCGTTGTTTTGGTGGGGAAGTATGTATATGTGTATGTATGTATATTGGTGACAAATTTACTTATGTATATATATATATATATATATATATATATATATATATATATATATATATACATACACTTCTAAATAATTGTTGATGTTATTGTATTTCTAGGTCTAGTTTCAGTTTTTGTTATATTGTATTTCCTCTGCGTATAACTGCAAGGCTTACATACACATACATATATACATACATACTCATTCATACAAATATACATACATAGGCTGCTTGCCTAACAGAGGTAACTGGTGTTGCTTGTGGGGGTGCTTCGTTGTTCCAGCACCTCAGGTAACGCTGCCAGTGTACTGGCCCGCCTCACATATCATTAGAGAGGTTTCCCACTACTCCTCGCGATATTGTTACCTTTTGCTCTGGCGGCGGTTTGTTTGTTTACTCCTTTCGCCGCCCTTTTCTTGTATGTATCATAAAACCAGAGGTAGGTTCGGGTGATTTGGTATGCTTAGTGTTAGACTCACAGCGCTCTCTCTGCCGAACAATCCCAACAGCTTAACTAGTTATAGATGGTTATTGCTGTCTTAGCAAGAGCTTCTATTCTTGTCGTCCTACAGAAAGAGAAAGATAGCAGTGTTGATGAACTGTGTGTCTCTGTGTGTTTAGATATATTGTGAAGGTTTGTCCTGCTCTTTCAAGGTCTAATGTTTATTAAAGACATACATGCCAATCAAGGAGTGAAGAGGACTCTGTAATTGTGTCACCGGCATGACAATCTCCCTAGTGTTGGTGCCATGATAAAACACACTGAGGACACAGTGGTTGATGATAGGAAGAGCATCCAGCCGTAGAAAACTTGCTAGTGTTGGTGCCATGATAAAACACACCAAAGACACTCTGTAAAGTGGTTTGGCATGTTTCTATAGCATCCAGCTATAGAGAACATGTCAAACAAAAGGTACAATGATTCACATCATTATCATTTAACATCCATTTTACCTGCTAGCAAGAATTAGATGAGTCATCACTGATCAAGCCAGAACTCAATTGGAGCTACTGACCTCTAAATGAGCAGGAAGGTGTACTACTGAGTATTCAGATGGGCTTGGGGTGTATTCATCTCACATTCCTGCACTCTACTGTGTCTACTTTATCATAGCACCATCACTAAGAAAGTTGTCATGTCTTTGACACAGCTAAAGGTTCCTCTCAAACTGTCATTTGGTAGATTTTCTACAGCTGGATGTCCTTCCTATTACCAACACAAGGAAGGTTGTCATATCACCAACACGAGGAAGGTTGTCCTGTATATCACCAACACGAGGAAGGTTGTCATGTATATCACCAACACGAGGAAGGTTGTCCTGTATATCACCAACACGAGGAAGGTTGTCCTGTATATCACCAACACGAGGAAGGTTGTCATGTATATCACCAGCACAAGGAAGGTTGTCATGTATATCACCAACACGAGGAAGGTTGTCCTGTCTTTGACATAACTGAAGAGTCCTCTCGACCCTTTCTACAGCTGGATGCTTTTGACATATTCTGGTCATCAATGAGGGTCTCAAGAGTGATTTGGGATGTACATGAAGGCTTCGGAATGATAGGGAAAGATTGCTACTGTCATCTACAGTATTGAGAGGAAGGTCCACCATCACGTGGTGCTAGAAAAATGACATAAAATTGAATTAGATTTTGCGGTCTGAAATTTCGGAAGTTGAAATAGCCTCATCATCATCATCATCATCATCACCAGCCCCACCACCACCATTATATTTTCCTTTGATTTCACTTTATATGTCAAATACTACCAAGTCCTCCACCTGATAGGACAGGTATTGTTGGTTTTGACAGTTTTATGTCAAATACTACCAAGGTCCTTTGGGCAATAGCCAAAGGTCCTTTGGCCAATAACCAAAGGTCCTATGGCCAGGTCCTATGGGCAATAGCCAAAGGTCCTTTGGCCAATAGCCAAAGGTCCTTTGGGCAATAGCCAAAGGTCCTTTGGGCAATAGCCAAAGGTCCTTTGGGCAATAGCCAAAGGTCCTTTGGCCAATAGCCAAAGGACCTTTGGATCATTCCTTCTTCAACTTTCCAACACCCTTCTTAAAATTCCTGCTGTTCTAGCAAAGCTGTTTTCTGCAACAATCCTGTCCTGGTGGTAATTCCTAGCTTCTTAAGCCATCTAACCTTTTACTAACTATTCCCAGTGCACCAACCACAATCAGTACCACTTCTACATTTCAGATTCTCCATAGTTTCCTGATTTCTCTTTTCAGCTCCTGGTATTTCTCAACTTTTTCACTTTCCTATTATTATTATTATTATTATTATTATTGTTTTTCCTTTTCCTTCAGTATTGTTTCTGATATATGTTGGGGCAATCCCTGTTCAAGTGACCATCCAGGTCCATAATCGGAGAAGAGTTTGTGCCAGAGGAGGACTTTTCCATCTCAGGTTGGCACCTTCCTGAGGGACGCACTTCCTGATTAACCATAGGACAAGTGATTTGGTGTTCTGTATTAATTTTTATTTGTTCTTCCTGCAATACATACTTTGTTACGTATTATTATTATTGTTATTATTATTATTTCTACTTCAGATCTCCAACTCCATCAGTACCAACAATCTGGTGCGAACTGGTTGCTGTCTCAGTACTATAACAATCATGGCTGTATCCTTGGAGATGAAATGGGACTTGGTAAAACCTGCCAGGTACCCTCAATCTTTTCATCTTTTTTCTCATTCATATCTCTGTGTTTGGTTCTTCCTTCTTCCAGCTAACCAAGCAGCCCAATCGTACTCCAGGAACTCACCATAATTCTATATCTAATGACATACACTCATTTCAATTATTTAATGAAGAACATTGGAGGATTTATTAAAATTATTAATTATTTCATTACTAAGATAGTAACTTAACAAATGCTTCTTATATAAAATTATGTTGGAAGATTTTGATTTAATTAGGAACCCTTTAAAATGTGTGGTTCTGTTTCATAGAACCAGAGCTGGGTTGGTACCAAAGAACCAGAGCTGGAGTTGGCTGGGTTGGTATCAAAGAACCAGAGCTGGAGTTGGTACCAAAAGGGTTAAATTGCCGTTAATACAATTCTATTCTTTTTGCAACTCATAAAACTGGTTTCTGTCTCCTTCAGTGAAGAAAACATTAAAATTTCTCTCCATAGAATACTTAAAATAGGGACTATGTGAACTTCTGAAAGATCCTGTTTATAGTGAGTTGTTCTGCCCAATATAACAGCCAGGTTTCTCTCAACAAATTCCTGTAGGTTTCCCTCAATTCTCTGCTACAACTCAGTTCTATACTTTACTATTGCTGGCAAATTGTCACAGTTGTTAAGGCATAACATAAAATGCTTCGCAACATTTGTTCTAGCTCTCTCTTAGTTCAAATCTTGCCAAGGTCAACTTTACTTTTCATTTTTGTGGGTTCAATAAGTAAAGTATCAGTCAGGTTCTAGGGGTCAGTTCTTCTCTCTCTCTCGCTGGAGAGGGATGGGCTATACTAGGTTTAGATGGTCAAGACACACCCTAGGTCATGGTGTCATACTGCTTCCATCTTCTTCCTCAGAGTAAAAACGTCTGATTTGTCTCAAAAGGGTTAGCTGAGACAGGGACTTGACAGAATTGTTAGAATATAGAACCAAATACCTGGCAGTGTTTGTTCCAGCTGTTTGCACATTCAGTTGAAATCCTGTCATGGTCAACTTTATTTTTCAGTACCGGTTGTGGCTGCTGTACTCACTGAATCGGTAGAGCATCAGATGAGATATCTTCTGCTATTCCAGCTCTCTGTGTTCTCAGCTCAAATAACCCTGCGGTCTACATTGGAGGTAGATGTAATCCAACACGCAGTTTAACCCCACAAACTGGCTCTGGGGTGCCTTTAGCAGAGTCCACTCTGTTGCAAGCATTTAGGCTAGTTCTCCTGTTTGAAAATACCTTTTCCCTTCCCACCAGTATTGGAGGTCCTGAAAACTGCAATGGGCATTGCATCTCCCCCTCTGTCTAGCTAGTAAAATAATAATAATAATTGTTTTTGACATTGGCACAAGCCCAGCCAATTCAAAGGGAAGGGGGGAAAGTCAGTTAAATCAACATCAGTACATTACTGGTACTTTATCAACCCCGTAAGGATGAAGGTCAAAGCTAACCTCGGCGGGATTTGAACTCAGAACGTAAAGGTCTGTAACTATATGTTACAATACATTTTGTTCAACACTTTAACAATTCTGCCAATCTGCCTAATAACAAAGTTAGAACTAATTAGGAATTTTAACGAAATAGATACAGGAAATAAGTAATGAAAATAGGTTGGGAGTTTTAATGGTAAACATCTTCTGATTTTTAATCTGTTGAATATGTTCTGTTTTAAAGTGGTGAAGTACATCTAAGAAGTACTGAGGTCGCCTGGCAGTCTGAGGTCACCTGGCAAAGCTGAGGTCACCTGGCAAAGCTGAGGTCACCAGGCAAAGCTGAGGTCACCTGGCACAGCTGCTAGCTTCTTAACTTAATTCTTATTGAAAACCTTCATTCCAGCTGTTTGAAATGGGTTTCAAGATTAACTGCAATATAGAAATGTTTTTTTTTTTTGTTTTTCTTTTCATAAGCTATTTTCCATGGTTTATTATTATTATGTGTATAGAAGTGAATTGGTAGAATTGGTAGAGCATCGAACAAAAGACTTTGTGGCATTTAATTACAACCCTTTAAGTTCTGAGTTCAGATCTCATCAAGACTAACTTTGCATTTCATCTGGGGTTGATGAAATAAAGTACCAGTAAGACACTGGGTTAGATTTAATCTCTCTCCCCCCCAAATTGTTGGCCCTGTGCCAAAGCCATCATTATGTTTTGTTTTCTTTCCCAGACAATTGCCTGCATCTTGTACCTCCGTAAAGTGGAGAAGATTAGAAGACCGGACATTATTATCTGTCCACGATCAATCCTGGAAAACTGGCAAGTGGAGTTTGAGAGGTAGGTTGGAGTGGAGGTAGTGCTTGAGTGTGAGGTGGTGGTTGGAGTGGAGGTGGTGGTTGAGTGTGAGGTTTACTGTAAGAACTAGAGTGGAGGTGGTGGTTGAGTGAGGTTTAATGTAAGAACTGGAGTGGAGGTTTAGTGTTTAATATCTAACTCATGATTTACAGTGTCTAAACTTTTTGATTTCAATCTCACTGCTTAGCATCTTAACCAGCAAATTTGGTTGACTGAAACTGTGTGGAAGACCGTTAGAGAAACTGTTCCAGCACCTTTGTCATTGGGTGCTTTTAGTGGTGCCTTACTCTATTATAAGTATTCTGATCAAATCTCTGATTTGGGGGTGCCTCCCTCCCAACAGTCTCTGAGGTCCTGGTAAGAGCCGTGGGGGTTACCCTCCCTCCCAACAGTCTCTGAGGTCCTGGTAAGGGCCGTGGGTGTTACCCTCCCTCCCAACACTCTGAGGTCCTGGTAAGAGCCGTGGGTGTTACCCTGCCTCCCAATACTCTGAGGTCCTGGTAAGAGCCGTGGGTGTTACCCTCCCTCCCAACACTCTGAGGTCCTGGTAAGAGCCGTGGGTGTTACCCTGCCTCCCAGTACTCTGAGGTTCTGGTAAGGGCCGTGGGTGTTACCCTCCCTCCCAACACTCTGAGGTCCTGGTAAGAGCCGTGGGTGTTACCCTCCCTCCCAACACTCTGAGGTCCTGGTAAGGGCCGTGGGTGTTACCCTCCCTCCCAACACTCTGAGGTCCTGGTAAGAGCCGTGGGTGTTACCCTCCCTCCCAACAGTCTCTGAGGTCCTGGTAAGGGCCATGGGTGTTACCCTTGTTTCTCCCACTATATCATGTAAAAATCCTATTGGAGTTGATTTTACCTTTTATTTCTGTGAGGAAGACAATGAAATAATTTACTGAAATGTTTGGCTAAAATACCAGTAATATACCAGGGTCACTGAAGTAAGCTGTGGCATATTTTGTATCCATCACTTGTGATAAATACCAGTAATATACCAGTCAACCCCCCATACTATGGTAGATCTATATTCACCTCCCATACTATGGTAGAACTATTCACTTCCCATACTGTGGTACATCTATAGTCACCTCCCATACTGTGGTACATCTATAGTCACCTCCCATACTGTGGTACATCTATAGTCACCTCCCATACTGTGGTACATCTATAGTCACCTCCCATACTGTGGTACATCTATAGTCACCTCCCATACGGTGGTACATCTATAGTCACCTCCCATACGGTGGTACATCTATAGTCACCTCCCATACTGTGGTACATCTATAGTCACCTCCCATACGGTGGTACATCTATAGTCACCTCCCATACGGTGGTACATCTATAGTCACCTCCCATACTGTGGTACATCTATAGTCACCTCCCATACTGTGGTACATCTATAGTCACCTCCCATACTGTGGTACATCTATAGTCACCTCCCATACTGTGGTACATCTATAGTCACTTCCCATACTGTGGTACATCTATAGTCACCTCCCATACTGTGGTACATCTATAGTCACCTCCCATACGGTGGTACATCTATAGTCACCTCCCATACGGTGGTACATCTATAGTCACCTCCCATACTGTGGTACATCTATAGTCACCTCCCATACTGTGGTACATCTATAGTCACCTCCCATACTGTGGTACATCTATAGTCACCTCCCATACTGTGGTACATCTATAGTCACTTCCCATACTGTGGTACATCTATAGTCACCTCCCATACTGTGGTACATCTATAGTCACCTCCCATACGGTGGTACATCTATAGTCACCTCCCATACGGTGGTACATCTATAGTCACCTCCCATACTGTGGTACATCTATAGTCACCTCCCATACTGTGGTACATCTATAGTCACCTCCCATACGGTGGTACATCTATAGTCACCTCCCATACGGTGGTACATCTATAGTCACCTCCCATACTATGGTACATCTATAGTCACCTCCCATACTGTGGTACATCTATAGTCACCTCCCATACGGTGGTACATCTATAGTCACCTCCCATACTATGGTACATCTATAGTCACCTCCCATACTGTGGTACATCTATAGTCACCTCCCATACGGTGGTACATCTATAGTCACTCTCCATATTCTGGTAGACCCACAGTGACTCTCCCTATACTGTGGTACATCTATAGTCACCCCCCATACTGTGGTAGACCACCTCCCTCACTCACTTCTACCCCTCTCCCTCCCATATTTTTTTATGCTGTCATGTCATATAATTGTTTGTCATCAAACTCGTTAACACTCATAAACTTGTTAACACTAATGAACTCATTAACACTAATAAACTAATTAACAGCAATCCAAACCCATGCAAGCGTGGAACACGGACGCTAAACCTGATGATGATGATGATGATGATGAACTCATTAAACCTAATAAACTTGTTAACTCTAATAAACTCATTAACACTAATGAACTCGTTAACACTAATGAACTCGTTAACCCTCATGAACTCGTTAACCCTCATGAACTTGTTAATCCTCATGAATTTGTTAACAGCAATGAACTCATTAACCCTCATGTTTTATGTACTTGTGATGTAATTAAATCCTTCACCCTCAGTAGTAACTATTTCACTGACACTGTCTCTCTTTCTTTCTCTCCTCCCACAAAATACCACCACCACCACCACCATCACCACCACCACCATCACCACCACTACCACCATCACCACCACCACTACCACCATCACCACCACCACCACCATCACCACCACCACCACCACCATCACCACTGCCACCACCATCACCACCACCACCATCACCACCACCACCACCACCACCACCACCATCACCACCACCACCTGTCTCAACAAACCAGGTTCTCCCCCAATCTAAAAGTGAAGTGTTTGATTGGTGACAAGACTACAAGACAAGAGATTCTGAACAAGATTGTTTCTATGGCAACAGATGCAGATGTTACACTTGACGTCCTGATAACAACCTATGAGGTAAGTTAGACAATCTGTTCTGCTGGGGTGGACATGGTAGGAACGTGTCTATTGGATATAGGGACAATGATGATGATCATGTTTCAGATTTTATTGTTTATTTATTTACATAGAAGTTAGTAGAAAAGCTGAATTCTTTAAACTTTATCAGAAGGTCCCAAGTTGAAACCTTACCAGTTCTACCAAACCTTACCAGTTCTACCAAACTTACCAGTTCTACCAAACCTTACCATTATGATATGTCTGCCTATCTCATACCTGAATTCCCTTCTTAGGGACCTCTTTTATTTCTGGTTAGGGTTTTTGTTAATTATTGTTTTTTTATTATTTATGCCAGAATATCACCGTAAATGTAAAGGAGTTACATATTTCTCAGATATATTATACTTTTAAGATGGGATGGTCATAACTGGAACACCTTTCAACAGAAATGAGCAACTTCTTTTTGTAATTGCCCATTTTTGACTTTTGAAAAATGGTGGCCCACATGTATTTCATATCATATGGTATATCATACATATAAAACTTTAAAAAGGTCTGAGGCCCACTGAGAAGTGAAAGTATGTGGCCTAGTGGTTAGAATGTTTGACTCGTGATAATAAGGTTGTGGGTTTGATTCCTGGACTGGGTGGGATGTTGTGTTCTGGAGAAAGTCTCTTCATTTCACATTGCTTTTCATAATAGGACTTTAGGCCCCCTATCATTAAAACATCCATTAAACCTCCTATGAAATGTAACATCATAGGAAGCCTGCTAAACCTGCAATAGGTGTGTGCTGAACATTTCATTTCAGTTTCACAGAGAATCTACCTGGCTCACCTGTTGTTGAGCCCCACTGTTGATCATAAGTCTGCTGTAGGAACAGGGTGGGCTAGACAACAACACTACACCTGAGCCCCACTGTTGATCATAAGTCTGCTGTAGGAACAGGGTGGGCTAGACAACAACACTACACCTGAGCCCCACTGTTGATCATAAGTCTGCTGTAGGAACAGGGTGGGCTAGACAACAACACTACACCTGAGCCCCATTGTTGATCATAAGTCTGCTGTAGGAACAGGGTGGGCTAGACAACAACACTACACCTGAGCCCCATTGTTGATCATAAGTCTGCTGTAGGAACAGGGTGGGCTAGACAACAATGCTACACCTTTTCTCTTTTACCTTTCAGATATGTCTCCGAGATGAGGTTTTGTCAAAGATCTCCTGGCATATGATGGTTGTTGATGAGGGTCACCGACTTAAGAACTACGACTCACTACTCAGATCTACTTTAGTTTCAGTAAGATCAACTTTATTTACACCTGTGTGATATGTGTGTGTGTGTAGTTTATTTACACCTGTGTGATATATGTATGTGAAGCATATATTGGATTTGTAAATGTGTATTATGTGTGTGTGTGTGTGTGCAGTTCGGATGTGTGTAGTGTAGTGTGTGCGTGTAGTTCTAATGTGTATGTGTGTAATGTAGTGTAGTGTGTGTATATGTGTAGTGTAGTGTGTGTGTGTGTAGTTGTGATGTGCATGTGTAGTGTAGTGTGTGTGTGTAGTTATGACATGTGTATGTATTTGTAATGTATGCATTCTGTAACAGTGAAATATATGTGTTGTGGGATTGTGAAATGTGTGCAATTGTTAAATATGTGTAGTGAAGTGTATGTGGTGTAATATGTATGTTGTGTAGTTGTGAGATGTGTGCAATTATGATATGTGTATGTATTTGTGAAATATGTATATTTGTGAGGTGTGTGTTGTGAAATGTGTGTAAAGTTGTGATGTATGTGTTGTATTAAGTGTGTGTAGTTGTGAGGTATGATGTTTGAAACAGCCAATATTATCTACTCCAGTGGAATGTCCATCAAAAGATGTTACTGACAGGAACTCCAGTCCAGAATAATCTCCAAGAATTATATTCCTTGTTAAACTTTGTGTCACCTCTGATATTTCCTGGGAAGCTGAAGGATTCTTTTGTTGAGAAATATCAGCAAGAAACTGATAAACAAGGTAAAGTTAATATATACATACACATATACATACATACTCATATATATGGGTCATTTCCATGTGAAATCACCCAGAGGGTCCCAGGTCACCCCCTCAGATGCCCCTGAAAAAAATCATACTAGCTCCTGTACCAATACGATGGAAAAATATGAAGTATTAGGTCAATATCTTCGATAGTTTTGAAATTGTAGGCTTTTATAATCTTCATTAATTTTACATTTTTTTCTGAACGAGTCTCTTGGACCAGCTTGAGACAGCCGTTTCTCCTCTAATACGGTAAGCACAACTTTGAAATCATGTATTTGGAGCTAACTTTTTCTGTAGAGTTCAAATATCTTATCAAATCAAGTGTATCTTGTATAATTTTCCATCTATGGTTTGGTTATTTCAAGAGTAAAAGTGGTATTTGTAAGATAAGAGGTTCTTATATCAAGTTCTGTTTAAAGATTTTAATTTGACGATGGACATTCTAAATTAAACAGTTTTATGTCACAAAACTTGCAGTGGCTTCATATCAAAATGGTTTATATAAATAAAACCTTTCCTAAAATTCCTGGTTTAATATTTCAGCCACATCTGAGCTACATCAGATATTGAAACCGTTTCTGTTGCGGCGTGTTAAAGAGTCCGTCCTTGACCTACCACAAAAATCTGAAGTGGTTCTCTTTCACGGCCTCTCAGCTTTACAGAAGAAACTTTACAGAGCCATCCTTACAAAGGACCATAGTAAGTGACTGCTTTTAGCTTACCTTCAACTTGAAAAATCTTGTCTCTCTCTCTAACTACACATCTCTCTCTACACACACATATCTCTCTCTCTCTATCTACACATCTCTATCTACACATCTCTCTCTATCTACACATCTTTCTCTCTCTATCTGCATCTGTCTGCTTATTTAATCTATCTATCTATCTAATTTTCTATCTGTCTGTCTGTCTGTCAGTTACATGACAAATACCCTAAATTCTTCATGTTTTGTATTTCAACTGCAGTGGCCTTTGTCAACACCAGCGGTGCAGCTTCAGAGCGCAGTCAGTCTAACTTGGTGAACATCTTTATGCAGCTGCGAAAATGTGTTAACCATCCATACTTGTTTGATGGTGAGTCTATCATGCTGGTGTTGCATCCGTATTTACTCATACACATACATATATTCATACCTACACACACACACACACATATATTTATATATATATACTTCATTTTTGTTATTTGTTTTGCAAGATTTCTTATCTGAAAACGTGTGTTGAAACATATATTGTTATACTTTGGGAGGGTCATGTTGCCAATAAGAAACACATGCACCAGTTGCTTTCACTTCAATTTATTACAAATTTCCAGTTGGTTGGTTTAACTTCTCCTGGTCTCTGCCTGCTACTAGTACCAATACAACCTGTTTCATTGTGAGGTGGTCAGCAACTAAACTGGCTCCCCCCACCAGGCCTTGGAAACCCAGCAGCACAAAAACAAGAGATGTCAAAGGGTGGATGAACTCCAGAGTCAACAGTCATCTACCCCAACTATGGGTTCAATAACCTCACCAATATATATATATACACCCGTGTATATTTATATATATATATAATTGAACTCACAACCTTTCGATTGCAAGGCCAGTGGTTAGAGCATTGGCCTTGCAATCAAAACAAAAGGTTGTGAGTTCAATTCTCAGACCGGGTGATGTGTTGTTTCCTTGAGCAAGACATTTTATTTCACATTGCTCCAGTTCACTCAGCTGTAAAAATGAGATGATAGGGACTGGGGTTCCTATCATTCCACTGCAAAGTGGTCGTGGAGGTGCCACAGCAAAAAAGCACCCAGCACTCACTGTAAATGAGGTTGGTAAATGCCCTTCCTAACACCAGTTAGGAAGGGCATCCAGCTGTAGAAATCAAGCCAGAATCAGTTCCTGTCCCACCCTTGTAAGCAGGGAAAAGTGGACGTAAAATGAAATGATGATGATGATGATGATATATATATATAGACATATATATATATATATATATATCAGTCTACATTAAAGGGGTTGTGAAGGTGTCATGACAAAAACACCCAGTCCATGCTATAAAGTGGTTGTGTAGGCGACACGGTAAAAAGGCTCCCAGTTCTCACTGTAAATGTGGTTGGTGTTAGGAAGGGCATCCAGCTGTAGAGAACTTGCCAGATACAGTCCTATACCTCAAGTGGGACAATTCTCGTCTAACCCATGCTAGCGTGGAAGATAGACCTTAAACGATGATGATATATATATATATATATATATATATATATATGTATGTATGTGTGTGTCACAGGCGTCACCTGCAATCAAGTATGACAATGTAGCCCCTATTATTAAAACACCTGAGGAACTTCCTATGAAATACAACGTCGTAGGAGGCAAGGTAAACCTGCATAGTTGTAATAACAACATAATTGGATGGGGGAGGGGCTATCATTAAAACACCTGAGAAAGCTGCTATGAGATATATTCTCATACAAGGCCAGCTACACCTGCACAGGTGTGAGTGGTAAATTTTGTTTTGTTTCAGTTATGAATAGTATGATGGCTTCTAAACAAATCCATTTATTCTCAATATTTAAATTTCACTGTAGGTGTTGAAGCAGAACCATTTGAAATTGGAGAACATCTGGTGACATCTAGCGGTAAGCTGGAATTGATTGATTTATTGTTGCAACATCTGAAAAATACAGGACATAAAGTATTGATGTTTTCACAGATGACACGAATGTTGGACATCTTACAGGATTTTCTCACTTTCCGAGGTAAAACACCAGAATAAACTGCAATATCTTTGTCTATATGTCTCTATATATGTATTTGTCTGTATATTCAGTACAGCATCTCTCCACTCACTGTGTTTGTATATATATATATATATATATATACATGGGTTTGATGGGTCCATTTCAGCACAACATCTCTCCACTCACTGTGTTTGTATATATATGAAGTGTATATATATGAAGTGAAGGTATATAGCTTAGATGTGAGGCTGTTTGGTTTACGATCGTAAGGGTGCCATTTACCTATCAGATACGCCTGTATACAAATGTTTGAAAAGAGGAAAGCTAAATATTTCATGTGAAAAATGATAAGAACTCACAGAAACATGTTTAATCTTTGTGGCTAATTTAATTTAATTCAATAACATTCTCTAAAGAACACACACACACAGGGGCATTGTGTTTTGTATATATAGATGAGTGAATGTCTGTGTTGGAAGATATATCAAGTGCAGAGAAATGGTATATATATATATATATACATAAAGACATATATATAGTTATACTTTGGGAGGGTCATGCTGTCAACAAATTCAAAAACTAAATATCACCCCCACCCCATCCACACCGCCCCTTTCAATGTAAAGTTATGTTGGTGCCACAACATCCAGGCCGAAACAAATGAGATCGTGTAGGTGTCACGACAAAAAAACACACAGTCCACGCTGTAATGTGGTCGTGTAGGCAACACAGTAAAAACCTCCCAGCCCCACACTGTAAATGTGGTTGGTGTTAGGAAGGGCATCCAGCTGTAGAAAACCCGCCAGACAGTCCTATGCGAGCAAGACAACCACTCTTGCCTCAAGTGGGAAAACTCCCGTCCAAACCCATGCAAGCGTAGAACACGGACGTGAAACGATGATGATGATGATGATGATGATATATGTGTATATGGTATTGGGGGGGGGGGGGGTTAACCCTTTTAACATTTTAACTTTCGAATTATGATAGTCCCTGGTATAGGTTTAGGAAAACGTCAGCGAATCATTGCAACTCATTTACAGGTGTGGTGGCATGTAAATATGTATATACTGTGTGGGTGGGTGTGGCGTTGATTGCACACTTGTCTGTGGGTGCATATATAGATATTTCATAAAAAAGTTTTCAAAAAAAAACTTTAAAAAAAACTTTAAAAACTTTTAAATAATTCATTTTTATATCTTTCTTTTATAACTTTGCAAATGGGATCGAGCCCCTGGTCTAGGTTTATGAAAAAGTCAGTGAATCATTGCAACTCATTTACAGGTGTGGTGGCCAGAGGTGGGTAAAAAGAAAATTCACTGGGAATGAAGGACCCCGAGCTGTTGTTACAGTATCTTTCTAAAAGAGGGAAACTTTGAAATAAAACCTGCAGTTGATGTGACCACTGGTCATCTGGTTTAAGCTTGTCACCAGACTATAATCACTTAAGAGAGTGGTGCTCGTGTAGTACAAGTGTTTGTCACTATAATCCAATGATGTACAGATGTCTCTTTTGTGATCTCATCTGTCATTTTATCAGCGGAATGTCCTATGGCGATGGGGGAGTGGTGACCTGTGCAGACCTGACCAGTTGGAAGCATATAGTTGTAAATCTGCACATAGGTAGCAGGGGTCTTATCATAACATCATTGTTATGTCTTCCTGTGACAGGGGCTAACTCCAGTGGCGACTCCTGTGTCTGAGCAGTCCTATTAGGGAGAGCACTGCTCACCCAAATTCTTGGGAAGGTACTAGAAAAGGTGCATTTAAAATTGCCTGTCATATCAACGTTGGGTAGTTTACTGTGGCTATCAGCGGTTATTTCAAGCAGGAAAGGAAAAAGCGAATTACAAAGTAAAACATTTATGAAAAATCGAATCAAACTAAATATTTGTTGTTGGAGTGTCAGAACCCTTCTGGACCAAAACTCATCAAACCGGCTAGAAAGAAGGACCGCACTAGTAACGAAAGAACTCCAAAGATTAAATATAGATATTGCAGCCTTGTCAGAAACACGTCTCTCAGGGTGTGCTCAGCTGACTGAAACAACATCAGGTTTCACACTCTTCTAGACAGGGAAACCAAAAAGAGAACAGTGAGATGGTGGTGTAGGTTTTGCAGTGCAAGATACTCTAGCACAACATTTAGAGTGTCCCTCTAGAATCAGTGACTGTATAATGAAGTTGCGCATTCCACTTGCAATTACATCTACTCCAATTGAAGAAAAAGTGATAATTCTTGGTGATTTCAATGCCCAAGTTGGAAGAGATCATGAGACATGGGATGCACTAGGCCATTACGGCATCGGTAAGATGAATGCCAATGGTTTGAAGCTACTTGAGCTCTGTTTGGAACTCAACCTAGCCATTTGCAATACCTTCTACAAAAAAAGAAAAAGCATAAAGTTACCTGGATACACCCAAGGTCAAAAGATGGCCACATGATAGATTTCAAAGTAACCAGGAGATGAGACTTGAATGATGTCAGTAACATACATGCACATCATGTGTAGTTCAGAATGTAACACAGACCATAAGATGGTCTTATAGTGTTTGGAAAAGGACTCGTATGTGTGGGATCAAAACACTGAATCATATTGATGTTGGAAAGTTAAAACAGCATTAGGTACGTGAGGCTTTGAATGAATGTTTGGATAATATTGACTTTGATGGCATGTGGATACACTTCAAGGATCAATTGTATACAGCAGGAGCAGCAGAACTTGGATTCAGGACGAAAAAACAAAAACACAAAGACTGGTTTGGTGATAATAATCGGATTATCAGCCAACTATTAAAGACAAAACATGCCCTTCACGAAAAGCTTCTGAGAGAGTGCCCTACGAATTTAACTGATATTAAAAAGACACATAAAGAATATAAAGCCTCCTTTTAAATGTGTGTAACGGCTGTTATACACACCATATGTTACATTAATATGCACTCTAAATATTTGTTACTTTTTATTGACACTTTAATAAATGGAATAAATTGTCATACACACACACACTCACACCCATATATATATATATATATATGTGTGTGTGTGTATATACATATATATATACATATCATCATCATCGTTTAACGTCTATCTTCCACGCTAGCATGGGTTTTTATATATATATATATATATATATATATGTTTGTGTGTATATGTATTTATATATATGTTTAAAAGAGTGCAGGGCGATCAAAATTGATGGAAGCTATGGAGTGGGTAGACCCAGAAAAACCTGGGACGAGGTGATAAAAACTGACCTTGCTTACTTACACTTCTCTAAGACAATTTCACTGGATCAAGATCTTTGGCGCTATGCAATTATACAGAAGACCCACTTTCCCTTATGTACAAAGTTAACCTACAGTCAGTAGGCACCTCTTAACCCAATATACACCTCACACCCCTACTCCATCCTCCCACTCCCACCAACTCCACCCTTTCTCTATAAAGTTATGTTGGTACAACAAAACATTCAGTCCACACTAAAGTGGTCGTGTAGGTGTCACTACAAAAAGCACCCAGTCCACACTGTAAATGTGGTTGGTGTTAGGAAGGGCATCCAGCCGTAGAAAATCTGCCAGAAACAGTTCTGTACGGGCAAGACACAGTCACCTGACCAATCTTGTTTCAAGTGGGACAGACCCGTCCAACCCATGCTAGCGTGGAAGATGGACGTTAAATGATCATGATTATATATATATATATATATATATATATATATATATATATATATATACATATATATGTGTGTGTGTATACATAGATATATAGATATTTGTATGTATATATATATATATATATATATATATATATATATATATATATATATATATATATATATAGAAGTGGTTACACAACAGTTAGTTCACTGTACCGAGAACAATTGTTTCACCTTAGCGGATCTTCAGCTGAGGATGTGTATGGTTATAGGAACAGGAAGGACACATCCCGAGCTGAAGATCGGCTAAGGTGAAACAATTGTTCTCGGTATGGTGAACTAACTGTTGTGTAACCACTTCTACCTAACTCGTCCCATGGACTGAGTGCTCTACCACTACGGATATTACCCTCCAGTGTTCTGCCACTATATATATATATACATATATACACACACATATATGTGTGCGTATATACATAGATATATATTTATATATGTTTGTATACATATATATTTATGTTTGTGTGTGTGTATATATACATATGTTTTTGTGTGTGTATGTGTATATATATATATATATATATATATATATCTACATGTGTGTGTATATATATATATATATATATATATACATATATATCTACATACACCTTACTCCTACATCTATATACACACACAAACACCTGCTATCACCTCACACACACATATGTCATTGTGTGTGTATATACATATAAATACATATATACATGGAAATACAAAGAGGATAGTTTGACTAACAAACTATCCTCTTGCATTAACTGCCGATGTATTTTAACTTTAATTTTGCTTTGATTCTGTTTTAGTATGATTTTAATTTTTGAATTTAAATTTCCATGCAAAATTATTGTAATGGATGTCACCCCACTGTGCATCAATATATACATATGTATCTGTATGTCTCTTGTGTTGGAAAGGAGGTCATGAATGTATACAAACATTAAATAATGCTCTGAAGACCTCAAACCTCAGTTTGGATGAAACAATTGTAAGCTAATAAATGGTTTGAACAGAACTTTGATTCATGTGAATTCTATATACATGGAAATATGTATTTATATGTATACACACACACACACTTCTATATACGCACACTTTGAAGATATCTGCTATATACACACATACCTCATAGAAAAATACTAATTACACACACGCACACACATTTCTACTACAACCATTGTACACATCAAACACCTACACACACATACACCATTATCATTCATATATATTGAATGATAATGGTGTATGTGTGTGTATATATATTGAATGATAATGGTGTATGTGTGTGTGTATATATGTATATATCTTGAATGATAATGGTGTATGTGTGTGTGTATATATATTGAATGATGATGGTGTATGTGTGTGTGTATATATGTATATATATATATTGAATGATGATGGTGTATGTGTGTGTGTATATGTATGTATGTGTGTGTGTATATATATATATATATATATATATATATATATATATATATATACACACACACACACATACACTATATATATATATATATATATATATCAATATATACCATCATCATCATTTAATGTCCGCTTTTCCCTGCTTGCAAGAGTGGGACGGGTCCTATTCAGCACAGCATCTCTGGAACTGATTCTGGCTTGATTTCTGCAGCTGGATGCCCTTCCTAACACCAACCTCATTTACAGTGAGTGCTGGGTGCTTTTTTTCCGTGGCGCCTACACCATTATATATAAAATATATATATATGTAAAAACCCGTAGAGCAAATATTTATTATAAGTACAGATTAAGGGTGAAAGCAGCGATCTTTCCTTAAACTTTAATCCGTACTTATATGGAAGATCAATGGCCGATGTTTGTGACAGCAGTGACCGAAGAAGCAGCTGTTGGCCGAAGACAACGAACAAGCAAAAAGCAATGGATCCAAGAACTAACAAGCTGCCGACTCTGTGCTACGGGAAGAACAAGCCGGCTTCCGAAACAACTGAACTCGCACCGAACAGATCTTCACACTATGCAACATCCTTGAATAATGCGTTGAGTTCCAGCAACCTTGGCGGTCAACTTCGTATGGCATTCCTGCAAGATTCATCGCCATCTTCAAGGCCGAATGCTCCAGCTGCTTCATGCGAACTGAGTCCAGTGTGACAGAGTTTTTTTACATTGTCTCCGGAATCAGACAGGGTTGCATTCTCTCTCTGCTGCTGTTCCTGCTGGCAGCCAATTTCATTCTAAGGCAAACAGATGAAGGGCCTGGTCGAGGAATCCCATGGAGAGGCCTGTCGAGGCTGAGGGACCTGGCATTCGCCCAGTAACATCGCTTTGATCTCTGCAAGCCCTAACAACATCCCTGCAAGAGAGTGCGCAAAAGATCAGCCTGAGAATCAACATAAAAAACCAAGGTGATGAGAAGAGCCAACATCACAGGTCCAGCAATCAGTCAACCAACAAGGCCTGGGAGAAGTTGATCACTTCACCTACATGGGCAGCATCCTGGCAAACAATGGCAACGCAGAGATCGGCAAAGGAGCTACAGTTTTCCAGCGGATGCGCCTAGTCTGGTCATCTTCATGCATCAGCACCAGGATCAAGCTGCACCTGTACAAGAACATTGTGTTGCTGACAGTGCTTTACACGAGTGAAACCTGGCAAAGATAAAGGGATGGCTGAACGCATTCTAACAGCAGTGCCTGTGAAGGATCCTTTGTCTTTCCTGGCACAACCGAATGATAAACAAGGAAATCCTGTGGAGAGTCAAGTTGTGGACGCTGCAGAGGATAGTCATGGAGTGCCAATGCCATCTGGCTGGCCATATTCTGTGCCTGCTCAACAAACGACACTTGAAAATAGCAATGAACTGGACTCCAAAGGGAGGTGTGGTTGCCCCAGGGTCACTCGGCAATGAACATTCCGAAAAGACCTGAAGGCAGCCAACACCACTTGGCATGGTTACGCTGATTGTGATTGTTGGCGACTACTTACAGCTCGACGGGCCAAACGGTGTACAAGAAGCTAAGAAAGATATATATGTGTGTGTATATATAGAGAGAGATTTATAGATAGATAGATTGATAGATATATACACGCCTGAAATGTATGTTACTGTGACCAGCTGTTCAGATTTACAAATACTTCCAGTCTTATCTAGTTTATGTTGCTGTTGTATAGCCACAGGCCAACCCAGACCAACTACACCTAGGATCCATTCCAATTGTCGTATTTCTTCCAGATCTTTGTCTTCTCGAATGTTAGTTGCGAAGTAGCCTTGATCCATTGCTTTCACCATCACCGTCACCACCGCCACCGCCACCACCACCGTCGCCACCACCACCACCACCACCACCACCACCACCGTCACCACAACCACTACCAACACCATCACCACCGTCACCACCACCATCACCACCACCACCACCACCACCACCACCATGACTTGGAAGGGAATTAATAGTCATGTCAGGAATATAGTCCAATCCAAATACCCAGTCTTCAGCGATGTAATAGTAATGGTTTATTATGTGTTTCTCATTTATAAAATGTCTTTTCTGTTTCCTAGATTACAATTACGAGAGACTTGATGGATCGACCCGAGGGGACGAACGTTTTCTTGCTGTCCAGAACTTCAACTCTAATGATGGCACCTTCATATTTCTGTTGAGTACCCGAGCTGGTCAGTCATTCCTCCTCATTCTTCCCCTTTATGTCCAGTACACCAGCTGGTCAGTCATTGCTCTTGTCTATGTCCATTACACCAGCTGGTCAGTCATTCCTCTTGTCTATGTCCAGTACACCAGCTGGTCAGTCATTCCTCTTGTCTATGGATCCCTGGACCCTCCAGCCTTATGTTAGGACACATCTTATGAATGGGGGTGATCAGTGGCCACAAGATACTCTTTAGACTGGTACTTTACCCTGGTTTCATCAATGTTAAGTGACTGAGAGTACAACACTTCCCCTGGACAGGATAGCAGTCTATTGCAAGGTTAATTCCCAGCTACTGCTGGTTATAGTGGTGGTAGTTGTAGTAGTAAATGTTGTGGTGGTGATAGTAATAGTATTAGTGGTGGTGGTGAAGTAGTAATAGTGGTGATGGTGGTGGTTGTACTAGTGGTGATGTGTGGTTATAGTAGTATAATGGTGGTGGTACTAGTGGTGATCGTGGTGGTACTAGTGGTAGTAGTAGTAGTATATGTTGTTGTTATGAGGTCATTAAGCATGGCTTGGACGCTGCAGACTTCCCTTCCCAGCTCGAGCCGGTGGGGCTGGATCGAGGGGACGGCAAAAGGCCAGATGGCATGACCCCTCGTCTGAGATGCCACTTGCACCGACACTTTCTGCAGCCGCAACCTGGTGCAGTCTGCGACTGAGCCAGGTTTGCGGTCGTTCCCCTGGCAGTGGAGACTTCTGGTGTCCTCGGCCCCAGGGCTACCTCCTTACTCACCACCATAGGCGCTGAGCTGGCCAGCTGCAGGTGTGAGCCCCGCGAGTTGGAGTGGCTTTTCCAGCACGTCTCCCTTGCCGTCCTCCGGGGAAACGCCTTCTCCATTCTGTCCGCCGGGGCTGTGGGTGGGCCCCATCCCCTACCAATACATTAGTTAAATACCATTCTTGATGACTGTTTCTCTGCCACCAGGTGGACAAGGTTTAAACCTCACAGCAGCTGACACGGTGATATTTGTGGACAGTGACCTCAACCCCCAGAATGACCTCCAGGCTGTGGCAAGGTCACATCGTTTTGGTCAGTCACGGTATGTTATTATCTTCTCTCTCTCTCACCACCCCACCATCACACCTCTCTCACCCCCCCTCTCTCTCTCTCTACCCCCCTCTCTCTCACCACCCCACCATCACACCTCTCTCACCCCCCCCTCTCTCTCACCACCCCACCATCACACCTCTCTCACCCCCCCCTCTCTCTCACCACCCCACCATCACACCTCTCTCTCTCTCACCACCCCACCATCACACCTCTCTCTCTCTCACCACCCCACCATCACACCTCTCTCTCTCACCACCCACCATCAACCTCTCTCTCTCTCTCACCACCCCACCATCACACCTCTCTCTCTCTCTCACCACCCCACCACACCTCTCTCTCTCTCTCTCACCACCTCAGCATCACACCTCTCTCTCTCTCTCACCACCTCAGCATCACACCTCTCTCTCTCTCTCTCTCTCTCTCTCACCACTACTTATCACCATATATATATGTAGGTGCCATGGAAAAAAAAGCACCCAGCACTCACTGTAAATGAGGTTGGTGTTAGGAAGGGCATCCAGCTGTAGAAATCAAGCCAGAATCAGTTCCCGTATGAGCTAGACAAGGTCAGCTGACTGGACACTGCCCACGACAGGACAACCCGTCTAACCCATGCTAGCGTGGAAGAACGGACGTAAAACGATGATGATGATGATGATGATGTATATATATATATATATATATATATAATTGGAAACTCTGCTTCGTAGAATCAAAACGTATCTGAGGACCTTGCGATTTCAGAGTCAGGTTCGATTGTGCCTCGAGCTGGTCGCCAGAGATACGATTGTAATATGTCTAATAAATGTTATTCATCGCAACACTGATTCTCCGTTTCTCATGTGGTATATATATATTAAAGAGTTAAACAAGATTCAATGAGTATATCAAAGAATGAGTTTTACAGTAGAGTTTTACACTTCCTTGATTAAATCTTAACCATTTAACATCTCATTATATTTTGTCTGATGAGGACGTGCTGTTGTACCTCCGAAATATGTATAATAAAATTTAATTGATCAAAAGAACATCTATTTTATTAATATTTGTATTTTAATATATATATATATATATATACATATATATATATAATTATATATATATATATATATATAAATATATATACATATATATATATATATATATATATATATATATATATATATATATATAAATATATATACATATATATATATATATATATAAATATATATACATATATATATATATATATATATATATATATATATATATAAATATATATATATATATATATATATATATATATTCATCATGATCATGTGATCATCATTTTACACCTATTTTCCATCTATCTGTCTCTCCCACCTCTATTCATCAGCCCAGTTAAAATTATCCGCCTCATTGGTGCTGATACAGTGGAAGACATCATCTTTCAGCGTAGTTCAACAAAACTGAAGTTAACCAAGCGTGTCATTGAAGATGGAGATTTTTCATTGAAGTCAAAGAAGACATCCCAGTTTTCTTCTGTCACTGATGATAAAGTCAAGGTAAGACTCACTGGTGAACGGGCACATGTATCTAGGAATACATTATCTAATGTGTCTTTTCAATTTTTTTATTGTTTTCCTAAATTGGTGTTTGGAAGAATGTTCAACCCTAGAAACTGAAAGGACTCTTCAGTTGTAGGACATCTCTTGCATCAAGGACATATCATCTCTTGTGTCATGATTAATTCTACTTAGTAACTGCTGTAAAGGGGTTGCTGTAGGTATGGGCATCCAACCATAGAAACCATGGCAAAGAAAGGGTTGCATGAAAGGACTCTTCAGTTGTGTTAAGTGCATGATAACCTCTCTAGTGCTGATGCCATGGTTGGTGTCAGGAAGGGCATCTAGCTGTAGAAGCTATGTCAAAACAGGAATATATGTAAATGACACATGGCCATTAGTTGGTCTAGTAGGACTAGCTCCAATTAAGAACTATCTTGGTCTGTAATAACCCATGTCAGTCTAGGAGGACTAGCTCTAATTAAAAACTATCTTGGTCTGTAACCCATGTAAAAACAGACATAGAAGTATGATAGCAGTGCTCTTGATTGTCTTCAGGGCCTCTGAGACTTGTAAGAGAGAGCGAGGAATATATCTTCTAAAGAGAGACCAGGTGACAAATTAACTCTACCAATCAAATAAACCATGGTTCGATTTGAACTCAGAATGTTAAAAGGATGAAATATATACTGCAAGGCATCTCATCTGATAGTGTAACAATTCTGCTCTAGATTGGTAGTATTATCTCACCTGATAGTCTAACACTGGGACTATATTTTATCATCCTCATCTCCAAGTCACAAAGCTTGGAACACAAAGTTGACCTCTTTGGGATTTCAACTCAGAACCAACAGATCAAATACAACAAAGCAGTCTATTCTATATTCTAATGACACGGTCAGCCCACAACCTGTTTAAAATAGTAAAGTGGTGGTGGTGATAGTGTGATGGTGGTGATGGTGATAATAGTTGTGGTGATGGTGGTGATTGTTGTGGTAGTGGTGGTGGTGGTGGTGATGATAGTTGTGGTAGTGATAGTGTGATGGTGGTGATGGTGATGATAGTTGTGGTGGTGATATTGTTTATGTTTCATATGATGTGGTGACAGTAATGTTGTTGTTTTGCAGTTAAAAGATATTCTGAAGTTTGGGGTTGATAAACTCTTAGAGAATCCATCTGATGACAGTTCCTTGTCTGTTGACTTCACCTCTGTATTGGGCAGCTCGGACAACAACCAGTGGACAATCTCTGGTCAGGATGGAACAGCAGATACAATTACACAACGGGTAATATATTGTTATATCATTCTACAACTATATTTGACAATGTTGGATTAGAATATAGAATTATATTACCATATTTAGTAATGTTATACATGGTCGTGTAGGTGTCACGGAAAAAAAGCACCCTGTCCACACAGTAAAGTGGTCATGTTGGTGTCACAACAAAAAGCACCTAGTCCTCTCTGTAAAGTGATCATGTGGTTGTCATAACAAAAAGCACCCAGTCTATACTATAAATGTGGTTCAAGTTAAGGAGGACATCCAGCTGTAGAAACCATGAGCAAGAGATGGTCACCTGTATGAGCAAGACCTGGTCACCTGCATGAGCAAGACATGGTCACCTGATCTGACAATGTGACAACACGTCTAACCCATACTAGTGTGGAAAAATGGCCATAATTATTGATATATCACTGTGTGGCCATAGGTGGAGATTTTGTGTCACTCTATGACCATATATGGTAATAATATATTACAATGTTACACCAGTGTATGTTAGCTGTGAACCAGTATGTCTATATATGGTGCTGTTGCTACATACACACTTATACACACATACATACACTCACAGACACACCACACACACACTCACATACTCACAAACACACACTCACAGACATACACACACACTCGCAGACACACACACACACACATAGATACACAATCACACACACTCTCACTCACACACGCAGACACTCAAATACAGATATACTCACACACTCACATACAGATATGCACAATCACACGCACACACACAGAAAAACACATTGTCATTTCTTGCCCTTCTTCTCCAGTGTTTCAAACGTGATGACAAGGAGGACCAACCATCTACAATTTACAAATTTGAGGGTCTCGACTACTCAAAGGCGCCATCTGCGACTGATCTCGATGCTTTTGACAAACTCGGTGATGGTAAGTAGGAAGGGTTTCATTCTCACAGATTCTTTGTTTCATTTTGTTGCTAGGTCAAAGAGATAATGATAGTGTCCATTACCTTGGTCTCTGAGACTGGTGGGAGGGTGAGGCAACAACCATGATACTAAAACTTGTGGGAGGAAGTCAGACCCCATGACCTATTTCAGGGCCACTGAAGTAGTGTGAGGGAAGTCAGACCCCATGACCTATTTCAGGGCCACTGAAGTAGTGTGAGGGAAGTCAGACCCCATGACCTATTTCAGGGCCACTGAAGTAGTGTGAGGGAAGTCAGACCCCATGACCTATTTCAGGGCCACTGAAGTAGTGTGAGGGAAGTCAGACCCCATGACCTATTTCAGGGCCACTGAAGTAGTGTGAGGGAAGTCAGATCCCATGACCTATTTCAGGGTCACTGAAGTAGTGTGAGGGAAGTCAGACCCCATGACCTATTTCAGGGCCACTGAAGTAGTGTGAGGGAAGTCAGATCCCATGACCTATTTCAGGGCCACTGAAGTAGTGTGAGGAAGTCAGACCCCATGACCTATTTCAGGGCCACTGAAGTAGTGTGAGGGAAGTCAGATCCCATGACCTATTTCAGGGTCACTGAAGTAGTGTGAGGAAGGGCAGTCCCCATGACCTATTTCAGGGTCACTGAAGTAGTGTGAGGAAGGGCAGTCCCCATGACCTATTTCAGGGTCACTGAAGTAGTGAGGGAAGTCAGATCCCATGACCTATTTCAGGGCCACTGAAGTAGTGTGAGGGAAGTCAGACCCCATGACCTATTTCAAGGTCACTGAAGTAGTGTGAGGAAGGGCAGTCCCCATGACCTATTTCAAGGTCACTGAAGTAGTGTGAGGAAGGGCAGTCCCCATGACCTATTTCAAGGTCACTGAAGTAGTGTGAGGAAGAGCAGTCCCCATGACCTATTTCAGGGTCACTGAAGTAGTGTGAGGAAGGGCAGTCCCCATGACCTATTTCAGGGTCACTGAAGTAGTGTGAGGAAGGGCAGTCCCCATGACCTATTTCAGGGTCACTGAAGTAGTGTGAGGGAAGTCAGTCCCCATGACCTATTTCAGGGTCACTGAAGTAGTGTGAGGGAAGTCAGACCCCATGACCTATTTCAGGGTCACTGAAGTAGTGTGAGGGAAGTCAGTCCCCATGACCTATTTCAGGGCCACTGAAGTAGTGTGAGGGAAGTCAGTCCCCATGACCTATTTCAAGGCCACTGGAATGAAACTGTTTGATATATTTATTGGGTTGAGTCATAAATAATTTCCGTTTGTTGTAACTACACATTTCAAACTTTCAATTACCTGATTGGAGAGATTCTTCATCGGTCATTCTTATTTCATTAGTGAAAGAGTGCACATCATAATTTAATCAATGGTTTCACATCCCTAAAATGGAGGAACTGAAAGTACATATTTGACACGTAATGTTGTGGGAGTTTAAGAATAAGAAAAAAGCTACAGAAACAGCTGAGAAAATGTGTAGTGTTTATAGCCAAAGTGTCATTACTGACCGCCAAGTCCGAAATTTTGTTCTGGGTATATGTCATTGAGAGATGAACCCAGACCAGGATGCTCATCAGACCTCGATCAAGATACTTTAAGAGAAGTGGTGGAATGTAATCCACGCAAAAATACTTGAGAATTAGCACTTGACATCCAAATCCACAATCTGCCGCGACTTGGAAAAGATAGGAAAAGTGAACAAACTGGGGCATTTGGGTTCCTCAAACTCTTAGTGAGCAGAATAAGAAAGATTGCATATCCATAGCAACAAGTCTTCTTTCAATGCAAAAGAAATGACCCGTTTCTCAAGAATATCATTAAAGGTGATGAAAAATGGGTCTTTTGTGACAATGGTCAACACAAAAGGCAGTGGATTGACAAGGATAAATCTCTGCAGTTTACCCCAAAGGTGGAGCTTCCTGGAAGAAAAGTTATGCTGTGTGTATGGTGGGATCACTGCGGTATTATTTATTTTGAGTCTTTAAACTGAAATCAGACACTCAATGCAGACTTATACTCTCAACAGCTCCAACATGTGCATGAAAATCTTCTAAGAAAACACCCTGCACCCATCAACAGGAGAAACCTTGTGCTTCTCCATGATAACACAAAGCCACACTCAGCAATATTGGATTTAGGTTGGTCTGTTCTACCCCATCCACCATATTTATCAGACCTTGCACCAAATAATTTTCATCTTTTTTGTTCTCTACAAAATGCTCTGAATGGCAAAAAATTTCTCAAGAAGATCAGCTGAAAACGTTTGTGGAAAACCTCTTGAGCTCAAAACCAGCTGAATTTTACTTGAGAGGAATCAACAAGCCACCTGGTAAATGGTAACAGGGGGTTCAAAATAATGGCAGATATACTATTGATTGAAATTAATTCATTGTTAAATTATTCATGAATAAATTATTTTATTAAAACGGAAATTATTTATGACTCAACCCCATAGAATCCCCAGTGTTAAACCAAAGACGAAATCTCTCCGACATGTTGCCATCAACTTCTCAGCAGACTCGGGTAAAACTCTCCGCAGAACAGATTAAAGAACGAGAAAAGAAGGTAAGCAATTTTGGAAGAATTCTAAAATATACGTGTGTATATATATATATATATGTATGGTGGCGTGTTAGTGTAATGGTAACACATTGGTCCAGCAAATTAAAGATTAATATTCGAAAAACTCAGATTACAATTATTGTATTCAGCCATGTAGAGTGAAAATCTTTTTTTTATATATATATATATATATATTTCAATAATAATATTTTATATTATATGGATATGTTTATATTCGATTGTGTATTTTTTTATATATATCCTTTATATTATATATTTATGTGGGGTTTGTATACATATATACTTATATAGCAGCCAAATCTCACTCAAATTGGAGCTCATTATGTAGAAAGACTAATTGGATAATCTTGTCGGTTCTAGATACAGTATATATAAAAATATAGCAAATGATGGGATGGTCACATCTGGAACACCTTTGATCCTAACTCTGCTACATCTTGATATAGTCCTTTCATCTCTCTCTCTCTATATATATATATATATACATATATATATATATACACACACACCATTGTTACACACAAACTCGTATTGATTCTATGCCATTTGTCCAATTTAGCGCCAGGAAACTCTAGAACGGAAACTTAAAGAACGAGAGGCTTTAGCAATACAGAGAGCTGCTGAGAAGGAAGAGAAGAGGTAAGTGATTATCTATGGCACAATTTTAGATTCAGTCATTGTCTATATATATATATATATATAAATATATATATAGACACTATAGGTTCAGACATTTGCAGTTGAAGACAATTGTTTTTATAGAGATAAGTACGGTGCCAATACATATAAACAATGTATTAAACAGTTATAATTAATACTTTAAATAGAATTCCAACATAGATGTAAGGAGAGATAGGCTAAACGTTATTTAGCACATCAAGAAGAATATAGGCAAATAATATAGAAAGGTATCAGATATAAACAAGTTTATAAATGATGAAAAGAAGAAATAAGAAATATTAAGCTGGTGATGTACATAAGCTTGGAATAGTCTATTAAGTAGAAGTAGGGAAGTTGTGTGATAGAATAGTCTATTAAGTAGAAGTAGGGAAGTTGTGTGATAGAATAGTCTATTAAGTAGAAGTAGGGAAGTTGTGTGATAGAATAGTCAATTCATATATTTTATCTGATGAGGATGTACTGAGAAAACAGCACAGTACCTCCGAAATATATATAATAAAACATATATTTTGATTATGTGAACGTCTTCATTTATTAATATTTTGAATGATATTAATAACTCCAGAAAACTTCATTGTAGAGTGCTTTTAATCTATTGTAAAACTATATTCATTGAGTAATCAATGAACCATATTAATCTTTAGTCATATATATATTCATTTCGTTTTACGTCCGCTTTTCCCCTGCTTGCAAAGGTGGGACGGGAACTGATTCTGGCTTGATTTCTACAGCTGGATGCCCTTCCTAACACCAACCTCATTTACAGTGTGGGCTGGGTGCTTTTTTTCCGTGGCGTCTACACATCCACTTTACAGTGTGGGCTGGGTGCTTTTTTGCCGTGGCACCTCCATGACCACTTTGCAGTGGAATGATATGGACCCCAGTCCCTATCATCTCATTTCTACAGCTGAGTAAACTGGAGCAATGTGAAATAAAGTGTCTTGCTCAAGGAAACAACACATCACCCGGTCTGAGAATTGAACTCACAACCTCTCGATTGCAAAGCCAATGCTCTAACCACTAAACCATGTGACTCCATATATATATATATATAAATATGGCAAAATTCAGTTGCACCTGTTATTCAAGGGAGCAGCTTTATCACATTATCTTGCTGAATCTCCCTGAGAACTACATTGAGTGTTGAAATGTCTGGAATACTGAGTTACTTCTGTTGATTAATCAACTGGAAGACATTCCATTGTTGGAGATGATGGCGGTCCAATGACATGTAATCTCTCTTCTACATCATTGAATGTCTATAGATGTCTTTTACTTGTGATTGTTCCAGAAACATCACCTTGATAGGCGCCACCTGACTATTGTATATATATGACCTTGAACCTGACTACTGTATAGATATATGACCTTGAACTTGACAATGCTGTATAGATATATGACCTTCAACCTGACTACTGTGTAGATATATGACCTTGAACCTGACTACTGTGTAGATATATGACCTTGAACCTGACTACTGTGT
>OZ024751.1:27394441-27456941 GCA_964016885.1 Eledone cirrhosa
TATGTCCCCCTGTACTACAGACAGTACTATATATGTCCCCCTGTACTACAGACAGTACTATATATGTCCCCTGTACTGTAGACAGTACTATATATGTCCCCTGTACTATAGACAGTACTATATGTCCCCTGTACTATAGACAGTACTATATATGTCCCCTGTACTGTAGACAGTACTATATATGTCCCCTGTACTATAGACAGTACTATATGTCCCCTGTACTATAGACAGTACTATATATGTCCCCCTGTACTATAGACAGTACTATATATGTCCCCCTGTACTATAGACAGTACTATATATGTCACCCTGTACTACAGACAGTACTATATATGTCACCTGTACTATAGACAGTACTATATATGTCACCTGTACTGTAGACAGTACTATATATGTCACCTGTACTATAGACAGTACTATATATGTCCCCCTGTACTATAGACAGTACTATATATGTCCCCCTGTACTATAGACAGTACTATATATGTCCCCTGTACTACAGACAGTACTATATATGTCCCCTGTACTGTAGACAGTACTATATATGTCACCTGTACTACAGACAGTACTATATATGTTCCCTGTACTGTAGACAGTACTATATATGGCCCCCTGTACTATAGACAGTACTATATATGTCCCCTGTACCGTAGACAGTACTATATATGTCACCTGTACTGTAGACAGTACTATATATGTCACCTGTACTATAGACAGTACTATATATGTCCCCTGTACTGTAGACAGTACTATATATGTCCCCTGTACTGTAGACAGTACTATATATGTCCCCCTGTACTATAGACAGTACTATATATGTCCCCTGTACTGTAGACAGTACTATATATGTCCCCCTGTACTATAGACAGTACTATATATGTCCCCTGTACTACAGAGAGTACTATGTATGTCACCTGTACTATAGACAGTACTATATATGTCCCCTGTACTGGAGACAGTACTATATATGTCACCTGTACTGTAGACAGTACTATATATGTCACCTGTACTACAGACAGTACTATATATGTCACCTGTACTATAGACAGTACTATATATGTCCCCTGTACTATAGACAGTACTATATATGTCACCTGTACTGTAGACAGTACTATATATGTCCCCTGTACTATAGACAGTACTATATATGTCCCCTGTACTGTAGACAGTACTATATATGTCACCTGTACTGTAGACAGTACTATATATGTCACCTGTACTGTAGACAGTACTATATATGTCACCTGTACTACAGACAGTACTATATATGTCACCTGTACTATAGACAGTACTATATATGTCCCCTGTACTATAGACAGTACTATATGTCCCCTGTACTACAGACAGTACTATATATGTCCCCTGTACTACAGACAGTACTATATATGTCACCTGTACTACAGACAGTACTATATATGTCACCTGTACTATAGACAGTACTATATATGTCCCCTGTACTACAGACAGTACTATATATGTCACCTGTACTATAGACAGTACTATATATGTCACCTGTACTATAGACAGTACTATATATGTCACCTGTACTACAGACAGTACTATATATGTCCCCTGTACTATAGACAGTACTATATATGTCCCCTGTACTGTAGACAGTACTATATATGTCACCTGTACTGTAGACAGTACTATATATGTCACCTGTACTGTAGACAGTACTATATATGTCACCTGTACTGTAGACAGTACTATATATGTCCCCTGTACTACAGACAGTACTATATATGTCCCCTGTACTATATATGTCCCCTGTACTGTAGACAGTACTATATATGTCACCTGTACTATATATGTCACCTGTACTATATATGTCCCCCTGTACTATAGACAGTACTATATATGTCCCCTGTACTATAGACAGTACTATATATGTCCCCCTGTACTATAGACAGTACTATATATGTCCCCCTGTACTATAGACAGTACTATATATGTCCCCCTGTACTATAGACAGTACTATATATGTCCCCCTGTACTATAGACAGTACTATATATGTCCCCTGTACTGTAGACAGTACTATATATGTCACCTGTACTATAGACAGTACTATATATGTCACCTGTACTATAGACAGTACTATATATGTCACCTGTACTATATATGTCACCTGTACTATATATGTCCCCCTGTACTATAGACAGTACTATATATGTCCCCTGTACTATAGACAGTACTATATATGTCACCTGTACTATAGACAGTACTATATATGTCCCCTGTACTGTAGACAGTACTATATATGTCACCTGTACTATATATGTCCCCCTGTACTATAGACAGTACTATATATGTCACCTGTACTATATATGTCCCCCTGTACTATAGACAGTACTATATATGTTCCCTGTACTATAGACAGTACTATATATGTCCCCTGTACTATAGACAGTACTATATATGTCACCTGTACTATAGACAGTACTATATATGTCACCTGTACTATAGACAGTACTATATATGTCCCCTGTACTGTAGACAGTACTATATATGTCACCTGTACTGTAGACAGTACTATATATGTCACCTGTACTGTAGACAGTACTATATATGTCACCTGTACTACAGACAGTACTATATATGTCACCTGTACTATAGACAGTACTATATATGTCCCCTGTACTGTAGACAGTACTATATATGTCACCTGTACTATAGACAGTACTATATATGTCCCCCTGTACTATAGACAGTACTATATATGTTCCCTGTACTGTAGACAGTACTATATATGTCACCTGTACTGTAGACAGTACTATATATGTCACCTGTACTATAGACAGTACTATATATGTCACCTGTACTATAGACAGTACTATATATGTCACCTGTACTGTAGACAGTACTATATATGTCACCTGTACTATAGACAGTACTATATATGTCACCTGTACTATAGACAGTACTATATATGTTCCCTGTACTATAGACAGTACTATATATGTCACCTGTACTACAGACAGTACTATATATGTCACCTGTACTATAGACAGTACTATATGTCCCCTGTACTGTAGACAGTACTATATATGTCACCTGTACTATAGACAGTACTATATATGTTCCCTGTACTATAGACAGTACTATATATGTCACCTGTACTATAGACAGTACTATATATGTCACCTGTACTATAGACAGTACTATATATGTCACCTGTACTATAGACAGTACTATATATGTCACCTGTACTGTAGACAGTACTATATATGTCACCTGTACTGTAGACAGTACTATATATGTCCCCTGTACTGTAGACAGTACTATATATCTCCCCTGTACTGTAGACAGTACTATATATGTCACCTGTACTATAGACAGTACTATATATGTCACCTGTACTGTAGACAGTACTATATATGTCACCTGTACTGTAGACAGTACTATATATGTCCCCTGTACTGTAGACAGTACTATATATGTCCCCTGTACTGTAGACAGTACTATATATGTCACCTGTACTATAGACAGTACTATATATGTCCCCTGTACTATAGACAGTACTATATATGTCACCTGTACTATAGACAGTACTATATATGTCCCCTGTACTGTAGACAGTACTATATATGTCCCCTGTACTGTAGACAGTACTATATATGTCACCTGTACTATAGACAGTACTATATATGTCCCCTGTACTGTAGACAGTACTATATATGTCCCCTGTACTGTAGACAGTACTATATATGTCCCCTGTACTGTAGACAGTACTATATATGTCACCTGTACTGTAGACAGTACTATATATGTCACCTGTACTATAGACAGTACTATATATGTCACCTGTACTGTAGACAGTACTATATATGTCCCCTGTACTATAGACAGTACTATATATGTCACCTGTACTATATATGTCCTGTTATCTCATTGCCAGATATTAACCTCGGTGACTGCCATTTAATTGTGTTGAATGAAGACGACAAATGTTGGGTGAGTAGAAACTTAAACTCACAGCCTCCACTCACATCTGAACTCTCTCAGCCTCCACTTATGTCTGAACTCTTCTACTAATCTGTGTTTGAATGCTACCTTGTCACTTTAGCAATCTGTCAATTGCCAAGTGACTAGTTGCTAACAATTCAGTTTGTAAAATGGTTGACATTAGGAAGGGTATCCAACCATGACCATCATGCCAAATATGGAAAATATGAGTAAGATGAGGTTACCATGACATTCTATCAAACACATGTCAGTGGGGAAAGTAGATGTAAAATGATTGTGATGATGATGATGTTGGTGATCATGATGATGATGGTTGTGGTGATGGTGATGATGTTGGTGTTGATGTTGTGTTAATCAGTTTTGTCAGTTTCTTGCGGTTGATGCTCACTTATCTCTGCTAAACCATCAGTTGCTATCTAACCCCCCCCCTCCACGTGTTGCTATGTAAACCCCCCCCCACCTCATGTGTTGCTATGTATACCCCCACCACATGTCTGACATTCTCAACTCCTTCCTTCCCAGGTGGCACTGATTGTAGCTCAACATCGGACAAGGAGTAATAATCTATCTGGGATCAAAATGGAGTCATTAAAAGAAGGACTGAAGAAACTTTCTGTTGCTGCAAAACAAAGAAACGGTGAGTATCCAATATATTTCTACCTGTGACATCTACCTGTGACACCTCTACCTGTGGTTAAGAAGATTCTTTCACAACCAAATGGTTTGAAGTTTGCTTCCACTACATGGCACTTTGAGCTTTGGGTTGACTAATGTGTTGAGAAGTGAAACTTTGTAGACAGAAACTGCATAGAAGCCTGTCATGTATGTGTGTGTATATATGTATAGGGGAGCAGTCAGCAAAGTTAGGATTAACAATGACTATAACAAGGAATTTAGCATTCAGGTTGTCTCTGTTCTTAGCCCTCTCCTATTATCAGATTGCAGGCTATAATAGAGGAGTTTAAGACTGGCTGGGAACTCCTGTATGCAGAATTAGAGAGGAAATTCCAAACCTGGAAGCATGGCCTATAAACAAAGTGTCTTCAATCTGACAAAGACTAAGATCCTAGTAAGTAGAAGAGAAAACAATGAAAGGCAGACTGTATGATGTGTGTAACAGCAATGTTGCATGGTAGTGAGACTTGGGAACTGTATGTATATGAACAGCAATGTTGCATGGTAGTGGGACTTGGGAACTGTGTGCAGAGGACCTGCGTAGATTGGAAAGAAATGAAGCCTGCATGCTCCAATGGATGTGTAATAGTAATATACGTGAACAGCAAAACATAAACGAACTGAGAGAGAAACTAGGCATGTATGTAGGAGAGGAAATTGCGTTGGTATGAACATGTGATGCATATGAAGGATGACAGCTGCCTAAAAAGGTGCAGAGTACTCAAAGGTGATGGAAGTCATGGTGTAGGAAGACCCAGGAAGACTTGGAATGAGGTAATAAAAGCTGACCTTGCCCAATTGCACCTCTCGAAGGTGATGACACCAGACCGAGATCTCTGCCATTAGATGGCGATGGTGATGATATAGATATACATGAAGGATGACTGCTGTATAAAATGGTGCAGGGCACTCGAGGTTGTAGGGTGCTCCGAAAGAGGAAGACATGGGATGTAACGATAAAGGCAGACCTGACTCAGCTGAACCTCCCAAAGGAGATGACACAGGATCGAGACCTCTGGCACTACAAGATAGGACAGAAGACCCAAGATGACAAGCCAGCCCAATCCACAACAGAATCATCCAGTAACAGGGCCCCACAATGAGCAAGGCATGGCACGGCCAACTGCCAGAACTCCCTCAGTTCTGTCTGAACAAGGTATGGCACAGCCATATCTCATATCTGTAAACCATGAATCTATTGAATCAGCTCTCTCTCTCTCTCTCTCTATATATATATATATATTTTTTTTTTTTTTTAAACTTTTCTACAGAAATACATAACATATATATATATAGAGAGAGAGTATGGCAGTTCTTGAATTATTGGTAATTCCATTCCAATAATGGTTCTTCCTCATATAGAACCATAGAGTTTTTTCTCATTTAATTTTAATATAGATATTGTTTCTCTGAGAGATGTCTTTCATTGATATGTTTGGGTATTAGTGACTAATTAATATATAGAGATATAAGAAGTACACTAACGACTGAAGTTTATGATAGAATTATATCTATATGGGGTGTGTAACGGAGACTGCACCAGTGTGTATAAATGTATACACATATCTAATATATACACATGTAGACATGCCAGAAAATATTTCCCTGTAAATTGATTATCATTTTTTTTTAATCTCGGGGAAATTTGTATTTTCTGGCATGTCTACATATTAGATGTGTGTATATATTTATACACACTGGTGTTCTTTCGGTTGAACTCTCTATATTTATACAGATATAACTTTATCATACACTTCAACTACTAGGGCACTTCTTAATTAATTACAAGTGCTAATTATATGCAAATTAGTATGTAAATTAGTGTGTAACCAAAACTGTGCCAAAGTGTAAACAAGCCAGAAAATACGAATTTCACTGTAAATTGAAAACAAAATGATAAACATCTCATTATATGTCTTAATTAATTACAACACAAGTGCTAATTATATGTAAATTAGTATGTCCATTTCAGAATAATATCAAGAGAGAATGGTTATATAAACCCATGAACTACATGGATGATAGACACATCTGATGAGAGCCCAATAAGTTCTGAGAATCTATCATTTTTTTTCAATTTACAGTGAAATCCATATTTTCTGACATGTTTACATGTGTATATATTTTTACTGTTTTATCCTAGATAAGCAATCTCTTGCAGCCCAGTGGTTTTACTTGTCTTACCTAAAACTCTGTAAAGATCCACATGCAAAACAGCATTTAGCTGTAGAATACTGCCTCAAAAGGTTTCATCCAACCCATGCCAATAAAAGTAGATGTAAAAACAGGGATGATATTTATATTCTGAAAGAGACTGAAATCATTTGCTGTGCCTTATGTAATATCTCTTACCAATTCTCTTTATACAGCCAGCATCCACTTACCTAGGATTGGACATGATACACCATCATTTAACTGGTATGGAACTGAGAGACTAATCCGGAAACATCTAGCAGCGAAAGGCATCCCTACTTATATGTATCCTTATCTTACACCCTTTCAACACCAAACTGACCCTGCTAGTCATATATTGTTAAGACTCACTGCTATGACACCAACTCTGTATCTAACTTAACTCTAACTCCAGATATTATTATCCTCGGCGAAGTCATTTAAAACGAAGGAGGTCATCACAAGAAGCTGGTCCTTCTACAAAAGGTCAGTTGTCTGTTAGTGGAGGTAGTGGTGGTGGTGGGTAGTAGTGGTGGTGGTGGTGTCTAGTGTTTCTATACCACTACCTCACACTGCCCTCTCCTGTACCCCTACTCACACATCCTTATCTCAACTCTTTCGTTTGCAGATGCTGCATCACCAACTGCTGCGTCACCAAGCCATGCTGCATCACCAACTGCTGCGTCACCAACTTGCTGTACATCTGTGGATACCAAGAAGGTCTCCAACATACTGTTGGAGACCTTCCAAGGACTCTCCCTATATCTCTGGAAGTGTAACTCTGAAGACAGCAACATCTACAAACGATATATTATTGCATATCCTTTTTTTTATTTTCTATTTTATTGTAGTGTGCATGGCCTACTGGTTAGGGTGTTGAACTCAATCATAAGGTTGTGTGTTTGATTCCTAGATCAGGTGGCACATTGTGTTCTAGAGCAAGATGTTTCATTTCATGTTAGGATTAGAGGCCACCCTCATTAAAACACCTGATTAAGCTGCTGTGAGATGTAATTGCTGAGCAGGTCAGTTCAATCTGATGATGCTGTAATTGCAGGTTTTGCTGTAGAAATAGGTTGTCATGTTTGGTTACCATCCTTAACAGTGTACTTATGATGGAGAGTTTCATTCTGATATTCAGGAAAGTACAACTCATGTTGTTGTCTGTGTCAACAGAGACATAGAGGTGAGTAAACCTTTAGAGATCTGATTCATTTTCCATATTAGCATGGGTTAGACAAATTGTCCTATTGTGAGACAAGCCAGATCAAATGAAATGCCTTGCTCATACAGAACTGATTTGGGCTTGGTTTCTATGGCAGGATGCCCAACCACATTTACACAGTAGACTGGGTGCTTTTTGTCATGACACTAGAAGGACAACTTTACAGTGTGTACTGGGGTGCATGGGGATTGATGTAGATCTAGGGTGGGGTGTTAGGATGTGGGTAGTGTGTTAGTACTAGTAGTATAGGTTATATAACTGTTGTTAGTAACATAACACTAGTATTGTGTTGTACTGACAAGATAACTTATACTGCCACCCTCCATGTAGGTTTTACTTTCCTCAAGCTGAAATATAATCAACAGAGATAACCCTTCTCTACCCCACATTAACATAAGACACCCAGGTTTCTGTAACATATTTCTACATGTGCAAGTCCTAGTAGTTAGTGTTTTTAGTCATGAATTTGATTCCAAGACCAAATTTACATTGGGTCTTTGAGTATGGCACTTCATTTTACATAGCTCCAGTTCACTCAGCTGTTAATAAGTAGCAGCAGGCGAGGGAGAAACCTGTCTATCCTGTCTAGAAAGGGGGCTTGGATTCTCATTTAACTCCTCCTGAAACCAGGATAAGCTCTGAATTAATGAGCCTCTAGACTTAAGATGAACTTTAACTTTTAAATGTCTGCTGGGGCCATGAGGCAGACAAACCCATAAACAATACCATCCAGTTCCACTGTGAAAAGGCTCAGCATGGCCAACTGGCTGGTCCCTCCTCATAGTGGTGTGATAGGGGTTCGGCACAGCCAATGGGTGCCATCCAGTTCGGCTCTGCAAATGTGGTTGGTGTTAGGAAGGGCATCCAGCTGTAAAAACCCTGGCCATATTTTACAGTCCCATCAGAGCAAGCTAATGGCATGGCCAGACTTATCTTTCAACGTGGACATCCCGTCTGACCCATGCAAGCATGGACAAATGGACATTAAACAGTGATGATGATATGTATAACTATAACACATCTTGTCATTTATAAGAAATATACAAAAAGAAATTGCATTTTAAGCCAAAATTTGCTCTTTGATATTTCAGGATCTTGCTTCAACGATGCGTTCTGTGTCCTCCTCTGCATTTGTGGTGAGTATGAAGTGGCTGAAAAAATGTCTGAAGACTGGTCAGTGTTGTCCAGTTGAGCCTTTTGAACTGGACATTCTCTGAACTGACCACAAGAATGAATTTGTCTGAATCAACTTTATATTTTTTTAATTATTATTATTATTGGCTGTGGAAAAGTTGAACAAATAAAATATTTTCTAGTATTTAGTAACATTTTCATTTCAAATACCATCAAAGTAGGCTTTGAATTTCATTTTTGGGGGGCTTGATACAATAAGTACCAGTCATGCAGGTATCATTATAAATTGACTATAGCCTTTATATACGAGCTGCCTATATTGGAGGAGGAAGTATATATTGACCCCAGTACATAACTGGTTAACAAAGAACGTAACTGTCCAACACTTTAACAATACTGCCAATGTATCAGTTATTTGGCTAAAATTATTATTCTTTGCCCACTTATTCCTTGGAGGGTCGTGGGAGTAGAGTCCTCAAACACTCCTTCCAGCGGGTCCTGTCAAAAACAACTGTCTCCAAGCTGATGGATGTTATCCAACCATCTTGCTCTGGGTCTCTTGCCAGTTGGTTTTGTCCGTAACATCTGTCCAGCGATTCTTTCCTGTGACATTCTAACCACATGCCCATAGTATCAGAGCTGTGATCTCTCAATTCAGAAAAGTAGCAGCTTGACCTGGAGTGACTCTGATCTCCAAGCTATGCATTTTATCGAGTAATCTTACACCAAAGACCCCATCTCAGCTGCTTGTATTCGCGATTGTATTCTTTGTCATTACCAAAGATTCATAACGAAAAGTAAGGGTTGGCACGAAAACCGAATTGAAGACAGCGACTGTCTTTTACATCTACCTCTCTTCTGATTACTGAAGTTGGTGCATTACTGCATCAGCTCCTGCATTTCTTGCACTAAGCTTGGCAAAGAGATTGTTGAGTCCAAGCTAGCTGATAAACAATGTGGTTTTCACTCTGGCCGCAGTGTGAATATTTGGTCGACTGTGCTGTGGCCAGGGTGAAAACCACATTGTTTATCAGCTAGATTGGACTCAACAATCTCTTTACCAAGCTTTGTAAGCCTCCTTCTTTGCTTGGATGGCATTTTTGACCTCTTGTGCCACACCAAGCCTCTCTCACCTACACTATTTAACTGCTTAAGCAGAAACTGCTTCATTAAACAATCACCTCTCTGTCTCAACGTCCTGTTTGCTCAAGGAGTTCTCTGAATTTGGATGTAATAGTATCTTCATACCTGGTCCTGACTTCCTTATTCATCAATGCTTCCCATTTTATCCTATAGGTCGTTCTGGACTTGTTAGTTTTGTGGGCTTCTTTGGCTTTAGGTAGTCTCAAGTTGTATATAACTAGATGGTGATCAGTTGACAGCTCAGCCCCTCTCTTAACACAAACATCCAGCACAGAATCAAAAAGATCAGAGACAATTATGAAATCAATTATTGATTTGTGTCCCTGATTCCCATTATACTATGTATATTTATGGATGTTTCTGTGCTGACTGAGAGTCCATTGCTAGAAGACGAGTGTAGCCAGGCTTCTCCATTTCTATGTCAGGTAGCTAAAATTAAAATGTAAAAAACAATAACCAGAATGGCTGGATTGGCCAGTGCACTGGTCAAACACTGCAGTAGCTGGAGCAGGGCAATATATTGACCAGTGCAGTGGTCAATGACTGCAGTAGCTGGACAATCACCATTAGTGAAATACAAAGACCATGGAGTGACCAAGACAATTTGTGTCAACTTAAAAAAAATAAACAAAAACATTTATTGAACAAAAATAAATTTATGTACAGAAAGAAGGAATTGTCTTAAATAATTGGTTTAATTGGTCCACAGTGTGAGGGAGGGGCGGAACACACACACACACACACACACACACACACAGCATATATTTCTAGGTGCCAACATAAATACACTTGTCATTCCTACATATAACTATAGCGAAATATATTCACAAACATCAGACACGTGGCAAGATTTGTGAGATGATGTGTGTGTGTCTGCTATGTGATGTGTGTCTGCTATGTGATGTGTGCGTCTGCTATGTGATGTGTGTCTGCCGTGACGTGTGTGTCTGCTATGTGATGTGTGTCTGCCGTGAAATGTGTGCGTCTGCTGTGAAATGTGTGTGTCTGTTCTGAAATGTGTGTGTCTGTTCTGAAATGTGTGTGCCCAAGAATGTATGAAATATGTGTTCTTTTCATGATTGATTCTAATTTGGAAAATTAAAATTTATGCCATTATTTGTTTTTGATTTTCATAGGAATACCACACAGTATAGTACAGTATAGTATAGTATAGTATAGTATAGTATAGTACAGTACAGTATAGTATAGTATAGTATAGTATAGTATAGTATAGTACAGTACAGTACAGTATAGTATAGTATAGTATAGTATAGTACAGTACACTACAGTATAGTATAGTATAGTACAGTATAGTATAGTACAGTACACTACAGTATAGTACAGTATCATACAGTGCTATGCAATACTGTATGATTTAATATCATACAATACTATACAGTACACTACTATATACAGTACAGTAATATACACTACTATACACAGTTCAGTACTATACACTACTATACTGTAGAGTATTATCTACATCAGCACCGCCAACAGGAGCATTATGTGAATTGATATACAATTTAACTCAGGAAATTAAAATGTATGTTAATGAAATGTTTAAATATATAGACTCACAGGAGAGTGTGTACATGAAGTTATATATATATACACACTGGAGTAACCACACAGACTCACAAGTGTATACACATTTTAGTTACATACTGGTAGGTGTGTATATACACATGCAGTCACATTCAAACACATACAGCTCAGATGTGTACACATAGTTACATATATACAATCAAGCAACCATACACACATGTAATAATATATATATATACACACTGGTGGGTGTGATCTTACTCATACACACACACTCAAAAGTATGTGTATACATATAAACACACAGGAGCAACCATACACAAACACTCATTAAGATTTGAAGATGTGTTCTACACTATTATCTATGTCAGATCATACATGTCTACACTCATGTCAGATCTGAAGTTCTCCTCACACATCACCACCACCGTTATAATACTTATCACCACCATCATCATTATCACCACCTCCTCCATCGTCATTATCACCACCACCTCCATCATCATTATCACTACCACCTCCATCATCATTATCACCACCACCTCCATCGTCATTATCACCACCTCCATCGTCATTATCACCACCACCTCCATCATCATTATCACCACCTCCTCCTCCATTATTATAATCATCATCTTCTAGTTTTATCAAAATCCTCCACCATGCTCACGAGTCGCTGCCGAGCTTTGCGGTTTATGTGGTCCACTGATGTTATTAATGACAGCAGCTGCTTATTGGAGTATTCCTAGAGAGAGAGAGAGAGAGTGAAAGATGATGGTGGGGTGGGGACAAGTTGTGATGTCACCATTTTATAGTTCTCTATACATCTCAACCGATTATATAACTTGATAAACAGCTGACTGGCCAATAAAATATAAACAGTAAATCACATAAGTATAACCCTTTCATTACCATATTTCTAATGAAAGACACTGTCTATGCCATTAACCCTTTCATTACCATATTTCTAATGAAAGACACTGTCTATGTCTTTAATCCTTTCATTACCATATTTCTAATCAAAGACACTGTCTATGTCTTTAATCCTTTCATTACCATATTTCCAATGAAAGACACTGTCTATGTCTTTAATCCTTTCATTACCATATTTCTAATCAAAGACACTGTCTATGTCATTAACCCTTTCATTACCATATTTCTAATCAAAGACACTGTCTATGTCTTTAACCCTTTCATTACCATATTTCCAATGAAAGACACTGTCTATGTCTTTAACCCTTTCATTACCATATTTCCAATGAAAGACACTGTCTATGTCTTTAATCCTTTCATTACCATATTTCTAATCAAAGACACTGTCTATGTATTTAACCGTTTCATTACCATATTTCTAATCAAAGACACTGCCTATGTCTTTAACCGTTTCATTACCATATTTCTAATCAAAGACACTGCCTATGTCTTTAACCGTTTCATTACCATATTTCTAATCAAAGACACTGCCTATGTCATTAACCCTTTCGTTACCATATTTCTAATCAAAGACACTGCTTATGTCATTAACCCTTTCATTACCATATTTCTAATCAAAGAGACTGCCTATGTCATTAACCCTTTCATTACCATATTTCTAATGTAAGACATTGCCTATGGTTTTCAAATAATTTAAAAAATAATCATGAATTTGAAAAGATTTAGTAATATGACTTTCTCATTATTAAGCAGGTGTTTGGAACATAGCTTAACAAATTATGATGGAAGGTTTTGTGATAAAGACTTTAGAATATCATATCATAAAAGCAGGGCTGGTTTCAGGCAATTTATTATCAAAAGAGTTAATACAACATTACATGTATGGGCTGTAACTCCTTGTGGGTGACACACATTGGACACTTTAAACCTGGCGGAGCCCATCTCCTCTCCAGGTGGTACATAGAAATATATACAACAGTACTATATATAACACTGAATATAAAACAGTGTAGTTCAGTGACATATATAGAGGTGTATATAAAAGTACTGTAATCGGGGTGTATATAACAGTACTCTACGTAATGGAAATGTATATAACAGTACTCATGTAATACTCACCTTGTGGTCCTGTAACCAAATCTCAAGTTGAACTTCAGGTAAATAATAAGCCTTGATGTATGTCTCAACATATTCTCTCTCAGGAATTGGTCTAGAAATAGTGTGAAGTAGTGAGTGTATATAGTGTGGGTGTAGATGATGGTATGTATAGTGAGAGTAAAGTGGGTGTGGAGTAGTGAGTGTATATAGTGTGGGTATTTTGAGAATAAAATGAGTATATAGTAGGTGTGTATAAAGTGGATGTATATAGTAGGTGTGTATAAAGTGGATGTATATAAGTAGGTGTGTATAAAGTGGATGTATATAGTAGGTGTGTATAAAGTGGATGTATATAGTGAGTGTATAAAGTGGATGTATATAGTGAGTGTATAAAGTGGATGTATATAGTGAGTGTATAAGTAGGTGTAGTGACCATTGGGCAAATAGTTCATTCATTCAGGTATTTATATGTTAATGTGTATATATATAATCTGTACTTATAATAAATAAATATATATATATATGTATATATATATATATATATATGTATGTATATGTATATAAATCTCAGGAAAAATGGGAGAACTTGGCGTATGGAAGCTGTTAGAACAGCAAGGTATTGTCGAAACGGTGTTGGGTAAAATATTACCTGGAAGGACGGATATCAGCAGCTAGATGTGAGTTGACTTGAAAGAAGAGAAGATAGGAGGAAAAAGAATGGATGAAAGGGGGACAGGTGACAAAGATTAATATACACTCATCAGGTCTCAACCTCCTGCAGTATCAATGAATTAATGAGACTGCTGCCGGGGATTGGAGTCTTGTAATCAGAGAGAGAAAATGAAGTGCGTCTGATCGGACCCCAGGTCGTCATGAGAATGTTGACATTAGCAGCGCTGGCAGAAGAGAGAGGAAAGAAGAAGGTAACAGTGGGAGGGAGAGGGGGAAAGATAGGGAGCAGTGAGAGAGAAGATATGTGACTCTCTGATTACAAGACTCCAATCCCCGGCAGCAGTCTCATTAATTCATTGATACTGCAGGAGGTTGAGACCTGATGAGTGTATATTAATCTTTGTCACCTGTCCCCCTTTCATCCATTCTTTTTCCTCCTATCTTCTCTTCTTTCAAGTCAACTCACATCTAGCTGCTGATATCCGTCCTTCCAGGTAATATTTTACCCAACACCGTTTCGACAATACCTTGCTGTTCTAACAGCTTCCATACGCCAAGTTCTCCCATTTTTCCTGAGATTTATATATACTCGCGTTTCAGAACTCTACTTTCGAGTTAAATTTGTATGTATATATATATATATGTGTGTGTGTGTGTGTGTGTATATGTATACGCACACACACAGTAGAGACTAGGGAGTGACTCAACAACATCACAACAAAAGTAAGAGTAGGAAGAAATACCTAATATCAGCAAATTTCTCGAGTTTGGTGAGGAATTGTTGAAAGTCTAGCTGCATCCATGCACGGCCTTCGTTGGTGCATTTCCTGGCATTGGCATAGCTGCAACAGAAACACAGATCAGATGCACAATTTACTACCACCACACCACATCGAAATATGACTTTTTAGCCAATAGATCAACATATCATCACACCATATATAACGTGATATCATGCCTCATATAACATGTGACACCCCACCTTATATAACACCATGTGATATTAAAGCAGTAATGAATGTACTCTCTTTATATCTCACATAATTATGAAACTAACAAGAGTTTCCACATGTGATACAGCAACATCTCAACAAACATGTGGTAATTCAATGATATGTGGTCTTGTCATGTAATATTATGTGATATCATCATAGTTTTCCCATATGATATCAAGTAATACTATTTACCCTTCTACAAACATGTGGTTAGCCAATGATATGATAGTGATATCATGTGACTACACTACTTACCCTTCTACAAACATGTGGTTAGCTAATGATATGCAGTGTTCCCATATGATGTCATGGACTACTTTGGTGACAGGAACATGGCGACTGACCTCATGGAGACGATTACGGAAATCTTGGAAACTCTACAAATAATAATCATGAAATAATAACATCACACAGTATTGACATAACATGGAAGGAGACATCAGGATTGTGACATATCACACTACTGTAGTGATGTCACAGTGTCACACTACTGTAGTGATGTCACAGTGTCACACTATTGTAGTGATGTCACAGTGTCACACTACTGTAGTGATGTCACAGTGTCACACTATTGTAGTGATGTCACAGTGTCACACTACTGTAGTGATGTCACAGTGTCACACTACTGTAGTGATGTCACAGTGTCACACTATTGTAGTAATGTCACAGTGTCACACTATTGTAGTAATGTCACAGTGTCACACTATTGTAGTAATGTCACAGTGTCACACTATTGTAGTGATGTCACAGTGTCACACTACTGTAGTGATGTCACAGTGTCACACTACTGTAGTAATGTCACAGTGTCACACTATTGTAGTAATGTCACAGTGTCACACTATTGTAGTGATGTCACAGTGTCACACTACTGTAGTGATGTCACAGTGTCACACTACTGTAGTGATGTCACAGTGTCACACTACTGTAGTAATGTCAGTGTCACACTATTGTAGTGATGTCACAGTGTCACACTACTGTAGTGATGTCACAGTGTCACACTACTGTAGTGATGTCACAGTGTCACACTACTGTAGTGATGTCACAGTGTCACACTATTGTAATGTCACAGTGTCACACTACTGTAGTGATGTCACAGTGTCACACTACTGTAGTGATGTCACAGTGTCACACTACTGTAGTGATGTCACAGTGTCACACTACTGTAGTAATGTCACAGTGTCACACTACTGTAGTGATGTCACAGTGTCACACTACTGTAGTGATGTCACAGTGTCACACTACTGTAGTGATGTCACAGTGTCACACTATTGTAGTGATGTCACACTATTGTAGTAATGTCACAGTGTCACACTATTGTAATGTCACAGTGTCACACTACTGTAGTGATGTCACAGTGTCACACTACTGTAGTGATGTCACAGTGTCACACTACTGTAGTGATGTCACAGTGTCACACTACTGTAGTGATGTCACAGTGTCACACTACTGTAGTGATGTCACAGTGTCACACTACTGTAGTGATGTCACAGTGTCACACTATTGTAGTGATGTCACAGTGTCACACTATTGTAATATCACAGTGTCACACTATTGTAGTAATGTCACAGTGTCACACTACTGTAGTAGTGTCACACTACTGTAGTGATGTCACAGTGTCACACTATTGTAGTGATGTCACAGTGTCACACTATTGTAATGTCACAGTGTCACACTATTGTAGTAATGTCACAGTGTCACACTACTGTAGTAATGTCACAGTGACACACTACTGTAGTGATGTCACAGTGTCACACTACTGTAGTGATGTCACAGTGTCACACTATTGTAGTGATGTCAGTGTCACACTATTGTAATGTCACAGTGTCACACTATTGTAGTAATGTCACAGTGTCACACTATTGTAGTAATGTCACAGTGTCACACTACTGTAGTAATGTCACAGTGTCACACTATTGTAGTAATGTCACAGTGTCACACTATTGTAATGTCACAGTGTCACACTATTGTAGTAATGTCACAGTGTCACACTATTGTAGTAATGTCACAGTGTCACACTATTGTAGTAATGTCACAGTGTCACACTATTGTAGTAATGTCAGTGTCACACTATTGTAATGTCACAGTGTCACACTATTGTAATGTCAGTGTCACACTATTGTAGTAATGTCACAGTGTCACACTATTGTAGTAATGTCAGTGTCACACTATTGTAGTAATGTCACAGTGTCACACTATTGTAGTAATGTCAGTGTCACACTATTGTAATGTCACAGTGTCACACTATTGTAATGTCACAGTGTCACACTATTGTAGTAATGTCACAGTGTCACACTATTGTAATGTCACAGTGTCACACTATTGTAATGTCACAGTGTCACACTATTGTAGTAATGTCAGTGTCACACTATTGTAATGTCACAGTGTCACACTAATGTCACAGTGTCACACTATTGTAGTAATGTCACAGTGTCACACTATTGTAGTAATGTCAGTGTCACACTATTAACACCACACCATGTTACAATATTCCTCAACTGGACTATAGTCTCCTGTCAAGTTACATCTGGTCACTCACCAGACATTCCTCAACTGGACTATAGTCTCCTGTCAAGTTACATCTGGTCACTCACCAGACATTCCTCAACTGGACTATAGTCTCCTGTCAAGTTACATCTGGTCACTCACCAGACATTCCTCAACTGGACTATAGTCTCCTGTCAAGTTACATCTGGTCACTCACCAGACATTCCTCAACTGGACTATAGTCTCCTGTCAAGTTACCTCTGGTCACTCACCAGACATTCCTCAACTGGACTATAGTCTCCTGTCAAGTTACATCTGGTCACTCACCAGACATTCCTCAACTGGACTATAGTCTCCTGTCAAGTTACATCTGGTCACTCACCAGACATTCCTCAACTGGACTATAGTCTCCTGTCAAGTTACATCTGGTCACTCACCAGACATTCAACTGGACTATAGTCTCCTGTCAAGTTACATCTGGTCACTCACCAGACATTCAACTGGACTATAGTCTCCTGTCAAGTTACATCTGGTCACTCACCAGACATTCCTCAACTGGACTATAGTCTCCTGTCAAGTTACATCTGGTCACTCACCAGACATTCCTCAACTGGACTATAGTCTCCTGTCAAGTTACATCTGGTCACTCACCAGACATTCCTCAACTGGACTATAGTCTCCTGTCAAGTTACATCTGGTCACTCACCAGACATTCCTCAACTGGACTATAGTCTCCTGTCAAGTTACATCTGGTCACTCACCAGACATTCAACTGGACTATAGTCTCCTGTCAAGTTACATCTGGTCACTCACCAGACATTCCTCAACTGGACTATAGTCTCCTGTCAAGTTACATCTGGTCACTCACCAGACATTCCTCAACTGGACTATAGTCTCCTGTCAAGTTACATCTGGTCACTCACCAGACATTCAACTGGACTATAGTCTCCTGTCAAGTTACATCTGGTCACTCACCAGACATTCCTCAACTGGACTATAGTCTCCTGTCAAGTTACATCTGGTCACTCACCAGGGATCAAGCAATAATGTAGATTAAGATGATGTCTAAGAAATACAGTGAAAGTTCGTGAGTTAGAAACTGACCTCCAGGATACTGTCAACATATGTGTTATGTTGGGACATGATGTCCTTCACATCCCACTTGACGGCTGACATCTGCTGGACAAGGTTTCCATAATCAATCACTTGCGACGACACAACACGGTAAATTGGTTTACGCAGTTCACTCGCCATCTTCACAGTCTGAAGTAGAAAATATAGAGAAAGAGGTAAGAATGAGAGGGGTTTCTGTGACAGAGAGGGGGGTATAAGAATGGGAGGGGTTTATGTGACAGAGAGGGGGGTGTAATAATGGGAGGGGTTTATGTGACAGAGAGGGGGGTGTAAGAATGGGAGGGGTTTATGTGACAGAGAGGGGGGGTGTAAGAATGGGAGGGGTTTATGTGACAGAGAGGGAGGTGTAAGAAAGAGAGGGGCTTCTGTGACAGAATGTCCCTATATTACATTCCTCGGGACCTACATTCCTCTGCACACAATGCCCAAGTCTCACTTATATGTAACATTGCTGTTCGTATGCAGGCATCATATATATATATATATATATGTATATATATATATAATGTATATATATATATATATATATATACACACACATAAACAAAAATATATATATAATAATAATGTATGTATGGAGCCATATCTTCAAATGGAGTGACATATGTCTTGGACATGTTAAACCTGGAAAGCCCATCCCACTCCAAATCTGAAAGTAGCCAACTTCTTCCGGAAAATGAGTAAGGAAGACTGATAATATGCAAAAAAGAATCAACCTCAGTATTTGACTGGTACTTTTTTTATCGACCTAAAATATAGGAAAGGCAAAGTTGACCTAGGGGTGATTTAAAGTCAGAACTAAACCAAATACGACAAAGCATTCTATCAGGAGTTTTAATTCCCTGCCGTAATAATGGTTTCTAATTTAGAAGGGAAGCTAAAGTAAATTATATTGACCCCAGTAGTTGACTGGGTGAGAAAGTTAACCTTGGTGGGATTTGAACAAGAATCAATCAAATTAACCCCAGTAGTTCACTGGTACCTTATTTTATTAACCCCCAAAGGGATAAAATACCAAAAATAAGATAAAGGGATAGAAATATGTGTTGTTACTTGTGAATAAAACTGTTGGAGAAATGCTTTCTTATTGACAGGTATCATACTGTCCAGGTATGGCTGCAGGAATTCAAACTGTTCGGCCAGAAAAACACTGAAAGAGATATTGAGAACATCACATAAAATATCACAACTGTTACTATATCAGTTACCATGACAACAGTTACTATATCAGGTTACCATGACAACTGTTACTACATCAGTTACTATGACAACTGTTACTACATCAGTTACTATGACAATACCACCATCACACAGGTTACCATGACAATACCACCATCACACAGGTTGCTATAACAATGCTGTTTAATTCAGTAAAATGTATTACTAAAAATATTGTAAATAAGTGGAGGGGGAAGGGTGGGGTCTGGGCCAAGAACGCAGCAGTGTTGAGGCGGGGTCCCACAGACAACACAAAATCCCTTCAGTGGACAACAGCCAGCAACAATTTAAACATCAATTCTAATAATTTACCATTGTTTTCCATGCTAGCATGGGTCAAATGACTTATTTTGAGGCAGTGTTCTATGGTCAGATGTCCTTCCTTACAACAACACTTCTGAACATGGCCATGTCAATGCCAAGTACACACACACACATACATACATGTGCAGGTACACACACACATACATGTGCAGATACACACACACATACATGTGCAGATACACACACACACACACATGTGCAGATACACACACACACAGACACAGACGTGCAGGTACACACACACACGTGCAGGTACACACACATACAACAGGCTTCAGAGACAAGGCTGTAGTTAAGATACTTGCCTAAGGTGCCACACACTGGCACAAATTACTGAACCAATAAACCACACAACACAACAACACATCCAACCATACAACACCACCATCAACTATACCACACCACCATCAACTATACAACACCACCATCAACTATACCACACCACCATCAACTATACCACACCACCATCAACTATACCACACCACCATCAACTATACCACACCACCATCAACTATACCACACCACCATCAACTATACAACACCACCATCAACTATACCACACCACCATCAACTATACCACACCACCATCAACTATACCACACCACTATACCACACCACCATCAACTATACCACACCACCATCAACTATACCACACCACCATCAACTATACAACACCACCATCAACTATACAACACCACCATCAACTATACCACACCACCATCAACTATACCACACCACCATCAACTATACCACACCACCATCAACTATACCACACCACCATCAACTATACAACACCACCATCAACTATACAACACCACCATCAACTATACCACACCACCATCAACTATACCACACCACCATCAACTATACCACACCACCATCAACTATACAACACCACCATCAACTATACCACACCACTATCAACTATACCACACCACCATCAACTATACCACACCACCATCAACTATACCACACCACCATCAACTATACAACACCACCATCAACTATACCACACCACCATCAACTATACCACACCACCATCAACTATACCACACCACCATCAACTATACCACACCACCATCAACTATACAACACCACCATCAACTATACAACACCACCATCAACTATACAACACCACCATCAACTATACCACACCACCATCAACTATACCACACCACCATCAACTATACCACACCACCATCAACTATACCACACCACCATCAACTATACAACACCACCATCAACTATACAACACCACCATCAACTATACCACACCACCATCAACTATACCACACCACCATCAACTATACAACACCATCATCAACTATACAACACCATCATCAACTATACCACACCACCATCAACTATACCACACCACCATCATCTATACAACACCACCATCAACTATACAACACCATCATCAACTATACAACACCACCATCAACTATACAACACCACCATCAACTATACAACACCACCATCAACTATACCACACCATCATCAACTATACCACAACAACAGCAATCAATGAAAAGTAGAACTGACAGTGATTCAGCGGCAACAATTCTCTCTGAAAGTCCAAAGAGTCTGTGAGGGTTGGTAAGGTTGACTGTTGGTGAGAGGTAGGCCTGGCGGATCTTGTCCTGAGGGAGGAGAACAAAGAGATTTACTGACATACGCTAGTAGAGACATGTGACTGGGGTAAAGGTTGGATCTAACAGTGTAGTGTAGTGTAGTGTGGTGTAGCGTAGTGTGGTGTAGTGTGATGTGGTGTGGTGTAGTGTGGTGTGGTGTAGTGTGGTGTAGCGTAGTGTGGTGTGATGTGGTGTAGTGTGGTGTAGCGTAGTGTGGTGTAGTGTAGTGTAGTGTGATGTGGTGTAGTGTAGTGTGGTGTAGTGTAGTGTAGTGTAGTGTGGTGTGGTGTAGTGTAGTGTGTAGTGTAGCGTAGTGTGGTGTAGTATAGTGTGTAGTGTAGTGTGGTGTGGTGTAGTGTGATGTGGTGTAGTGTAGTGTGATGTGGTGTAGTGTGGTGTAGCGTAGTGTGGTGTAGTATAGTGTGTAGTGTAGTGTGGTGTGGTGTGGTGTGGTGTAGTGTAGTGTGATGTGGTGTAGTGTGATGTGGTGTAGTGTAGTGTGATGTGGTGTAGTGTGGTGTAGCGTAGTGTGGTGTAGTATAGTGTGTAGTGTAGTGTGCTGTAGTGTGGTGTGGTGTGGTGTGGTGTGGTGTAGTGTGATGTGGTGTAGTGTGATGTGGTGTAGTGTAGTGTGATGTGGTGTAGTGTGGTGTAGCGTAGTGTGGTGTAGTATAGTGTGTAGTGTAGTGTGCTGTAGTGTGGTGTGGTGTGGTGTGGTGTGGTGTAGTGTGATGTGGTGTAGTGTGATGTGGTGTAGTGTAGTGTGATGTGGTGTAGTGTGGTGTAGCGTAGTGTGGTGTAGTATAGTGTGTAGTGTAGTGTGGTGTGGTGTGGTGTGGTGTAGTGTAGTGTGATGTGGTGTAGTGTGATGTGGTGTAGTGTAGTGTGATGTGGTGTAGTGTGGTGTAGCGTAGTGTGGTGTAGTATAGTGTGTAGTGTAGTGTGCTGTAGTGTGGTGTAGTGTGGTGTGGTGTGGTGTGGTGTGGTGTGGTGTGGTGTGGTGTGGTGTGGTGTGGTGTGGTGTGGTGTAGTGTGATGTGGTGTAGTGTGATGTGGTGTAGTGTGATGTGGTGTAGTGTAGTGTGATGTGGTGTAGTGTGGTGTAGCGTAGTGTGGTGTAGCATAGTGTGTAGTGTAGCGTAGTGTGGTGTAGCATAGTGTGTAGTGTAGTGTGGTGTGGTGTAGTGTAGTGTAGTATGATGTGGTGTAGTGTAGTGTGATGTGGTGTAGCGTAGTGTGGTGTAGCGTAGTGTGGTGTAGCATAGTGCGCAGCGCAGCGTGACGCGGTGTGGTGTAGTGTAGTGCGGTGTGGTGTGGTGTGGTGCGGCATAGTGTGGTGCGGTGTGGTGTGACGTAGCGTAGTGTAGTGTAGTGTAGTGTAATAACTTACAGTCTTCTCTGGAGGGACCAACCCATTACCAACAGACACAGAACCATCAGCAATTAAACTTTCTCCAACTCTTTGTAACGTAATCTTTAATCGGTTTTTCATTGTAACATCACTGACTTCTGGCTAAAATAGAGATGGTGGTGAGGTGAGTGGTGGTGGTGAGGTGAGTGGTGGGTGGGGTGAGTGGTGGTGGTGAGGTGAATGGTGGTGGTGGTGGGTGGTGGTGGGGTGAGAGGTGGTGGTGAGGTGAGTGGTGGTGGTGGGGTGAGTGGTTGTGGAGTGAAGGTAGGGGGTGAGGTGAATGGTGGCGGTGTTGGTGGGGTGAGGGGTAGTGAGGTGAGTGGTGGTGGTGGGGTGAGTAGTGGTGGTGGTGGTGGTATAGTCAGTGCTGTGTACTTACCCCATCAGAACTGAAGAAAATATAGACCTAGAAATAAACAAAAGAGAAAATAAGATATAAGATATGTATGGTAGCCTCTATTTAGAGGGAGATAACTATGTATGGTAGACTATTTAATGTGGGGTAACTCTGTCATAGCCTCCATTTAACGGTAGGTAACTGTGTGGTAGCCTCTATTTTAGGGGAGGTAACTCTGCGTGGTTGCCTGTATGTACGGAAGGGAAAGACTGTGTGGCTGATTCTATTAAAGTGGAGGTAAGTATGTGTGGTAGCCTCTATTTAAGCGGAGGTAATGATGTGTGGTAGCCTCTATTACAGGAGAGGAAGCCTCTTTGGATGATAACCTCGTTTTGGGGGGAGGTAACTGTATCCCTCTATTTAATGGGAGTAAAACGAGGTAGCCACTATTTAAGTGAAGGTAACTGTGTTAGCCTCTAATGAGGGGGTGGTAACAGAGAAAGGCAAATATGATAGGGAAATAAGAAGCAGCAATAAGTAGTAGTAGTAGTAGTAGTGGTTGTGGTAGTAGTAGTAGTGGTAGTAGTAGTAGTATCAGTAGCGGTACTTACCGAGTACATGTAGTAGTCAAACAGCTGTGACATACAACTTATCACATCAAAGGCAATCGGCTTCAAAATATTCATCATTTTCATATACCTCCCTTTAATACACAATGTTATTATTATTTTACTAACTTATTACATAACATTCACTTAGTACATAACATTTACTCAGTACAAAACATTCACTTAGTATACATATTAACTTATTACAAAACATTCACTTAGTGTATAACATTCATTTAGTATAAATAATTGTTTCTACTTTAGGCACAAGGCCAGCAATTACCCAGTACATTACTGGTACCTTATTTTATCGACCCCCGTAAGGATGAAAGGCAAAGTTAACCTCGGCGGGATTTGAACTCAGACTGTAAAGGGTATAAATAATACTAACTTATTACATATTACCAACTTAGTATACATATTACTAACTTATTATATAACATTTACTTAGTACATAACATTCACATTTCACAATGTGCATGCTCAAAATTTTAACGTCTTTTCATTCCATTTAACTTAAATCTATTTTCCTAACAACTCATCCTCGATTGACCCTTTAAGATCTTCACAGCGACACTCCTTTGGTAATGGGTTTTTAAACCTGAAAATATTTGGAATTATTAAATTTGCTAACGTAAGATTCTATTGTTATCTTGGCACCTTTAATTTTCTAATGCATTGTATGGTTTTCAAAATTATTTCAATTTTCATATATATATAAGTACATATATCACTAAGTTAGTACTTATATCACTAAGTTAGTACATATATCACTAAGTTAGTACATATATCACTAAGTTAGTACATATATCACTAAGTTAGTACATATATCACTAAGTTAGTACATATATCACTAAGTTAGTACATATATCACTAAGTTAGTACATATATCACTAAGTTAGTACATATATCACTAATTTAGTACTTATATCACTAAGTTAGTACATATATCACTAAGTTAGTACATATATCACTAAGTTAGTACATATATCACTAAGTTAGTACATATATCACTAAGTTAGTACATATATCACTAAGTTAGTACATATATCACTAAGTTAGTACATATATCACTAAGTTAGTACATATATCACTAAGTTAGTACTTATATCACTAAGTTAGTACTTATATCACTAAGTTAGTACTTATATCACTAAGTTAGTACATATATCACTAAGTTAGTACATATATCACTAAGTTAGTACATATATCACTAAGTTAGTACATATATCACTAAGTTAGTACATATATCACTAAGTTAGTACATATATCACTAAGTTAGTACATATATCACTAAGTTAGTTCTTATATCACTAAGTTAGTACATATATCACTAAGTTAGTACATATATCACTAAGTTAGTACTTACCTATGACGCGGAGTATATTGAGTGAGGTATTAGTAACAATGGCCACAGATTTCAGTCCACTCCTACTTCGTGTACGAGGTCGATGACTGAGGGAAGAAACATATACAACTGTTTAGCTTCATTAGTGTCAGTCATGGGGGGAACACTACTGTCATGGGGGTCACACTAGTCATGGGGGTCACACTACTGTCATGGAGTCACACTACTGTCATGGGGGGGGGGGGGGGGGGGGCACACTACTGTCATGGGGGGGCACACTACTGTCATGGGGGTCAGACTGCTGTCATGGGGGTCAGACTGCTGCAGGGCCGTCATATATAGTGAGGGGACAGCAACGTACCTGTGTGCATCTCCAGTATGTTCATCAATAAACTCCTGCTTTAACTCCTCAGCAATGTCAGAGTCACTGTCACTACCAATACTACCATCAGCATCATAGTCCTGAAATATAGGGTAGAGGTGATAGTGGTGGTGGTGTGAGGTGGTGGTGGTGGTGTGAGGTGTGGGGTGGTGGTGGTGTGAGGTGGTGGTGGTGGTGGGGTGAGGTGGTGGTGGTGGTGGCGTGAGGTGGTGGTGGTGGTGGCGTGAGGTGGTGGTGTGAGGTGATGGTGGTGTGAGGTGATGGTGGTGGTGGTGTGAGGTCATAGTGGTGGTGGTGGGGTGTCAGGTGGTGGTGGTGGTGGTAGTGAGTTGATAGTGGTGTGTGAGGTGGTGGTAGGTGGTGGTGGTATGAGGTGGTGTGAGGCAGTGGTGGGTGGTGGTGGTGAGGTGGTGGTGGTGGTGAGGGGTGATAGTGGTGGTGGTGGTGAGAGGTGATAGTGGTGAGAGGTGGTGGTGGTGGTGGTGGTGAGAGGTGATAGTGGTGGTGAGAAGTGGTGGTGTGAGGTGATAGTGGTGGAAGTAGTGAGAGGGTAGAGGTGGTGGTGGTGGTGGTGGTGGTGGTATGAGGTGGTGGTGGTGATGGTATTAGGGGTAATGAGAGACAGCAAATGTCACTGACCAATGTCCTAGCAAAGACATCCTCCTGTACATCTTCTTCAAGCTGAAGATCAAAGGGATTTCGTTTTTCCTCCGAACCTTTAAAGTAAACCTCACATTCCTCCTTCAGTTCAAACTGATTGCCGCCACTCACAGAATTATTGCAGCTGTTTAGATTCCAATTCTGCATAAATCGGAATTCCTGCAATACACCAACATTGGAGAATACTGTATACTTACTGAATGACACATGTGAACACAATGTCTAACATGTAGTGAACACAATATAACTTTAAGTCATGTTCTGTTTTGTTTTATTAATTTTCCCATCATTTATTTGATTTTGTAATATAAATGGAAAGCTAATGTAAGATTGAGACAAATCTTTACTTTTATTGAGATAAACATGTAGCGAATTTATTGTTAGTAACATCTAGGGAAATTATTGTTAGTAAGATATAGGGAAATTATTGTTAGTAACATGTAGGGATCTTCTTCAACATCATTCTTTTTTTTTTTAAAAAGCAAACAACTCCCACCCCAGGATTTATTGTTTCCTGTTGAATTTCTTGATAATGAAATAAAATTCTGATTTCATTAATTGTCAATAAATACAAGTTTGACGTAATAGCCAGACTTTCTGTGGGGGCAGAAGATTTAATTAGATACAGAGGCTTTCTAATGTACAGTCATAATAAATGTTATATTTTATTGAAATGTCTAATTCTAGAACAATCACAACTGCAATGTACTTTACATTAAAAATAAACCAGTAAAAATATAAGGGAATTATTTGAACAGTTCGTCAGTTAACTACTCTGTTATTGAGGCTCAGAGAAACATAAATCTAAACTATCTTTTAGACAATTTCACCTTTACCTGTGGAACTGTGTGGCCTAGTGGTAAGAATGTTGGACTTACAATCATGATGTTGTGGGTTCCATTCTTGGACTGGGTGGAGTGTTGTTTTCTTGAGCAAAACACTTCATTTTACATTGCTCCAGTATACTCAGCTGCAGTACCAACAATAGCTGGAGTTTAACTCTATGATGGACTGGTGTCCTGTCCAAGGGCAAGTCATATACTCTCAGTCGCTTCACACCATGAAACCAGGATAAGCACTGGCCTGATGAGCGTCAGGGCTTCAGACAGACTTTAGATTATCAATAGATAGATGTATACTACGTCAGGGCTTCAGACAGACTTTAGATTATCAATAGATAGATGTATACTACGTCAGGGCTTCAGACAGACTTTAGATTATCAATAGATAGATGTATACTAAACAAATCGCTATAATGTACAATAGAATGTAGTAGATTATATAGATTTTATAGTAAACATCTGTAGATATATTCTATAGTAGAACATAACATTGAATTTCAGGGTGTGTCTGGTTTAGAAGTCGTAAGCCACATCCATATTATAAGTGTTGCTACCAATAAAAGGGATCCAGTTGTAAAACATTGCCTCATCATGGTGAATATAAAGCCCTTCTTGGGGCTGATTCCTACTTTAATATGGAAAATAATAGTAGTAATAGTGGTGGTGGTAGTAGTAGTAGTAGTAATAGTAGTAGTAGTAGTAGTAGTAATAGTAGTAGTAGTAGTAGTAGATGGTTCCTACCAGAAGTTGAAGGAGATTAAAGTTGGATCGTACTGGACATAATTCCCAACCTTCGTTCTCTAAGAACATACGTAACTCATCCATTCTCGATCTACAAATAGAGAAATATATAACACAGCTGTAGAAATATACACATGTGTGTGTATGTATGAGTGCATGTATGTGTGTGCATGTGTGAATGTGTGTGTGTGAGGAATTTGTGTATATGTGTGTGTATATGTGTGAGTGTGTGTGTGTATGTATGTATGACAGATTGCTGTTCAACGCTACAGGTAACATGTAACCTAGTACAACCTGTGCATGGTCGGTTCGTCAGCGACTAAACCGGCAACCCCACCAAGCCTGCCTGGCGAGGAGGGTGATTTGGGACACCCTGCGGGATGAAAAACAAAACTCGTCAAAGAGTGGAGGAACTCAGGAGCGTCAACGGCCATCCAATAAAGTACCATCGAATAAAGTACCTTTTTTGTGGAGTGAGAGACTCCTAGTCTTCCTTAAGACATCTCTCTTGGAGAAGGTCACTCTGATATAAAACCTACGACTTCATTTACATCCAATGATGTAGACCAGTTCTATACGAACGAGACACGGTCACCCGACCAATCTTGCCTCAAACGGGACAATCCCGCCTAACCCATGCTAGCGTGGAAGATGGATGTTAAACGATGATGATGATGATGATGATCTGTGTGTGTGGAACTAAACAACAACAACATCAAGCATATTAAAGCTGACATAAATGAATGCAATATTAACAAACCTATGATGGTTGCGGAAATAATTAAGACTTTGTTGTCGGAGGACATCTTGGAGACTCTCAGACTTACTGCCACAGAACTCCTCACCAATTTCTATCAATCTGAAATAAGGAAAATATTGAAGTTTCTACATTAACACACACGGACATTACACACACATAGACACACATACACCTTGCCAGTGACATACACAGACATAGACACACATACACCTTGCAAGTGACATACACACACACATAGACACACATACACCTTGCAAGTGACATACACACACACATAGACACACATACACCTTGCAAGTGACATACACACACATACACCTTGCAAGTGACATACACACACATATACACACATACACCTTGCAAGTGACATACACACACACATAGACACGCATACACCTTGCAAGTGACATACATACACATACACACACATACATACACTTGCCAAATGACACACACACACCCACATTTTTCAAAGGAGAGAGAGACACCAGTGATGTAAGATCAGTCAAAACACACCTGTCTACCTGTCAGTCAATGACATACCTGTTAACCAGATCCAAGACGAGAATGAATTCTTCAAATTTAAAGAATGACAGGTCAGTCCCCAGAATGAATGTCTTCACCTTCTGTTGAACATCTTGCCAGATACGTAACATACCATGTTGTAGTTTCTGTTGGACATAACGTTGGTTGAACGACAGTTCCTCTTTATTTGTGGACGGTGGCTCTGTAATGAGTTAACACATTTACACATACACACTGATTGACTAATATATTACATATATATATCATCATCATCATCATTTTTACATCTGCTTTTCCTTGCTTGCAAGGGTGGGACAGGTCCTTTTCAGCACGACCAAGCATAGATGAGTTGAGAGAGAAACTGTGTATAAGAGGGATAAGTTGTAGTGTGTGGGAGAGAAGACTGTGATAGTATGAACATGTGATGCACATGGAGGATGACCACTGGGTGAAGAACGCAGTAGAGGAAGACCACGGAAAGCATGGGTGGAGGTGGTGAGAGCTGACCTCGGATCGCTGAAGCTCACAAAAGAAATGATGAAGGACTGTGACCAATGGAGAGATGCTGAAGAGGACCCATTGCACCCTTGCAAGCAGGGAAAAGTGGATGGTGATGATTATATATATATATATATAATACTTGGCGTGGCAATAAAGTCTTTAGAATAACCCTTTAAATGAAAATGCACAACATATTTAAACTAAAATTTATTTATTCTGAAAAATATAATCTTCATTGAATGCAATAACATCTTTACAGTGCTTATGCAAAGCATTTAAGTCTTTCTGGAAATATTCCTTCAGCAATTGTCAAAACTAGTGCAACAATTCATCTACCACCTCTTCTAATGAACTGTTGTAAAGATAACACATCTAAAACTACTGTAGACTGAGAAGACAACACAACTAAAACTTCAAAGTCACTGTCACTTCTTTCTTTGAAAAATATCTAGCTATTTGAACAAATGTCATGTCAAAAGAATTGTAGACTGTTTTCCAATCGTATTACTTAGTTTCATATAAACTTCAATTCAATACATACAATGAATATGAATTGAATTAATGTAATAAAACAGCAGCAATGCTGAGTTTTAAATAGTCACAGTTTCACTGATCATTAAGTACTATGTGTAAAACATGTGGATAACTTCCAATTGTAAAGAACTGTTCAAGAAAGTTTCATAGATTGTCATTGTAAAGCAAGGTTAAGGGGAGAGAAGTTTAGAGTGATTAGTCAACAGAATCATCTATGAGAAGGAATTACATAGAACAAGAAACATTAACACTTACCAGTATCTGGAATGTCGGCATTGTGTTCCTCGTGCCATAGCATTGTCTTGTAGTGGCACTTCATCACTTCCCATAATGCTTTGCAGAGATCAGTGAGGCAAGGTGTAAAGCTCTCCACAGTGATATGCTGTATAGAAGAAGTCAGACATTGACATACACACATGAAGAAATTGCAAATATTAGCCCTTCCATACTGAACTGTATGAAAACACTCCTGTTTCTAGGATACAAAACGGTTTATTTGAAAATGTTTATATTTATCTAAAAACTTTTCATCAAAATTTTACGTAAGAACCTTTCAGTTATGTTCCAAACACCAGCTTAATAATGATAATGTTAGATATATTAGTAAATACCTCTAAATTCATGAATGTTTTCAAAATGATTTCAATATCAAAAGCAATGTCATTCATTAGAAATATAGTAACGAAAGGGTTAATGAAAATGTTTGTCTAACATACATATACACTGCCTCAGAAAAGCAAACTTGATCTCTGTGAGATCTATAACAAAGGAGTTTAAGACTGGTTTCCCTTCGGAACTCCTGTATGCAGACGATTTCACACACTCAGCTGAATCTATGGCAGAGAAGAAATTCCAAACCTGGAAACATGGCCAAGAAACAAAGGGTCTTAAAGTCAACCTGACAAAGACTAAGGTCCTCATAAGTAGAAGGGAAAACAGATCCATAATCCTCTCGGGGAAATGGCCTTGCTCAGTATGAAGGAAAGGTGTAGGTAGAAATTCCATCCACTGTCCCAAATGCAAACTATGGGTACACAAGAGAAGTAGTGGGATCTCAGGTAGTTTAGGCTTTACATGTAGCAGTTGCACCGGGACAGTAAGCAACAAACAACCACAGAAAACAAGAGCTATCAAATTCTGGGAGGGCTCGGTAGAAACAGTAGACAGCTTCTGCTACCTGGGTGACCAAATTAGCAGCGGAGATGGGTGTTCTGAAAGTAGAGTAGCCAGAGTAAGAATGGGATGGAAGAAGTTCAGGGAGGTACTACCACTGTTGGCTACAAAAAGCTTTTCCCTCAGAATGAAAGGCAGACTGTATGATGCGTGTATACAGACAGCAATGTTACATGGTAGCAGGACTTGGGACTTACATAGGTTGGAAATAAAATGAATCTTGCATGCTCCGATGGATGTGTACTAGTAATATACACAAATGGCAAAGCATAAACAGAGAGAGACTAGGCATAAGAGGAATTAGATGCAGTGTGCAGGAGAGAAGATTGCATTGACAGCTGTATTAAAAGGTGCAGAACACCAAGCCAAAATCGGTTTTGTATGAGCAAGATATGGTCATCCGACCTCAACTTGCCTTAAACCCATGCTAGCGACCCGGATGAAAGGCAAAGCTAACCTCAGCGAGTCTTGAACTCAGAACGTAAAGGGCCGTAACTCTATCCTGCAAAGCATGGGGTCTGACATTGTACTGACACTGCCAATCCACCACCCTAAAATAATTGTTTCTACTTTTGGCACAAGGCCAACAAATACCCAGTACATTACTGGTACTTTATTTTATCGACCCCGAAAGGATGAAAGGCAAAGTTAACCTCGGCGAGATTTGAACTCAGAACATAAAGGGCTATAACTCTATGCCATAAAGCATGTTGTCTGACGTTCTACCAATGGCTCAGATTTGTTGTTTCTTAATCTTTTGGAAGTGTAATTTGATGTCACAGCAAAGGTAGCTATCATCATCATCACCACCACCATCACCACCATCATCATCACCACCACCATCACCACCATCACCATCATCATCAACACCACCATCACCACCATCACCATCATCATCAACACCACCATCACCACCATCACCATCATCATCACCACCAACACCACCATCACCATCATCATCAACACCACCATCACCACCATCATCAACACCACCATCACCACCATCATCATCAACACCACCATCACCACCACCAACACCACCATCACCAACACCACCATCATCATCATCACCATCACCACCATCAACACCATCAACACCACATATCAAGGTAATGTAGTTGTAGATAAACTATGCTTGAATATCGAATAGGATGGTTATGGCTGGACTGACGATCTGAGAGGAAAAGCAAGATGTCAGAAACAGGGAGTTGTGGGATGTGGAGGAGGGGAGATAAATGTAGACAACAATAACACCAAGTAATGTGACAACTGAATCTACACCTAGCATAGCAACAGGGAGACACACCCTACATCTTACATAGCAACAGGAGGGGACACTACATCTAACATAGCAACAGGAGGGGACACTACATCTAACATAGCAACAGGAGGGGACACTACATCTAACATAGCAACAGGGACAAACACACTACATCTTACATAGCAACAGTGGGGGGACACTACATCTAACATAGCATTGGGGTGGGGGACACTACATTTAACATAGCAACAGGAGGAACACTACATCTAGCATAGCAACAGAAGGAACACTACATATAACATAGCAACAGGGGGAACACTACATCTTACATAGCAACAGGGGGGAATACATCTAGCATAGCAAGTGGGGGAACACTTGCACCTAACATAGCAACAGGGGGGACAACTGCACCTAACATAGCAACAGGGGAGACAACTGCACTTAACATAGCAACAGGGCGGACAACTGCACCTAACATAGCAACAGGGGGGGGGGACACTACATGTTACATAGCAACGGGGAGGAACAGAACTAGTAAGTGCTTGAGCATTCCACAGACATCTGTGTGAACCCCTTAATGTAATTCTCAGGGAGATCCAACATGGCACAATGTGACAAGGCAGTCCATTGGTGAGGGGGAGACGTGTTGAGGCTAGGGTGATGTACTGTCAGTGTGAGGTGTAACAGAGGAGATTGTGAAGCATCTTAACCACCACTGCCCCACTATTCAGTGCCACCACTGCCCCACTATTCACTGCCACCACTGCCCCACTATTCAGTGCCACCACTGCCCCACTATTCACTGCCACCACTGCCCCACTATTCAGTGCCACCACTGCCCCACTATTCACTGCCACCACTGCCCCACTATTCAGTGCCACCACTGCCCCACTATTCAGTGCCACCACTGCCCCACTATTCACTGCCACCACTGCCCCACTATTCACTGCCACCACTGCCCCACTATTCAGTGCCACCACTGCCCCACTATTCACTGCCACCACTGCCCCACTATTCAGTGCCACCACTGCCCCACTATTCAGTGCCACCACTGCCCCACTATTCAGTGCCACCACTGCCCCACTATTCACTGCCACCACTGCCCCACTATTCACTGCCACCACTGCCCCACTATTCAGTGCCACCACTGCCCCACTATTCACTGCCACCACTGCCCCACTATTCAGTGCCACCACTGCCCCACTATTCAGTGCCACCACTGCCCCACTATTCACTGCCACCACTGCCCCACTATTCACTGCCACCACTGCCCCACTATTCAGTGCCACCACTGCCCCACTATTCAGTGCCACCACAAATATACACAGACACACAGACACACACACATATAAGTAGCTAAATACTATCCCTAGTATGGGGGTCTCCATGCAAAATATGTAGAAAGCAGGTAAATATGTGTATGAGCATGGCCATATAGAGTGCATTTGTGTGTGTATGTGTGCAGCTAATTGCATAAACTAGTGCAGCAAACAATGTAAAAATCCTCCATACAAGTTGACCTCAGGATTTGAACTTGAAGCAGAAAGAACTGCAGCAAATATCATTAGACAATCCGACACTCTAACGACTTGGCCAATTCAGAAAGCAAAAGGTATAAAATCCTACACACATCACATATGTAGAATAAGGTGACAACCATATAATATTGGCAGTAAAACATACAATAATATAAAAGATTGATAAGTTTCGAAAAGTTGGGACAATACCTAAAGGGCAAAGGATGACAGAACAAAGTAATGTTTTACCCAGTATATTTCAGCATGATATTTCAGGGTTATTACCCTCTTTTCAAATGTGTGGCTGAAACAGTTCTATTTTATTTCTCACCCTTTGCCTTTTATATATTTCTACTGCATTGTAACAACTTTTTGAAACTTATCGATCTTTTATTACATATCTCACAATACTTCATATTAACTATACTACGTTAATATAGTGATCAAAAATATGAATACACCAAAATAATTGATGAAATTGGGAAGACAATGTGTACAAATTTATAAAATTCATTATACATATATATATATATATATATGCACACACATACATACACACACATACACTCGCATACATACACACATATACACACACAGACAGACATACAGACATTTTCTTCTTGAGCTACTATCCTAAAGTTAAAAAGGAGGACTCTATTTTCGCTGATAAAATAGAATATCACAGGGGTATATTTCAAGGAGACAGTCTTTCTGTGCTACTATTTATCCTGTCATTAAACCCCTTGTCCTTTCTCCCATAAATGGCTCACAGGAGGACAGAAATACGAATCTAGCCCACAATTTCTTTGTGGATGACCTGAAACTAAACCAAGAGCATAAATGCGATGAAGAAAAATCTTGAACTGGTTACAATGTTTTCAAAGGATGCCCTTCCTAATGTGGTTAGCGTTAGGAAGGGCATCCAGCCAGAGAAAGCCAACCAGAAATCGTCCTATACGAGCGAGACACGACACCCGACCACACTTGCCTCAAATGGGACAAACCCGTCTAACTCATCTTAGCGCGGAACATAGACGTTAAATGATGACGATGATGATGATAGGAATGGAGTTTGGCCAAGATAAATTTTTATGATTGTAAAGTGGGGAAAAACTACAACCCAATGTAGCAACATTTGTATCAATGGCCTAACTGTTTCACCGATATCTGATGAGGACTGCTACAGATACCTGGGGATAGATGAGAATATATCCCATGAGAGTACATGTAACAAGGAACGCGTAACCAGGGAATATTACACCCGATTAAGAAAAATATGGTCATCTGAAATCTCTGCACACAATAAAACAGTGGCTCACAATGTATTTACTGTGCCTGTCCTAACACCAATGTTTGGAATACTCAATTGGACGATAGACGAAATCTGAACAATTGATGTTAAAACCAAAAAATACTAAACAACACAGGAAACTTCCACATCAAAAATGACATAGACCGCCTCTACTTGAAACGTAAGCAGGAAGGCAGAGGCCTAACACCAGTCCAGACAGCATTTGAATGTCGGACCAACAACCGCTATATTGGCTCCCACTTTGAAGGATACGCTTTTGCAATCCAAGAACAGGAAATCAATACAAAGAACCTGATTCACAAAAGATATAAGAATGCAAGCAAAACACCTAGATGTGATAACAAATGCTGAATTTGCAGAATTAACACCGAAGATGTCACCCATGTCATAAGCAACTGTACAAAGATGTCATCATGGTACTATCTACCTATGAGGCATGATGTAAAGGCCAAAACACTGTACAATGCAATCCGTAGAAAAGATAGCCCCGACAATAAATTTATTAAAAGTGACAGCAATGTTGAAGATATATACATACATATTATGAAAGAGCACTGGTGGAATGTTCCAGTTAAAACCCCAATAAAATGTAGGTATGATAGACTAGATATAATGATATGGGACAGGGAAAAGAAAGCATGCACAGTAGTGAAAGTTAGCTGCCCAGCAGATGTCAATATAATATAAAAGATTAGTTAAAGGAATCTACAGATACTCTACTCTGACTATACCTTCAGATTTATACCTGTGATTATTGGGGCACTGGGATATGTTAGTAACTGCCTCAGTACAAATCTTGAGAAGCTGGGCTTCACAGAAACAGAAAGAACACAACTAGGAAATTACAAGTACAATCCATTAATGGAACAGTAAAAATATGTAAAACATTCCAAAAATTCTGCATGTAATAATTGCATGTACACATGTACAGATACAGAACATATGCACATGCACATATACAACTCAAAACATCCACATCCACACATACAATAACACCCATACCAGCATATACACGCATGTATGCAGACATGCATACATATCTACCTAGTTGATGTCTAAATTTCATTAAGAGAGTCTTGTATCTATGTTAGAAACCAACTCTCTCTTTTGGTAAAAATTTATAAAATTATAAAACTAGAAAACACACACACATAGAAAGACCTGGGCAGAGGTTGTGTAGCTGACCTCAAATGGCTAAGACTGGCAGAGAAGATGAAGGAACGCACACATATATACACACACAAGCATAAATCAATATTCATATATGCGTGTGTGTGTCTGTGTATACATAAAGGGGTCGGCTGAAAAGTTCATAGGCTGACCAAGATACTCTCATGGAATGTGACCAAATGAGGTTTATTTTTCAACATAGTCCAGCCTGTGGTCCACACACTTCTTCCATTAGTGTTGAAGTCCTTGGATCCCATTGGTGAAGAGGATTTCATCCTGTTGGTAAAAAAAGTCAACAGCAGAAATAACATCATCATCACTGCAATACTGGTTCCCAGCCAAGTGTTTTTCCATGTTAGGGAATAGATGATGGTCAGATGAGGCCAAATCAGGAGAATAGGGAGGGTGATCAACCAGTTCAAAGCCAATCATGCACAACAACCATAGAAACCAAGGATGAGTGTGCTGGAGCATTCTCCTGGTGAAACACGGCTCCTTTTGGCAGTTTTCCTTGGTATTTGATCTTGATAGCCTTTCTTAACTGCCTCAGCAAGTTGGCATATTACTCTCTATTGATGGTGTGGCCCTTTTGAAGATAGTCAATAAACACAATGCCTTTTGCTCCCCCAAAAACTGAGGTCATGACCTTCATTGCAGATGAAAAAAACTTGACTTTTTTTGGAGCAGGTGATGAGGGGTGTTTTCACTGCATGGATTGTCTCTTTCTCTCTGGCTCAAAGTGATGAACCCAACACTCACCCTGGGTTAGAAAACATTCAAGAAAACCAGCTGGATCTGTCTCAAACAATGTCAGATGTTCCCATGATGTGATCACCTGGTGTACTTTAATTAGATGTCAGAAGACATGGCACCGACCGAGCAGAAACCTTTGTCATGCCAAGTTCATCGTGGAGAATATTCTCAACTCTCTCACAGGATAATCTAATAGCATTGGCTATTTGATTTATAGTCAATCACCTGTCATCCATTACCATGTGGTGAACATGACCAATGTTGCCCTCAATAGTGACAGTTGCAGAATGACCAGACCTTAGGTCATCTTAAAGACTTTCCTTTCCCCTCCTAAATTCAGCTGTCCACTTTTGCACTGTTGATGAAGCTGGAGTGTCACCCCTTAATGTTGTAACCATGTCAGCATCAATGTCCTTTGGGGGGTTAACCCCTTTTTCTGCAGGTGATAACACCACAATGCCAAATTTTGTCTATTTTCAAGAGAAGTCACAACTAGTTACTTTTAAAGTCTTCTTTGAACAGTCAGATATCAGTTTACCTGGAACAAAACAATGCAGTTATTAATAAGAAGAGTTGAAATTAATGCATGCAAGATTTCACAGCCCTAGCATCACTCCTTCATAGTCAGCCTATGAACTGTTCAACTGACCCTTGTATGTGTATATATGTAGGGGAGAGAGAAAGAAGACATGCTGAAAAGTAAGAAAAATACCATAGAGAAGCAGCAGAAAAGTATTACTTGGGGGATAAAGAAACTAAAAATAATGCAGGGGTCACCTTTTATTAAGGGGACAATAGATAACTGAGTATTGAACCATTCAGCATGACAGAGTAACATGCAGAAATACACACACACACATATAATATATATATGTATATACACACACATATATATATCTACATATATATATATACACACACACACATATATATATATATATACATATACATATATATACACACACACACATATATACACATATATATATCTACATATATACACACACACACACACATATATATATATATATATCTACACACATATATATATATCTACATATATATATATATATATATATATATATGTATATATATATATATATGTATATATATACATATGTATATATATACATATGTATATATTTGACTGTATATATATATACATATGTATACACAGTCAAACAAACATAAACTGATAGTAAAAATTATATCAAGTGAAGACAGTTTTAAAGGAAAGTTGAAGTAGAAATTTATTTGACATCAAAAAGTACTATATCTAATTAAAAAGTACTATATCTAATTAAAAAGTACTATATCTAATTAAAAAGTACTATATCTAATTAAAAAGTACTATATCTAATTAAAAAGTACTATATCTAATTAAAAATTACTATATCTAATTAAAAAGTACTATATCTAATTAAAAATTACTATATCTAATTAAAAAGTACTATATCTAATTAAAAAGTACTATATCTAATTAAAAAGTACTATATCTAATTAAAAATTTATAATTTTCCACTATTTAATAATAATAATAATAATTGTTTCTACTATTGGCACAAGGCCAGCAATTATCCCAGTGCATTACTGGTACTTTATTTTATCAACCCCGTAAGGATGAAAGGCAAAGTTAACCTTGGAGGGATTTGAACTCAGAACATAAAGGGACGTAACTCTATGCTGGAAAGCATGGCGTCCGACTCTACAGATACCGCCAATCCAATAATAATAATAATTGTTTCTACTTTTGGCACAAGGCCAGCAATTACCCAGTGCATTAAATAACAATAAAAATAATGATTTCTACTATAGGCATAAGGCCATTAATATTAATAAAATTAATAATAATAATAATCTCTAATTTGGGCACAAGGTCAGCAATTTTGGAGGGGGAGGAGGAGGAGAGAAATGAATTGCATGAAGCCAAGTATTTGACAGAAGAACAAAAGACAAATCTGACAACAACAGTTTAAATAATTCCATTGTTGTAATAAGAACAATAATAGTTTCTTATGGCAGGCACAACACCATAGATTTGGGAATGAGTCATAGTTGATTTAATGAACCCCAGTAGATGACTGGTATTTAATAAACCCCAGTAGATGACTGGTACTTAATGAACCCCAGTAGATGACTGGTATTTATTAACCCCAGTAGATGACAAGTATTTATTAACCCAATAGATGATCGGTATTTTATTAACCTCAGTAGATGACTGGTATTTAATGAACCCCAGTAGATGACTGGTATTTTTTAACCCCAGTAGATGACAGGTATTTTATTAACCTCAGTAGATGACTGGTATTTAATGAAACCAGTAGATGACTGGTAGTTTATTTCACTTAACACAATTAGATCTCTAGTCAGGAGCTCTCTATATTCTACCTCTCCACAACCATATTAGGTCTCTAGTCAGGGCCTCTTTCTAGATTCTACCTCTCCACAACCAAATTAGCTCTCTAGTCAGGAGCTCTCTATATTCTACCTCTCCACAACCAAATTAGCTCTCTAGTCAGGAGCTCTCTATATTCTACCTCTCCACAACCAAATCAAACGAGAGTTGTTTCTTGTTTTTGTTACTTGGTAGTTCTTTAGGAAGGGGCAGTAACTGATATTTACAGGGCCTCTGACATCTGGTGGAAGGGGCAGTAACTGATATTTACAGGGCCTTGGACATCTGGTGGAAGGGGCAGTAACTATGACATTTACAGGGCCTCTGACATCTGGTGGAAGGGGCAGTAACTATGACATTTACAGGGCCTCAAGCATCTGGTGGAAGGGGCAGTAACTATGACATTTACAGGAGTGTCGGGGGGGGGGGGGGTTTACAAGATGGGTGATGAAAGGACAGGTGTCTGGGTGGAGATGGCATGTGACTAGCAAGGAGTATATACCATTGTAGTAACAGTAGAAGAGACAGAGGAAGGAGACATGTGTGGGTTAGAGGTTGGAAACTGACATTAACAAATACAATTCAATATGCCCTAGACCCTTTCATTTATTTTAAAAGTCGATGCAAGCCTAAGGTCTACATCTACTTCAAATGTTTCACAGTTACAAGCAGTTTCCTTCCTTTTTTTGTTCCAATTTACTTTGAAAATTCCTAGTTCAACTCTCCGAAAACAACAACAACATAAATAGTAAATAAAGAAATGGTAAAAATAAACCAAAGAATTAAAGAAATAATTGTAGACCGATGCCAATAATACTAATAACAACATCAATATGGAGTGATAAATAAAGCTATATATTGTGTAAGCAACGAACCAGTTGATGGCCTGCTGTTATTGGTATCTCGTCCCACTGCAACGTAAATATAATAATCACTCCAAACATTTAATCATTGAAACAATATATGGAAAATATTAAACCTTTTCATTCCAAACCACCTAAAACTGACCTCTGCTTTTAGGAAACAAAGTTGTCTCCCTTTTAAATTGTTTATATGTAAATTTCAAGTTTTTGTTATAATTTTATCAAAGAAACTTTTAAGTTTGGTTTCAAACAAGCTTGAAAAGCTATTGTTCTAAATCCCACCAAATTCTTGATTATTATCAAAATTAATTGAAACATGTGGTCAGTGTATTTCATTGGAAATATTTTCAGGAAATGGTTAAAAATATTAAATTTACTTAACATTTATTATACATGTCTTGTCACTCTTTGCTGTCTCAATAACTAGATTGCAAAGTGTGAACAGAATTTGGACACCATGAAATGAATAATAAAAGTAAAGTGAATTTAACAGTTGCTTTTTTTATTTTTCAAACAGTTAAAATGAATCTGGCATGCTACAATTGCTCTAATTTCAAGAGAGTCTCAGACCAAGTTGTACTTCTTAAACAAGTACAAACGAAATATATTGTAAACCTTTAATTTCACAGACTAATAACAGAATATGTTACTGTAAACATTTCTCTCAATTTACAAAGTTACAGATACAAAGAAAACCAATACTTCAACAATGAAATTTAAGTAGAAAATTGACTTACTTTGCATAAATCTGAATATTGTTTCTTTTGAAAGTTTGTTGCGGTGGTGCCAGAATAGAGTTCTACATAACCTAGAACTATGGTGAATGCTGTGTTGTGGATTGCACTGGTATAATGCATGTGTAACTGGTCCATAGCAACCTAGCAAATAATATAGGGACATATGATAGGCATGTTATACCTCATGATTGGGAAATCATGTGACATAACAGGCAGATCACATGACCGACAGATCACATCACATGACCAGCAGATCACAACATGACCGACAGATCACATCACATTATTGAAAGACAGGATGGGAGATTTAAGAATAAATGCTATCATCAACATGATGATGATAATGGTCAAAGTGATGATGATGATGGTGATGATCAAAGTGATGGTGATGATGATGGTTATATCGTGATCAAGATGTTGATATTGATCGAAGTGATGATTGTGGTAGTACTGCTACCACCTATGCAGTATTCTTACCTGTGTTTTTCCCAGAAGTCTGTAGGCAGTCTGTACTTTGCTGTAGTGAGCCACATCAAAAGTGTTACATGTCTTAGAGAGGGCCACATCTAGTTGCTCTTCAATAACCTCCAAGGTGTCCTGAAGTTTAAAATTCAGTTCACTGATACAATGGTAGTGTTTGAAGGTACTGGCAGCATTCTGGCACTCTAAACATAGTTGGATGGCACCACTATAGTCTTCTTCCTGTAGAGAGGACAGAGAAATAAAATGATACTAACATAAGGAGACATATATATTAAGAGGGGATGGCTTAATATGTGTATATATGTTTGCATACACACACACACTTTATATACACATGGAGAGAGAGAGAATCCTGACCACAGCACCAACCATTTCGGCTTGTGTTTAGCAGCCCTTTTCAAGGGTGTAGGAATTTTTGCAGGGTGTATAAAAGTAGTCTATATATACATGAAAAAGTCAAAGGAACAATAAACAAGTAGAAGGAGCCAACATTTCATATTTTTTAACAATAAACAACTATTTCAATCAAAAAACGAATGAAACACCATTTTCTACATTTTACACACTTCTTCAAGCAAACTACATCCTCTTGGGTATATATACATATATTAAAATTTAAATGACTCCAAAGATTAAAACATTTTAAAACTGACAGTCGTTTCTGCCTGTGTGTAATAACAGGTTTCATCAGAGTTTATTAAAATGTTTAATTCACAGAGAAACACAATAAGAACATCCAATACATAAAATCATCTTACAAAGTACAAACATTTCCAAAAAACAGTTCTATATGGTGGAGAAAGATGTGTATGTTAATGTGAGAAGTATGTTACATATAGATGTGGTGCTATTTAAAGATTTTATATTAATAATTTAAATGTTGTTATACATTGTTAATAACTAATTTGTGGTAACTAAAAATTCTTTATAACGAGATCAAACTAACACATTGAGCGTGTGGTCGGGGATTGAAAAAAATGTTGTTATACTGAAAAATTTGTTATAATGGTATTCGTTATAATGGAATTTTACCTATATATATATAATTATATGTATGTATATATCTGTGTGTGTGTGTATTTATAAATGTGTAGGTTGCGGTAAGGAAGTATCTCTAGCAATAGATTAGTAAAGTAAAGAAAGATTAAAGAACTTACCTCCAGCATCTCTCGTAGCCTCAAATCGGTCCTTTGCTGTGAAAGAGATGTAAAGCCAGTGAAAGACAGAGGCTGACTGGGAGTGCAGCAATAGAATTGTATTAGCAATAGAATAGTATCTCTATATATATAGAATATACCTTACATGTACCCTATATATAGTTAACTATAGTGTACCTTCCATAGTACATAAAGGTAGATAGACAATAGCTGATATAGTAGCTATACAGCTATGCAGACTGGAGTAGCTGTTAGCTACACACTGTCACAACGGAGTTGGTGTGATGAAGGTGACAACATAACACTCAACCATAACTGCTTTTGTAGGTTGACATCCTTATATTCCTAGCAATCTCTCACTGTAACATAATAGGATAACATCTTATCTACCCAACCATTTCTTTATATACATTGAAGATGATGTTTATCTTTGGAAGTGACAGACAACCAACATCAATACCCACTTACTTGAGGGGCTTCCTTGTCTAAAGGTGGGTGAGAGAGGCCATCCTGCTCGTCACCTCGTCCCAGTTTTTGTCCGTCTGGAGGTCCGGACTGAACCAGACCCCTAGCAATTTAACCGGTCCGTCCGTCCAGCGCCCGACGACGCTGTCAGATTCTGGTCTCGCTGATGGCCACCACATCTATGTTTAGCGACCTAAGATCGTTGAGCAGGTAGCCCTGCTTCCAAGACGACCCCAGGCCATATGCATTTATGCTACCTATCCTGAGAGAAGCCATGTTGGCTAGGATAGGAGGAAAACAAGTGCTGGCAACAGTCCATATGGAGCTGGCATTCACAGAAAATTAGTTAATGCTATTAAGCCTTACGTAATTTCAGTTAAGAGCAGCTTCATCATCTACATATATAGATAATTGTCAGTATATGGAGACATTGTAAGTGAGAGGTGTCAAATGTCCTAATACAGAAGACCCAACTTCCCATGGGAAGCTGAAGCATATATACAGTATGTGCCACCCCACCCTCTCACTGTAACGTGGTCTTCTGGTGTCACAACAAAAAGTACCCAGCCTTCACTGTAAAGTGGTCATGTAGGTGTCACAACAAAAAGTACTCAGTCCATGCTGTAAATGTGGTTGGCATTAGGAAGGGCATCTAGCTGTAGAAACCAAGGACAACAGGACAACTCATGTAACCCATGCTAGCAATGTAAAATGGCAACGATGATGATGATTGCAAATGAGGTGTCATATATTATATATATGGTGACATTGCAAGTGGGAGGTGTCATATGAGATATATATTGTGATATTGCAAATGAGAGGTGTCTTATGTTATATATATGGTGACATTGCAAGTGGGAGGTGTCATATGTTATATATATATATGGTGATATTGCAAGTGAGAGGTGTCATCTGTCCTATATATGGTAACATTGCAAGTGAGACGTTTCATCTGTTATATATGATAAGGCAAAAGGCAAATATAAGAAATGACTGACCAAAGTTTTGATTGTATGTAGGGACTTTAGTAAAGACATCAACTGGCTCCTCTTACGGTAGTTTGCTAATAAACCAAGACTTGTTGCTGTAAAACTCTCCCTGGCTTTCACAAGTTCACTGTTAAAAGATATTGGTTGAAACATACACATTAAAATACAGTAAATATAACAACAACAGTTTAACTCTTTGTTGCCATATTTCTAATGAAAGTGTGTATGACTTTCAATGAAATTTAAAAGTAATCATCATGATTGTGATAATGAATCAAAAATTTGAAGGGATTTAGAAATATAGCTTTCTTATACATCTGGTATGTTGAATATAACTTAACAAAGGTTCTTAGATAAACATTTTGATGGAAGGCTTTTAGATAAATATGAACACTTTAAAACAAACAATTTTATTTTTAAGAAGTATTGAGTGAATTATAAATTTTGATTGTATGTTAGCTTAAAGTTGCCTCAACACAGGTTTTTGATGATGGAAAATAGATATGTTGGGTATATAATCCCCCTAGAAAGGGAAAAAAGTGGACAACATCACTGCTGGGATAGTTTTATATTGTATAATGAGCAGCTTCAGGCTACTTCATATCAAAAGGGTTAAAGACACACACACTGATTAATATACAGTTAAATATAACAAGAAACTCACTGAGTAAAGAAACACGAGAGAGATAAGGTAAAATAGTTTACCTGCGTCCTGTGGTACATATACCACCGGCCAACTGTAATGTCCTCTGTAGCTCCATGACACGTTGCAGTTCTGTGACATAGGCCGGATGGTTCTGAAGTACCAGTTCATAGACCTTTCTAGATACCTGGGGTGCCAGAAAATATAGAGGAACTATTTTAAGAAAGCTGTAGACAAGGAAGACCAAGAATAATGTGGGTAGAGGTGGTGAAACCTGTTACAAGCATTCAGACCATGCTTTCGTTTCAAAGATATCTTTCTATTGCCACCCCATCTGTCACAGAATCCCTGTAAAGGGTCATTGACACTGCTTTTCCCATCCTCATTAAACAATATATATATATATATATATATATATATATATATATATATATATATATATATATATAGTTGCTAATAATTACAGTTTTTATCTGTGGCAGTTACAAAGATAATCCGGTTGAAGCAGTTAAAAAGCACTCTACGTCAATTGTATATATCCAACATTGTGATGGCAATTTAACGTGATGGAGTTTCCATTTATGAAACAATGTTAAGATGTTACGTTTACATAATTCTATTTATTACATTATACGCATTTCAATGACATGCTGGATAGTAAATATTTACATATATATATATATATATATAACTTCATATACTTTGGCTGCTTATCACACAACTTAATATATATCAGAATTAACAACAAAGAGTGCTAATAATATGCAAATTAGTACTTCCATTTTAGGATACTATATATAAGCCCCTCAATTATGTATTTCCTTGTGGTTATTTAGATGATATACATACCATCTGATGATCATATGATGATGGTCATGATCCTCATACATACCAACAGTTAGACCTGTCTACCTCCTCTAGACACACACACCAGTTAGACCTGTCTACCTCCTCTAGACACACACACCAGTTAGACCTGTCAACCTCCTCTAGACACACACACACCAGTTAGACCTGTCAACCTCCTCTAGACACACACACCAGTTAGACCTGTCAACCTCCTCTAGACACACACACCAGTTAGACCTGTCTACCTCCTCTAGACACACACACACCAGTTAGACCTGTCAACCTCCTCTAGACACACACACCAGTTAGACCTGTCAACCTCCTCTAGACACACACACACCAGTTAGACCTGTCAACCTCCTCTAGACACACACACCAGTTAGACCTGTCTACCTCCTCTAGACACACACACCAGTTAGACCTGTCAACCTCCTCTAGACACACACACACCAGTTAGACCTGTCAACCTCCTCTAGACACACACACCAGTTAGACCTGTCAACCTCCTCTAGACACACACACCAGTTAGACCTGTCTACCTCCTCTAGACACACACACACCAGTTAGACCTGTCAACCTCCTCTAGACACACACACCAGTTAGACCTGTCTACCTCCTCTAGACACACACACACCAGTTAGACCTGTCAACCTCCTCTAGACACACACACCAGTTAGACCTGTCAACCTCCTCTAGACACACACACACCAGTTAGACCTGTCAACCTCCTCTAGACACACACACCAGTTAGACCTGTCTACCTCCTCTAGACACACACACCAGTTAGACCTGTCAACCTCCTCTAGACACACACACACCAGTTAGACCTGTCAACCTCCTCTAGACACACACACCAGTTAGACCTGTCAACCTCCTCTAGACACACACACCAGTTAGACCTGTCAACCTCCTCTAGACACACACACACCAGTTAGACCTGTCAACCTCCTCTAGACACACACACCAGTTAGACCTGTCAACCTCCTCTAGATACACACACCAGTTAGACCTGTCTACCTCCTCTAGACACACACACCAGTTAGACCTGTCTACCTCCTCTAGACACACACACCAGTTAGACCTGTCTACCTCCTCTAGACACACACACACCAGTTAGACCTGTCAACCTCCTCTAGACACACACACCAGTTAGACCTGTCAACCTCCTCTAGACACACACACACCAGTTAGACCTGTCAACCTCCTCTAGACACACACACCAGTTAGACCTGTCTACCTCCTCTAGACACACACACCAGTTAGACCTGTCTACCTCCTCTAGACACACACACCAGTTAGACCTGTCTACCTCCTCTAGACACACACACCAGTTAGACCTGTCTACCTCCTCTAGACACACACACCAGTTAGACCTGTCTACCTCCTCTAGACACACACACCAGTTAGACCTGTCTACCTCCTCTAGACACACACACCAGTTAGACCTGTCTACCTCCTCTAGACACACACACCAGTTAGACCTGTCTACCTCCTCTAGACACACACACCAGTTAGACCTGTCTACCTCCTCTAGACACACACACCAGTTAGACCTGTCAACCTCCTCTAGACACACACACCAGTTAGACCTGTCAACCTCCTCTAGACACACACACCAGTTAGACCTGTCTACCTCCTCTAGACACACACACACCAGTTAGACCTGTCAACCTCCTCTAGACACACACACCAGTTAGACCTGTCAACCTCCTCTAGACACACACACCAGTTAGACCTGTCTACCTCCTCTAGACACACACACCAGTTAGACCTGTCTACCTCCTCTAGACACACACACCAGTTAGACCTGTCTACCTCCTCTAGACACACACACCAGTTAGACCTGTCTACCTCCTCTAGACACACACACCAGTTAGACCTGTCTACCTCCTCTAGACACACACACACCAGTTAGACCTGTCTACCTCCTCTAGACACACACACCAGTTAGACCTGTCTACCTCCTCTAGACACACACACCAGTTAGACCTGTCTACCTCCTCTAGACACACACACCAGTTAGACCTGTCAACCTCCTCTAGACACACACACCAGTTAGACCTGTCTACCTCCTCTAGACACACACACCAGTTAGACCTGTCTACCTCCTCTAGACACACACACACCAGTTAGACCTGTCTACCTCCTCTAGACACACACACCAGTTAGACCTGTCAACCTCCTCTAGACACACACACCAGTTAGACCTGTCTACCTCCTCTAGACACACACACCAGTTAGACCTGTCTACCTCCTCTAGACACACACACCAGTTAGACCTGTCAACCTCCTCTAGACACACACACCAGTTAGACCTGTCTACCTCCTCTAGACACACACACACCAGTTAGACCTGTCTACCTCCTCTAGACACACACACCAGTTAGACCTGTCAACCTCCTCTAGACACACACACCAGTTAGACCTGTCTACCTCCTCTAGACACACACATCAGTTAGACCTGTCTACCTCCTCTAGACACACACACACCAGTTAGACCTGTCTACCTCCTCTAGACACACACACCAGTTAGACCTGTCTACCTCCTCTAGACACACACACCAGTTAGACCTGTCTACCTCCTCTAGACACACACATCAGTTAGACCTGTCTACCTCCTCTAGACACACACACACCAGTTAGACCTGTCAACCTCCTCTAGACACACACACCAGTTAGACCTGTCTACCTCCTCTAGACACACACACCAGTTAGACCTGTCTACCTCCTCTAGACACACACACCAGTTAGACCTGTCTACCTCCTCTAGACACACACACCAGTTAGACCTGTCTACCTCCTCTAGACACACACACCAGTTAGACCTGTCTACCTCCTCTAGACACACACACACCAGTTAGACCTGTCTACCTCCTCTAGACACACACACCAGTTAGACCTGTCTACCTCCTCTAGACACACACACCAGTTAGACCTGTCTACCTCCTCTAGACACACACACACCAGTTAGACCTGTCTACCTCCTCTAGACACACACATCAGTTAGACCTGTCTACCTCCTCTAGACACACACACACCAGTTAGACCTGTCTACCTCCTCTAGACACACACACCAGTTAGACCTGTCAACCTCCTCTAGACACACACACCAATTAGACCTGTCTACCTCCTCTAGACACACACACCAGTTAGACCTGTCTACCTCCTCTAGACACACACATCAGTTAGACCTGTCTACCTCCTCTAGACACACACACCAGTTAGACCTGTCTACCTCCTCTAGACACACACACCAGTTAGACCTGTCTACCTCCTCTAGACACACACACACCAGTTAGACCTGTCTACCTCCTCTAGACACACACACCAGTTAGACCTGTCAACCTCCTCTAGACACACACACCAATTAGACCTGTCTACCTCCTCTAGACACACACACCAGTTAGACCTGTCTACCTCCTCTAGACACACACACCAGTTAGACCTGTCTACCTCCTCTAGACACACACACCAGTTAGACACTGTCAGTCATCCCTCTAGACACACACACCAGTTAGACCTGTCTACCTCCTCTAGACACACACACCAGTTAGACCTGTCTACCTCCTCTAGACACACACACACCAGTTAGACCTGTCTACCTCCTCTAGACACACACACCAGTTAGACCTGTCTACCTCCTCTAGACACACACACCAGTTAGACCTGTCTACCTCCTCTAGACACACACACACCAGTTAGACCTGTCTACCTCCTCTAGACACACACACCAGTTAGACCTGTCTACCTCCTCTAGACACACACACCAGTTAGACCTGTCTACCTCCTCTAGACACACACACACCAGTTAGACCTGTCTACCTCCTCTAGACACACACACCAGTTAGACACTGTCAGTCATCCCTCTAGACACACACACCAGTTAGACCTGTCTACCTCCTCTAGACACACACACCAGTTAGACCTGTCTACCTCCTCTAGACACACACACACCAGTTAGACCTGTCTACCTCCTCTAGACACACACACCAGTTAGACCTGTCTACCTCCTCTAGACACACACACACCAGTTAGACCTGTCTACCTCCTCTAGACACACACACCAGTTAGACCTGTCTACCTCCTCTAGACACACACACCAGTTAGACCTGTCTACCTCCTCTAGACACACACACACCAGTTAGACCTGTCTACCTCCTCTAGACACACACATCAGTTAGACCTGTCTACCTCCTCTAGACACACACACACCAGTTAGACCTGTCTACCTCCTCTAGACACACACACCAGTTAGACCTGTCTACCTCCTCTAGACACACACACCAGTTAGACACTGTCAGTCATCCCTCTAGACACACACACCAGTTAGACCTGTCAACCTCCTCTAGACACACACACACCAGTTAGACCTGTCTACCTCCTCTAGACACACACACCAGTTAGACACTGTCAGTCATCCCTCTAGACACACACACCAGTTAGACCTGTCTACCTCCTCTAGACACACACACCAGTTAGACCTGTCTACCTCCTCTAGACACACACACACCAGTTAGACCTGTCTACCTCCTCTAGACACACACACCAGTTAGACCTGTCTACCTCCTCTAGACACACACACACCAGTTAGACCTGTCTACCTCCTCTAGACACACACACCAGTTAGACCTGTCAACCTCCTCTAGACACACACACCAGTTAGACCTGTCAACCTCCTCTAGATACACACACCAGTTAGACCTGTCAACCTCCTCTAGACACACACACCAGTTAGACCTGTCTACCTCCTCTAGATACACACACCAGTTAGACCTGTCAACCTCCTCTAGACACACACACCAGTTAGACCTGTCTACCTCCTCTAGACACACACACCAGTTAGACCTGTCAACCTCCTCTAGACACACACACACCAGTTAGCAGTGTGGCACTCTCTCTACACACACACCAGTTAGAACATACACCAGTTTTAACTTACCACATCCAGTTGTCCCCTCAGTCGTGCCCTGTCAGCATCAATCTCACTTAGCTCCAATGTCTCAGGTAATTTCTGCAGACAAAACATAAAAACTTCAAATTTGTAAGAAGAGATTCAAAAGATGAGTGATGGTGGTGGTGGTGTGGGTGACAGTGATGGAGGTGGTGGTGGTGGCAGAGACGGAAGTAGTGGTGGTAGTGGCAGAGATGGAGGTGGTGGTGGTGATGACAGTGATGGAGGTGGTGGTGGCAGAGATGGAGATGGTGGTGACAGTGATGGAGGTGGTGGCAGTGATGGAGGTGGTAGTGGTGATGACAGTGATGGTGGTGGTGGTAGAGATGGAGGCGGTGGTGTGGGGGGGGGGGTTGATGGTGGAGGTGGTAGTGGCAGTGATGGTGGTGGTGGCAGTGATGGAGGTTGTGGTGGTGGCAGGTATGGAGGTGATGGTGGTGGTAGCAGTGATGGTGGTGGCAGTGGTGGTGGTGGTGACGGTGGTGGTGATGTTTGTGGTGGTGGTGTTTGTGGTAGCAGTGATGGTGGTGGCAGTGATGGTGGTGGCAGTGATGGTGGTGGTACCATGAAAGTACCAGTACAACATACCTTCAGTTCATATTCACTGGTGTCAAACTGCTCAGAATTATAATAAAATGATTCGATGTTTTCTAATATTTCCTGGTCAACATGAGGATCTCGAAACTGTTCAGACTGGATGAGAAAAGAAAGAGACAAAGTTATAGTGAGGTAGAGGTGTTAGTTTGTTAGACCAAGCTGTTATCTTCAGTCCCTGGATTCTAGGCAAGTAGCCTGCTTCAGATTATCTATGTGACGTGGCATCCATCCTGCCTTTCTTCTGAGGATAGCAAAAGACAAGCTTTGAGCCAACTAATGCCTTATAAATGAAGTTGAGAGGCAGAAACTGTATGGACCTCTTACAGATATTATATGATGATGGTGATATATATAGATATGAAAGGATAAAGATCCCATAACTCCTTGTGGAGTCATAGATGTACCGTCATATGGTGTGTCTAGGGCACATTTAAACCTGGTGGAGCCCAACCCTCTCCAGCTCTGAACACAGCCAATTTTTTCTATAGAGGAAGAATCAAACCCAGGACTTGGTACTTTTTTTATTGACCTTGAAAGGATGAAAGGCAAAATTGACCGTGGCGGGATTTGAACTCAAAACGTGCAATGAGGTGGGACGAATACCATAAAGCATTCTATCTGACATCTCAACAACTCTGTCAATTCGCCACCTTGATATATATGTATGTATATATATATATATATATATATATAAATGTGTGTGTGTGTGAATATGTATATATCATCATCATCATTTTAATGTCTGCTTTCCCTGCTAGCAAGGATTGGATAAATCTACATGGACCAAGTCAGTAGCAGAGCTATTGATCTCCCAGACAAGCCAGAGATTGTTGTCACACATATGTACAGTCCCACGTTCTACTGGAGGTTATGTTGTTGATACATCTGAGGATTTCCAAACCCTTTGTTTGGCAATCTTTCTACAGCTGGATGCCCTTCCTATCACCAACCATTTTACTGCCTTTACTAGGTGTGTTTATTGTGTATACCACCAAACACTAAGGAGGCTGCCATGCATTGATGCGACTGAAGGGTAACCCTTTGTTTGGCAAGCCCTCCACAGCTGGATGCCCTGTCCATCACCAACTGCTTCACAAGGAGGCAGCAGCTAGGAACATGTGTGAAGAGGGAGCATGTATACACATGTATATATCATCATTTTTACATCTTTTTTTCCATGCAAGAATGGGTTGGACAGGACTTCTTGAGGGAGTGATGTACAGTATGTATGAGCCTAAAAAGGCTCAACCTGACTAAACAGTATAAAAAAAAAATACATTTGACAATCTAGTTGTACACACCCCTAAAAATGTCTTTAAATATAGGTCTATTGGATGAAGGTTAATTTAAGGCTAAACAACAACAACCATATAGCAGCCAGCCAAACTGAGGACAGTAAAAGAAGTCTTGCCCCATCCTGAACTACTCAACACAATGACTATAGTATGGTTAATGACTCAAGTATGAAGTGTGGACTTACTTTAGACTTTGTAACAGCTGGGTCAGAACTCAACTGCTGTGGACTCAGAACAGTCTCATTTGTAGGGGACTGGACATTGTCCTGAAATAGAAATGAAATAGTATGGTAACATATTGCCTTAATATGTAATCCTCTTTACAAATGACAGGACACACACATATACACCGTATACTACACATATGCTGAAGGAGCAACCCAGTGATGTAGGGTGGTTGATGCAGCGAGTGTTGCTGGCTTTTCTCCAGTGTAGAGTCTGTCACTCCCTACCACAGCTGTGATATACCCACTAGACTGGGGTGTAGAGTCTACCACTCCCTTCCCTCACTAATTAATTTTTTCTTTTCATTTTCATTTGTTTATTAATATACAAAAATTGATTTTCGGTTTTTATTTGAAACTAGACCACCCGTTGGGTCATGTTCACTTCAAAATATTTTTTAAATAATTTAAATATACACACCACCACCACCAGCTCTGCCATTCTCCTCTCTCTCCTCTCCCTTTCTCTATGTATCTCTTTCAATTTACTCTCTCTCAATCACTATCTCTTTCTCTCTCTCTCTCTTTATGAAGGTACCCAGAAAAACCCCATATCTCTGGAAACCGTGTTCAGATTTATGCAAAACTTGTTTTATTTCATTTGTATTCCCATTTCAGGGTCAACTTCCTTTCAAAGTATTTTCCCATTATGCACCCTTTTGGCTGTATTACATTACAGACAAGCAATCACAGAGTTTTAGTAGTATATAGATAGAAAAACAACAGTTTGTTGGGAGAGAAACAAGTAGTAGAGATGAAGGGGTCTAGAATGAAAGCAGGGTGGTATATTTTATTAGCTCCAGTAACCTGCTGTCCTGCCGCCTTCCACACCATACTGGTCATCAAGCATGGCTTGGATGCTGTAGGCTTCCACTCCAAGATAGAGCTGGCAAAAGTCTAGGCAGCATGACCATCTTCCTGTTCTCCAGTGGTAAACTCCTCATCTGCGATGCCATATGCAGCAACACATTCTCCAGTGGCAACCTGGTGCAGTCTGCGACTAACCCAGGCTCTGCTGCACTTTGGGCTGAGGAGGGTAAACTCTCCAAATATTGATTGCTCTCCAACAGGTTTGTGGTCGGGCCCCAAGCAATGGAGACTTCTGGTGTCGTTGTCCCTAGGACCACCTCACTACTCACCACCATCAACACAGAGTTGGCTATCCAAAGGTGTGAGCCTCATGAGCTGGAATGAGGGCCCCCATTGGCCCAAAACAGTGAGAGTTGGGGAGAGTAGGAGAGACGGAGGCAATAACAGTGGGAGTTTCGTTCTTTTGTGTTTGGACCTGGAGTATGTGTATATAAGAGAGAATGATGCTGTAATTAATAGTGCAAAGTCCATTTTGCTACATCTAAAGACACCAACAAATCCATTTATCTACCTGGTTTGGCTGTTTGTGGCCTGTGGGATTGATGCCCTTATTATTCAATCAATCTTCTTTGCTTTTATCTATCTTTAGCTGTTCTATTCACAGTTATGAGGTCCCGGGCTCGGTGCCACTGTGCGACATATTTAATGAGTGTTTTCTTTTTGGGAGGAGGTGAGCTCCTATTACAGACTAGTCAACTGTGAAATAAGGGGTAGACTGACACCGTTTGGAACCTCGTTGGCTCGATGAACCGTCAAACGTCAGCTTCATCTCACATCGTGTCAGTGATTCTGCCCGAGAATTCTGATCAAGATACACGTGTCTATGGAATATTGAGCCACTGGACACGTTAACGAGTAAACAAGTGTGTTCAGTAATTGCTTGTACAACTGGACACTAATTCCTGTATTCGGCAGGTGAGTCCGTCTCATAGCATGCATGATCTCGTAAACCCTGGAGGAGTAGGACGGGAAACTGTATTGACATACGGCGTTTCTAGGGCATTTTAAAAAGACCTGACGGAACCATCTCCTCTCCAAGTTTGAATACAGTAGATAGAGAGAATGGAAGTGAGAAAGAGATATAGAGGAAGAACTGGTCCCAGTACTTGCTACTTTTTTTAATCGACCTCGAATGGATAAAAGGCAAAGTTAACCTCGGTGAGATTTGAACTGAGAGAGTAGAGTCGGAACGAATACTGCAAAGCATTTTATCTGACATTCTAACTACTCTGCCAATTCGCCTAAACCCCTACATGGAATCCTTGACCCCTTATCGATACAAGGCATGTACAAAAATAAATTAAGTAATCAGTAAAGAGAATATAATATAAAATAGGACAAGACTAATTATATTAAAAAAATACAACTTATATAAACAAGTATTTTAGTCTATTATTTTAGCTATATCAGGTTTTTACTGAAAGGTTCAATTGACTCCTTGCGTAGCCCCATCAACCCTTAGGAGTCGATATCGACAACTTCGAGAACCATTGATTATATATATATATATATATATATATATATATATATAGAGTATAATTGAAAATAGATCTGGAAAGAAGAAAATGGAAATATCTCGTCGGCTGCAGTGGATGTATATAGAGGTTAGGGTTAGAGTAGGTCGTGAGTGGAACATGCGGAAAAAATCCGGTGAATGGGACGAAATATTTTCATTTTCTCCATACCAGACCGATTGTCAATGATACACATTAAGTATATATATATATATATATATAATATATAATGTATTGCCTTGTCCGATGAACGAATGAGGAAGTTTTTTGTATTCGTCTTATTCGGGAAACCTTTGGTAATGAGGTAATTATATTGTATTGTTTATTATACATTCAATTTAGCTCTGTAACTTACATAGAGCACTCTTCACTCCTATGACTTTTTCAATTTTCAACGGAAACTTCAATACTTATATATATATATATATATATATATATATATATATATATATATATGAATGTGCGGTGTGTTAGTGTGTGAGGGTTGTGTTTGCTGTGGTAGTTAGATAACTATATCAACATGACTATCACACTTGCCCTATGGGGTGGGTCTCTTCTTTTACCACTGACACACTATCGATTCTTTTCACTAACAAGCACAAATGAATTCATACATACATATCTACAATATCATATATAGCAACTCTCGCCAATGACAATCACACATTACTACTATTACTAATACAAATCTGTGCCAACGGGAAAGACTCGACACTGACATGTTAGAAATAGCAGCCAAACACACCTCCTCAGATTAGTCTTGTTGAAAAGAAGCGATATCTAGCATACATAGGTCGGTGTCCTAAACACTCCGAAAGAAAACAGAATGTTTATGGGTAAAATACCTTCCTACATAGGCCTACTCAATTACAGTTGACCTTAACATAACTACAACATGTATCTGTGTGTATATATATATATATATGTGTGTGTGTGCGTGTGGACAGAATGCAAGCCACCAACCTACCTGTTTGCCTATCAACAGCTTCAATTTCTTTTTAATATCCATCACTACAACTCCATCGAAAAAACAACGACGACAATAACAACACAATATATATATATATATATATATATATATAAGAAACAACGGCGTGTGTGTGTCTCTATATAGTCCAATTATTAACTACATGAGAGAGACTACATATATATATATGACAGTCTAATGTATTTTATAAGAGTAAGACAAAGTATATCTATCTCACTCTATATCCAAGTGTATGTGTTATATACCAGACACGGGAGAAAGAGGGGTTGTGTATATAAATATGACAGTGTTATATGACAGAAAGTGGAGCTGGAATGTAGAAGTCAGCCATTTTTCAGTAATGATAAGAGCGGCACCTGGTGACAAATGAACAAACTCACTAGACGTAACTCGTCTTAACACTGAAATGTATGAGAAGCTGTGTTGGTAGTAATAGTCTGTGGTGGTGGTATTGTAATGGTGCTGGTGTTGTATTGGTTGTGGTGTAAAGGTGGTATTGTAGTGGTGATGGTGTAGAGGTGGTGGTGGTGGTATTGTAGTGGTGGTGGTGTAGTGCTGGTGGTGGTGTAGTACTGGTGTTGTAGAGGTGGTGGTGTAGTGCTGATGTTGTAGTGGTGGTGGTGTAGTGGTGGTGGTGTAGAAATGGTGACATTGTAGTGGTTGTGGTGTAGAGGTGGTGGTATTGTAGTGGTGTATCTGTCTGAGCAGGCAGTCTGCTAATATGCAAATCAGGCTGATCAGTCACTGTATATTCCAGAAAATATCATATATTTTCACTAGCTCTGACAGTTGGCAGGTAAACAGTATATGGTACTGCTGAAGGGTAATCACCCAAACACATTAGAGTCTGCAGTTCTGTTTGTATGCCAACACAAGAGTGATAATGACAGAGTCATTCTACTGACATGGTTTAAGAGGCTGTTTGCATAATTGCAAACAAATCGAATATTATTATTAATATTCAAAAAACTCAAATTTGTAATTTGGGTTTTTTGAATATTAATAATAATATTCGATTTGTTTGCAATTATGCAAACAGCCTCTTAAACCATGTCATTATCACTCTTGTTTATATATATATATAAACCCATGCAAGCGTGGAAGATGGACGTTAAACTATGATGATGATATAATTGGAGGTGTGCCATCCAGTATAAGATAGATGTGAGTTTGTGTCCCACAAACAATGCTGTCCACTTTTGTTTTTTGTCTCTTGGGGTTTATTTGTCATACTTGTTTGACTATTTTTCATAGTCAAAAACCTGTGTTAACTTTAAGCTAACATTCATTCAAATTTCATGTTAGATGGTAATCTTTCAACTGTTCAGCTCAGATAACAACTGGTTTAAACAAGTTGTCTCAGAATATCAATACCTTTTATCTTTGAGACAAGTCCACCTTGTCTCATACAGGTTAATCAGTAAAACACTCTTTGTTCACTTTTTTTTGTCTGCAGTTCTGAGGTAAGGAATTATCATTATTATTGCTAGGAGGTGCAGTGGCAAAGTCAGTAGAGTAAGACAACATGATTTGAGGCATAGAGTTACGGCCCTTTACGTACTGCGTTCAAATCCGGCTGAGGTTAGATTTGACTCTCATCCTTATGGGATCAGTAAAATAAAGAACCAGTAATACACTGGGTCAATAAAATAAAAGACCAGTAAACGGTGAAGCTAGAAAGTGTGAAGTCATATATACATTGAATTGTACTGTTGTGAGGTACTGTTGTACTGTTGTGAGGTACTGTTGTAAGGTACTGTTGTACTGTTGTAAGGTACTGTTGTACTGTTGTAAGGTACTGTTGTGAGGTACTGTTGTAAGGTACTGTTGTACTGTTGTAAGGTACTGTTGTGAGGTACTGTTGTAAGGTACTGTTGTAAGGTACTGTTGTAAGGTACTGTTGTACTGTTGTAAGGTACTGTTGTAAGGTACTGTTGTACTGTTGTAAGGTACTGTTGTGAGGTACTGTTGTAAGGTACTGTTGTACTGTTGTATGTGTTTTACACTGTGTACAAGGAGGAAAGGAGAGAGAGATAAAAGTTTCCTCAAACAGGAGAGTTGAGTAAAATGGTTACACCAAAACTGAGTGTTAAATTCAACCAGTGATAAACTGGGGGTGTTAGTCCTGGTGGTAAGGTTAACCAGTGATAAACTGGGGATGTTAGTCTGATGGTAGTGTTAAACCTTTTGGATACCAAATTGTCCCTGGTTATATAATACAAAGCAGTTTATCTTAAAGTGTTTATCTTCCTCTTCTTTACCCACTTATTCCTGAGGGGGTCATGGGGGCAGAGTCCTCAACCACTCCCCCCAGCAGGTCCTGTCAGAAGCAACCATCTCCAACTGGTCCAACTGGATCCCCAAGTGAGACCAGCCAAGCTCATGGTTGTTATCCAACCATCTTGCTCGGGTCTACCCCTGGGTCTCCTGCCAGTTGATTTTACCCATAAAAACTGTTCAGCAATTCTTTCCTGAACAATCTAACCACATGTCCATAGTATCGGAGCTGTGATCTCTCAATTCAGAGAAGTAGCAGCTCTACTTGGAGTGACTCTCTAATCTCATAGGTAAGGGTTGGCACAGAAACCGAATTGAAGAAAGCGAGTTTGGCTTTTTCATCTACCTCCTTTCTTCTGATTACTGAATGCTGTAGCTGGCACATTACTGCACCAGCTCCTGCAATTCTTGCACTAAATTCAACCTTCTGCCTTCCATCACTCGTGAACACAGCCCCAAGATACTTGAACGTCTCTACCTGCTTCAGTGGAACTCCATTCACATATAGCGTGCACTGTGCAGGCTTCCTTGAGAGGAGGAGTATCTCAGTTTTCACAGCACTGATTTTCATTCCAGCCAGTGTTTATATTTAACTAAAAAACATGTAAGAAACTTTGTTAAGTTATATTCCAAACACCAACAGTGTATTTCATAAGAGATATGGTAATGAAAGGGTATAGCAGTTCTAACTAATAAATTATAAAAATAGCAGGAACACAATACACAGCAAAGTGAAAGAAAAAAAAAACCAAGAATTCTGCAATAAATCATTTATTTCTCTCTGAAAATTATTTCCAAAGAACACAGTAAAACAATGATCAACATTATTATTATTATCATAATTATTATTATTATCATAATTATCATTATTATCATCCACTTGATTCACAAAAAATAACAAATTTTTATTGATGTATTTTTTTGATGATGGGGGAGGTTTGGCTCCCTCCATTAAATTGTTTTTTCCTTTTTATTTTAGAGTGAGCAAAACATAACAGAGACAAAGAAAAACTTCTTGCCCCGAACCTGTTTCTACACACAGGGCAGGGGTAGATACCAGATTTTATATAAACATTTGCTTTGAGCTTTTCGTGAAAAATAATAAAAAATAAAGCAGTTTTATCAACTTCAGTGAGAAGATGCAATTTGGATTTTGTCATAAATTACATTTTTATTAATTTTTTTGTTCATTTCTTTATACCTTTAGTTGTTTTTTTGTTGAAAGTTTTGGGCTTTTTTCTATGTTGTTGTTGTAGTTGTGCCTTGATGTGGAATTTGTAAACATAATCATATTCACGAAGACATGAGTGTGATGTGTGTGTGAATGTGTGTGTATGTTTGCATATATATATATATATAGAGAGAGATATTTAAATATATTTATGTATAAATAGATATACATGGATATATTATATATACAAGTATATATATATATGTGTGTGTGTGTGTGTGTGTGTGTGTGTGTGTGTGTGTGTGTGTACATATTATATATATATCCATATCACAATTATCTTCACGAACACTGTCAACAATTTAGCATGAAACTTTCCTTGCTTCTGGAAGAATCGGCAGCATGGTAAATAACCTAAAACTATCATTCAAAACATCATTTTGTTTGTATAACATCCACAGATCTCTCTCTCACTCTCTTTATATATATATATATATCGATATCATAAATTATTTTCATCTTTATTGTGAACAATTTAACATCGAACACACAGCAGGTGGATTTCCTAACCTTATGTTTTCCTTTTAGCTGTAATGGCTGTCCAGCCTAGACATTGCCAATAACAAGAAAATTCATTAGAGGTTTTCTTGAAATGGCTATTAATGAGTATATCTTAAAACTAGTATACTGAAGATCCATGTAGTCTTGATTGGGTAATTAATTATGTTAATTAGCTAGTATTTGTAATCATGGTGAAACCGTGGTCTGAACAATTATGAAGGTAAAATTATATTTTTTCTTTAAATATTTTTTTTGCTTGCTATGTTCTTAATAGTAATATATTTTAGTATTGTACCTAAATAATATTTTGAATAAATAATTCTCTGTATAAGAATTAAATCTGCAAGTCTTCTATCTTACTACCATACACATAACTGTTTCTTTGCCACATCATCATCATCATCATTTAACGTCCATCTCCCACTCTAGCATGGGTTAGACCACCGGTCCATTTATTTCAGAGACTCATTTATAACGTGATAGCTAACTTAATCTATGGTAGGATGGCTGTCAAGTTATACTGCTCTTTTGTGGAGGTAAGTTTTGGTTTCATATTCACAGAAAACTTCGACTATTTTCCATAAAAGAAAATGCAAATTCTAAAAAAAATTATGTGTTCAAATATTGCAGTGATTGTGAAGTGGTCCTTGGCCAAATAGAGAACTTTCTTTGTCACAGTCTACTTGGCTGATAACATACACACATATACCAGCTCCAGTTCACAGTAGCTATTAGAGAGGGGGGGGGGCTCCATTGTCCCTTGTGGCATGTGATGGATTAACACACATTACTTATATAATGTAACCCACACACCTACCAATCTCGGATTTATTAGAGTATAGTTTGAAACCTATCTCCACTGAGACAAGGTAGATAACTCTGATTGACATTATTCTCAGCTGACTATCTATTCTCGGGGTCCCAAATAAACAGGGTGGCATGACATTTGTTTTAATTTTTATAAAGGGTGGGGGATGGTAATTGTATAGTGTACATTCGTAAATATGGGATTTCTTGTAATGTTCTTTTTTTGTCATATATAATGTGTTTTTTTAATGTAAAATAAAATTATTAGATTCTCCAGTTGCTGTATCAATATGAATCACTTACAATAAAATTTCGCCGGAGATAGATTAGTAAAATGTAATAAGTGTGTGGGAGAAGATGATTATTCAAGACCTGAGAGTAAGCCATTTTCATTCATTAAAATTCCTTGCTAGAGATTTATTATCACAAAAGTGATATGGTTGAATAAACAGAGACATATATTTAATACACCT
>OZ024751.1:27469441-27475589 GCA_964016885.1 Eledone cirrhosa
AAGTGTGGTTGACGAAGTTCTCTGACAGCCAGGCTTGGGTCTTTCGGCTGGTATGGCAGGGCGCTGAGTATTGCTGCCACACGTACGGCCTACCTGCAGCTACCTGGTCGATCCAGGGCTTTACTACCTCGCTCAGAATACGGATGTAGCCATCGGTGTTCAGCTTGAGGCCTTCAGGGAAGAAGTGAGGTGGCATGACGTCACCTTGATGAAACTTTGTCTGCATGACTCTGGGCACGTCTTTGGATGAGACAGCGAGCCACCTGTTGTTCTGGGAGTTGATCCTCTGGTCTTATTTGTCCTCCAGGCGCGGATTCCACAAATTTGGAGGTTCAAAATTATTCATAATCAATTATTCTGAAAATAAATTATGGAAATATAGTCACTGTTTTTATGAAGACAAGAGTGACAATGGAAGTAAAAAAAATTTGCATAAAATTAGCAGTTGAAAATTGCGAACAAATATCGTCCGCACCCTGTATATACTGTAGGAGACTTATACTAATAAGAGGAAAAGGAGGGGAAAAGCAAGGAAAGGGAGGGGGAGAGGATGATAGGCTCTGGGCCTGGGGCAGGGTGATGTTTGGGCAGCTGCACCCCATGGGGCAGGGCAGTGTTTGGGCTGCACCCCATGGTCAAAACTGTATTATTTACTAAGCTAGTGTTTGGAGTATAACTTAACAAATGTTCTTACATAAAATTATAATAGAAGGTTTTTAGATAGAAGGACTATAAAGTAAACAATATTGAGAAAACGAAGGTTCATCGAGGCTGTTTGCTATCAAAAGGGGAAAGGGGGCGATTTTTCTAACACAAAAATTGAAATCTGGGATCTAAAGAGTAATAAAGAGATTTGTAAGTGTAAACTTACGTCGTGTGGCTACAAAGGGTGAATATAGATCCCGAGTAAGCAGGGGCTCAGGTAAGTCTCGAAAAAATTCCTTTAAAAGAGCACCGACATCGTGTGGGTTCTGAGATTCATCAAGGATGACATCTTTGCCGCTATCAAATTCATCTCGCAACTGGAATGAGAAGATTTCAAATATGACACGTGCCAAATATGAACATACATACATACATACATACATACATACACATATATATATATATATCATCATCATTTAACACCTTCCCTGCTGTATTTATGCCCATTTTTTTTCCATTCTTGGGGCCTATATATACGCGTTTATTAGACTATTTTCTGTCAAAAATACAGTGAAAGCTTCTAATCCAATTTATATATATATATATATATATAATTACATAATAAACAGCACAATATAATTATTCCATAACCAAAGGTTTCAGGAAAATAGACGATCCTGACAGAAATGTCCAGCTTGTTCATCAGATGGATCGTCTAGTTTCCTGAAACCTTTGGTAATGGAATAATTATATTGTCTTGTTTATTATGTAATTAAATAGCTCTGTACTATACATTGAGCACTCTTCTTTCCTTTACCTTTTCTATGGAAATACTTAACATATTTATATATTGTTATACTTTTGGAGGGTCATGCTGCCGCCAATAAAAACATATGTATCAAGGCCCCAACTCCATCTCTTCTTTTTAGTTTGTAGCATATTTTATCTTTGTAAATAGTCAAAAGACCAATGGTCTTGTCTTGTGTCCATTTATTACTGTTCCGTATGGAATCAATTGTATCGATCTTCAAGCAATGAAACAACATATCTCCAGGGAACAACTGATAAGAGGAGACTGTGTTTTGTTCGCTTTTCCATTATGTTTAACCCTCACTTTATACACACACACACATACACACATATATATATATGTTTTTGTGTGTGTGTGTATGTATGTGTGTATACACTAGCAGCCTCTCAGCCTTCACCCCAGTCTCTACTATTCTCACATCTAATCATAAGTCACCTATAGTCATCTGTTGTAATGTCCATTTTCCTTAGAATAAAAGATGTTAAAAGGTAAATATTGCATAACATAATATTCAAAATTTATTTAGAATACCTAAATACAGAAAGTAACAAAAAAAAAAAGAAAAATGTAGTCTACGAAAATTATAAAATGTTTACAGAACTTCAGTATATACAGAGTTTTTAGCATTGATAGATTTATAGGTGGGGCTACCTTCAGGCATCATTTGAGAGATATTTTGTTGATGGCATTCAAGGATTGCTCTTTCACACAGCCACTCCTCATTGGAATGGTGGATTTGGAAATTGGGGAACACTTAATTAATGAAGCTTACAACACTTTACCAAATTCAAATAAAAAAGAAAACTTTTTTCGCTCTACTGACATGGCTATAAAATTGAGGCTCGTTTGCATAATTGCAAACGAATCGAATGTTATTATTAATATTTGAAAAACTCAGATTACATTTATTGTATTCAGCCATGTACAGCGAAAAAGTTTTCTTTTTTTATATATATATATATATATATACATATATATAAATATAAACAAACGAATTCAGACACACGCACAAACAAACATTGCATACACAAATACTCTAAACAAATCACAAACAAGCACATGTACACACATGCACACACACACACACACACAGAAGCAATAATGGAGATTAGTTGAAAACACAAAAACTCCAATTGTTATCAATTTAATTTAATGCTAATCTTCAATGCACAAACAAACTTCCTTTTTATAAGGATAAAGATAGACATATACATAGAGATAGAGAGAGGAGAGAGAGAGGAAGTCAGATGTCAGGCTGGGTGACAACAAAAGTTTTAGAGAGAGGAGGAGGTGGTTTAAGTGAGAGGTGAAGTGTTTCCCTCTCTATATATTGATGGAGGAAAAGACAGTATTTGTGTGTTAGAAATAACAATAAATTCTCCTCCAACTGGCTCCCCCCCCCCCCCCCCACTAGTTTCAGATTAGTTGAAAACACTTGATAAACCTTAATTATTATCAATTTTATTTAGTGACATTAGTAGTCAATGTACAAACAAACTTTATTTTTATAAGGGGATATATATATATATAGAGAGAGAGAGAGAGAGAGAGAGAGAGAGAGAGAGAGAGAGAGAGAGAGAGAGAGAGAGAGAGAGAGAGAGAGAGAGAGAGAGAGAGAGAGAGAGAGAGAGAGAGAGATGGCTTAGTGGTTAGAGCATTGGCCTTGTAATCGAAAGGTTGTGAGTTCAATTCTCAGACCGGGTGATGTGTTGTTTCCTTGAGCAAGACACTTTATTTCACATTGCTCCAGTTTACTCAGCTGTAAAATGAGATGATAGGGACTGGGGTCCATATCATTCCACTGTAAAGTGGTCGTGGAGGTGTCACCCAGCACTCACTGAGGTTGGTGTTAGGAAGGGCATCCAGCTTTAGAAATCAAGCCAGAATCAGTTCCTGTCCTACCCTTGCAAGCAGGGAAAAGTGGATGTAAAAATGATGATGATGATGATATATATATATATATATATATATATATATAAAGAAGTGCCCTAGCAGCCAAAGTGATAAAGTTATATAAATAAAGAGTATGCAGCCAAGACTGTACCAACATGTATAACTATAAACACTTAATATATACAAATATAAACATGCCAGAATTTCATTGTAAATTGAAAAAAATGATAAACATCTTAAATTGATTCTCAGAACTTATTGGGCTCTCATCAGAAGATGTGTCTATCATCCAATCAACCACAAGGAAACATGTAGTTCATGAGCTTATCTTATATAACCATTCTCTCTTGATATTATTCTGAAATGGACATACTAATTTACATATAATTAGCACTTGTGTTGGTAATTAATTAAGACATATAATGAGATGTTTATCATTTTTTTCTCAATTTACAGTGAAATTCGTATTTTCTGGCTTGTTTACATGCCTCCAAATTAGATATGTATATATATTTATACACTTTGGCACAGTTTCGGTTACACACGCTGTATTTATACAGATATAACTTATATAATTTATATATATGTATATATATGTATGTATATATATGTAAGTATGTATGTGTTTATATATATATATAAAACACCAGGGTAAATAATGAGGTAAATATGGAATTATGCCAATGACATTTCAAGCTCAATGTAATTCCACAAAGAGCAAGATAAGAAGTATCTTCTCAGCACTGATATAATCTATAAAGGTGTTTAAAAAACTTCAGGTAGTAGTAAATCTAATGAGCCGTATGAATGTAGTGGTAAAAAAAAAAATCCAGTTGTCACTGACAATCGAGTATGACTTGGTAGTATGTGTCATCATTTTGGTAAGGGTTTTAGGTGTCCCCGTTGCCATCGCGAGCAGACATGGGTACCACGTGGACGTCTCCCTTAATCCAGTAAAACAGCCAGGATATGATAACTGGAAGGAAAGAAAGCTGTGCAGCACCGGGATAGTAGTTTCTTTATCAACCCCAAAAAGACGAAAAGCTAAGTGGAACTTGGTGGGATTCGAACTCAGAATGCAGAGACCCAGAATAAAAATCCAATGCTCCTACAACTGCCTTAAATGTGCTGATAGAAAGTATATAAATAATTGTTTCTACTTTCGACACAAGGCCAGTAATTACCCAGTACATTACTGGTACTTTATTTTATCGACCTCGTAAGGATGAAAGGCAAAGTTAACCTCGGCGGGATTTGAACTCAGATCGTAAAGGGATGTAACTAAGCTGGAAAGCATGTCCGACCCTCTACCAATTCTGCCAATAAATAATAATTGTTAGGGAAAGCAAAGATGAAAAATTAAGTAATTTTATTCTTGTCAGATGTTTCTACAAAACTAATCAAAAGCAAATGTAAAAACAAAATAACAAAAAGCCTTACTTAAGTTCTATTATTCAAATACAGCTGTAATCCACATATCACAATCAGGGCATTAACTCAAAGAATCAATATTAGTTCTGTTCATTTTTGTGTCTTCAGAGGTAGAAAGAACTAATGTCCATAAATTGACATCTTTATATCAAAACAATTGCATGATATTCTACTTATTCTTAATTTCCATTTTTGCTTTTCCTATATTATATATACTAATATAGAAAAACCACACTTCAGGTAGTTTTCTGCTAGCATGTGTAATGTGCATATTGATATTATACGCAAATATATATGCATGTAGATATGATACGTAAAATAAAATTGTGTTACATTCTCTTCTGTAATCAGTAAAGTAATCCATGATACATTAAAAAAAGACGATATTATATATAAACTGCATTATGGTGGCATGTTATGAAAACAGAAAAGGAGAAAATGAGATTAGCGACGGAAATATAAATGTTCTGATATAACAATAGAAATATAGTGTCAGCGAAGTGTTATGATATAACAATGGAAATATAGTGTACAGCGAAGTGTTATGATATAACAATGGAAATTAGTGTACAGCGAAGTGTTATGATATAACAATGGAAATATAGTGTACAGCGAAGTGTTATGATATAACAATGGAAATATAGTGTACAGCGAAGTGTTAGATAACAATGGGAATATAGTGTACAGCGAAGTGTTATGATATAACAATGGAAATATAGTGTACAGCGAAGTGTTATGATATAACAATGGAAATATAGTGTACAGCGAAGTGTTATGATATAACAATGGAAATATAGTGTACAGCGAAGTGTTATGATATAACAATGGAAATATAGTGTACAGCGAAGTGTTATGATATAACAATGGAAATATAGTGTACAGCGAAGTGTTATGATATAACAATGGAAATATAGTGTACAGCGAAGTGTTATGATATAACAATGGAAATATAGTGTACAGCGAAGTGTTATGATATAACAATGGAAATATAGTGTACAGCGAAGTGTTATGATATAACAATGGAAATATAGTGTACAGCGAAGTGTTATGATATAACAATGGAAATATAGTGTACAGCGAAGTGTTATGATATAACAATGGAAATATAGTTACAGCAAAGTGTTATGATATACAATGGAAATATAGTGTACAGCGAAGTGTTATGATATAACAATGGAAATATAGTGTACAGCGAAGTGTTATGATATAACAATGGAAATATAGTGTACAGCGAAGTGTTATGATATAACAATGGAAATATAGTGTACAGCGAAGTGTTATGATATAACAATGGAAATATAGTGTACAGCGAAGTGTTATGATATAACAATGGAAATATAGTGTACAGCGAAGTGTTATGATATAATG
>OZ024751.1:27480789-27483289 GCA_964016885.1 Eledone cirrhosa
CACTACCACTACCACTACCACCACTACCACTACCGCCACAACTGCCACAACTACTAACACTACCACCACTACCACCACTACCGCCACTACCACTACCACCACTACCACTACCACAGTAATCCCACCACTACCACTACCACTACTACCACTACCACTACCACTACCACCACAACCACTACCACTACCACCTCTACCACCACCGTAACCATCCACTACCACCACTACCACTACCACTACAATAACTACCACTAACACTACCACCACTACCACAACTACTACCACCACTACCACCACTACCACTACCACCACAACCAATACCACCACTACCACTACCAGTACCGCTACCAGTACCACCACCACCACTACCACTACCACCACAACCACCACCACTACCACCACAACTACCACTACTACTACTAATGCAACTACTACTACTATCACTACTACTACTACCAACACCACTACCACTACCACCACCACCACCACTACTACTACTACAACTAGTACTACCACCACTACTACTACTACTACTACTACTAGCACTACCACTATTACTACTACTACTACTTCCACTGCTACTACTACCACCTCCACCACTACTACAACCACTACCACTGCTACTACTATTAATACTACCACCACCACCACTACTACTACCACTACCACTACTACTTCTTCTACTACCCCTACCACTACTTTTACTACTACTACTACTACTACTACTACCACTACTACTACTACTAGTACCAACACCACTACCACTACCACCACCACAACTACCACTACTACTACCCCTATCACTACTACTACTACTACTACTACTACTACTACTACTACCACTACTACCACCATTACTACTACTACCACCACCACCACCACTACTATTAATATTGCTCAGAGACGCCGGGTATTATAACAATGTGCTGCTTCATTCGTCTCAGGGTCAAAATCATAAACACACATTTTTTTGTTCGTTTTTTCTTTGTTTGTTTCCTTAAATCCTCTTGAAATGGTTTTACCACCATTCCGTTGGTATACATCTATTACGCAATTTACACCCGAAGATGTCACCGGGTTCTTACGCAACCAGGCCACTGCATATTGTTTGCAGAAATAAATAAGTGGCCTTGTCATTTTACTTTATAATATACTAGCCGAATTACCCGCACCTTGCTGCGTTTCATACATTTTTTTTTTTTTTTTGTAAGAAGATGATGATTGATTTTAAATCAGTGATATCATTTATGAAGAAAATTTCTGCATTTCAATATTACTAAATGTAATATGTAATGCATGAAAGATTGGAAAACATTATTTTTTGTAATATATCAAATCAAAATTATATTATTAAATCTTATTCTTATTTTGTTTCTTGTAAATAATTTTTTTCAAAATATCAATTCAAAACTTGATCATTTCATTTTTGTGTAAAGCATTATTTTATTTGGGCTTCCAAAATGTTAACTATAGGGGGGTTTAACCCCCATTAGAGTGTCTTAATATTATTGAAATTTGCTGAAATTTTGTGAATAGGCATCATATCTTGTCATTTACCTATGGTTTAAATTTCATTTAAATCGAAGGGAAAATATTTTCAGCGAGGTTTTCAGCTGGAGTTTGTGCCCCCGGGGAACACTTTGATTAAAATAAAATATACTTATCCAAGTACCCTGGGCAATGTAGTTTCAGAATATATATGGTTATGGGGGGTCTATCTCCAAAACCATAGGAGGAGTTTGTAAACAAACAAACAAACAGACAGGAACTACAACTTTATGTATATATATATATATATATATACGTTATTCCGGGTTGAATCGGAGGTAACCACAGTAAGTAAGGTACTCAATACATAGCAGAGTATAAAAGTTTTAATCTAGATGAGATTCTACAGGACTAGAACTGTTTCATTCATTAGAAATCATCAGGAATCAGATTCCTGATGATTTCTAATGAATGAAACAGTTCTAGTCCTGTAGAATCTCATCTATATATATATATATATATATATATATATATAAAGAAAATGATAAAAAAGGATTTTAAAAGTGCACCTGGTATATATAAAAAGGATCTTTGATGTTAGCAAAGCCTACTTTCTCTGTTTTAGATCATCAAAACATTTGTTATTAGGTTAAATTATTTTCGTTAAAACTCTTGCAGGCTGATTCTTGACTACATTGGTCACTTCTGTCCTTGCTCGGACATAAGTGACCCCGACCAATGTTTGCCACTCAGGATTTTACAAAAATCGTATTTTGTAAATAGAATCTCTATATGAGAATGCACACAATTAGTTGGTTGGTGGTAGAAACGGTGTTGTGTGGGAACACAATTATCGTCCCCGGACCACGTAGTTTCATTACTTTACACCACAATTGGAGTGTTCAAAACGGAAGCTGTGTGTTATTGCCAAAAATATGCAGAGAATGTCTTACGCGTCTAGGACTGGTGGAGAAAATTATCAATGAAGTTATAAAAAAAATATATATATATATAT
>OZ024751.1:27488289-27618289 GCA_964016885.1 Eledone cirrhosa
TCACCATCATCACCATCATCGTCATCATCACCATCATCACCATCATCGTCATCATCATCGCCATCATCATCATCATCATTATTGTTGTTGTTGTCATCATCGTTACCATCGTCAACCCTTGCAACCATCAGTCAACCATTGGGCTTTATTAAATTTGAAGTTAAAATCCGTCCTAAGTCCGGAAGTTCGTTAGACCGGTGCTTCTCCTGGTTGTCTTGGCGACTGAGAGTACCAGACTTACCCCTGGACAGGTCGCTAGTTCATCCTAACACATAGCTTGATGGAGGAATCAAAGCCATGACATGATTGCAAGTCCAACAACCACTAGAACTACATTAAACTTATTTTATCTTTGTTAGGTTGTAATTGTGTCAAGCTTTCAAACAAAAGTACTGGGCAGATGTGTTTACTCACTGCTCGTGTAACATAGCGGTTTGACAGAATGAGGTTGATAAAATATGGTACCAGACTTGAAAAAAATTAAGCATCGGGGGTCGATATGATTAACTAAGTCCTTTCTATGTGTTGCCCGAATATGGCCGCAGTATACTGACTGAAAACAATAATAAAAATAAAAATAAAAATAAATAGATGATTTGTTAATAGCATAAGTATTTAGTGCTATAAAATATCGCACGTACCTCTTGAGAAAAATAGTTTATGAGTGAGGAAAAGCCACTTAATGATAACTGTAATAAGATTGCCAGTTCTAGCTATAAAAAGATATTTAAATAACATTGGCTGTGTAGTTAAGAACTTCGCAAGCACATGATTTGGGGTTCGATCCCCACTCTGTGGCACATAGGGCAAGTGGATTCTTCTATAGCCTTGAGATGACCGATGTATTGTGAGTGAAATTTGGTAGACGAAAATGTTGCAGAAGACAGGGTCGGATAAAATGAAGTAGGGGCTCTGAGCTTGAGAAGATTTGAGGTTTCCCAGCACATGCAGGCAAGAAACTTAATTAAAGTATATGAATATAGGTGTATATATACAATGCTGCTAAAACTCCTGTAATGATCCATGCTGACATTTAAAACAAAGATGATACTATCTCTACATTGGGAAAAGCCGTCATTGTGTGTGTGTGTATATATATATATTTTATTTTATATATATATATATAATAATAATAATAATAATAAGAAGAAGAAGAATAATAACAATAATGCTTTCTTTATTAACCACAAGGGTTTACACAAAGTAGACATTAAGGACAGTACAGGACAATACAGGACGGTACAAAAGGGCATTTCTGCGTGTAAAAAAAAAACAAGAAACAGAGGATGTAATAATAGAACAATGAAAAAATAATAATAACAATAATAATAATGATTTTTTTTATTAACCACAAGGGTTGACACAAAGTATAACATTAAGGACAACAAAGGACAATACAAATGGGCATTTCTGCATGTAAAAAAAACAAAAACAGAGTGTGATAAAAGGAAACAATCAAAAATTCCCAATAGGGGGGAGACCTCCGAGGGTTGCTCGTGGAGAAAGCCCACAAGAAAAGCCACAGTTACCCTGACCGCTAGGGCAAATGCCCTCTTCCAGTTTTCGTACAATGCTACAGGCACACGCTCAGGGTAGACCCATTCACACAGGCCATTCTTTCCTCTCTCACCCACCTTTCAACAAACTGGCTGGAGGTCAGCACTTCCCTCTCCACCCTGATTTTCCTCTTCAGGTGAAACCTGAAAAAGTTAATTTTTACAATTCTCAAATTTACATATTTCAAAATATTAGGGTAAGGGAGGTAATTCAAGCGATTATACCGGTGTTAGAATTACAAAGTATACTTTTAATTTAGCTTTATCTAAATATATTTGAATTAATGTTCATCATATATACTTATTTGAGGAATATTTATCGTGGGAAATATTTAAGAAAATTAATAAATTAGAGTGAAATATAAGGTCAAACCTAAAGGAGATTAGATAAGATAATATATTGTACGAAATAAATCAATATATAAAGTTAATAATGTATCTGTGTCATATATATAGATGTGAGAGACTACCGACAGATTATTACATTATTAGGAATTTAACATAAGTTTAAGTACTAGTTGAAGTATACATACATAGTTAATGTGTGTATTGTGTGCCTATCTAGTACATGTTTGTTCTATAAACATGTCAAGTGGATTTGGATGGAATGAAGTATTGAGGTGTATATTGTTGTTGGGGTTAAATGGGATGGTGTGTTGTAGTAGTTAAACAGATTTATCTATGTGAATGTTGAGTGTAGGATTGGACACTAGTTGTCCATTGTTGGGTTTGTGATGGTTCAGAGAGAATAGGTTTTTTTGTGGGCGAGTGGAAAACATTTCTGATTTCCTATTTAAAAGCTTTGGATTTAATGATGAGCTGAGATTCAAGGAGTCATAATCTACATATTTTATTGTTAGGTTTATACGGGGAGGATCTGCCTAATATTTCCCAATTCAATATATATTGTATGTTACTATTGTTTAATTTCCAGATAAAACTAGCTAATGATGCCATATGTTTTAATTTAGGTTTTCTAAAAGAATGAAGATGGGAATAAAACTTGGTATTTATAACAATGTATTCATCTTTAATATTTGAAGAGATACGATACATTTGTTTAGTGCAGTATACTATCTTATTTGGCCTCTTTCATCTTTAATGTTTGAAGAGATACGATGCATTTGTTTGGTGCAGTATACTATGTTATTTGGCCTCTTTCATAAATACTTCAATGTTGTTACTGGTCCACAAGACTGTCAGTAACAAAGCTTGGCTAGATGTGGTTCTGCCACAGCTGAACACATTGCTGTCCTTTCTCATTAAACTCTGCTAAGTCCAATGCTGTTCAGGTTTTTTTTTAGCAGGGGTCATATCAGGAGCTGCTGCATTGTCTGTGATTCAATGCCACAGTCAATCACAACATCCCATCCTTTAATTATCCTTATTTTGCCAGATTGACTTTTGCACGTCCAACACCAGATCTTAATCTGTTGAGGCATTTCCACACTGCACAGTTAGTATCTGCTCCAGGGAGCAGAGCCTCACTCGCCTTTAGCTTCATTGTTGTTACAGATGGGATATTTCGTTCTATTCGTTGCAGTGGGTTTCTGGGATAGGTATGTGTTGGATGGTTGTGTAAGATAGACAGAAATTTAACTGTATTTCATCTTTAAATCACATTTTCTAACACAGGATAACAGCAGTCAGTATAATTATTGGTTAAATGCTGAGCGAGTCAAACTGTCTGGTGGTCGTAAGTTCAATCCCTAGTTTACTAGCTTAGTGTGTGTGTAAATATATATATATAGGTTCCCGAGAGATGTTGAAGGGGGGTAATCACTGTTAAAGAAGTTACTCAATAGATTGGTAGAATATAGGAATCTTTATTATATATAGACATTCCTGATGATTTCATACAAATGAAACAGGTCTAGTCTTGTAGAAGATATATATATATATATATATATATATATATATATATATATATATATATATCCTATTATCATCATTATTATTATAATTGTCATCATCTGTCAATGAACCAACATCATAACCTTTTATATTTATATTTATATTTCATATATCTCTCTCTTTCACTTTCTATTTCTCTCCCTAAATTAATTTCATCTCTTGCATTTTATCTTATATTATTTTCACTTCTAATATAACTTGCAATTAATTAATCAAATAATTAATTAATTATATAATTAATTTATTAAAATAACCAATACACACATAAATATATTTAACATTTTCATGTTTATACCATCGTATCTCTATATTTTAACCACCAACACCACAACTACTCTCAATAATCTTACTATGTTTACTTTTCTTCGCACATATAAACATTTTTTATTTATTTAGTTTCATATTTTGTATTGTTTTGTATCATCCTCGATGTAACTTGTTTATTAGCACTTATTTATTAGCATTTATTCATTTATTGTTGATATCATTATTTTCCCTTTATTTTTATTTACCTTTATTTCTTCTTTATCCTTTTCTTTGTCTTTTTTCTCTATATCTTTCTCTGTTTTCCTTTCTCCTTTTTCGTTTTTTTCTTTCTTTCTTCTCTCTATCTCTGTCTTTTTTCTCTTTCTATCCTTATTATTAATATTATTAATGATGCTGTAATTTGAATACTGAACATATAAGTCATTCATCTCCGATGATCTGGTTAAGCTAACAGCGTATTTAAAATTGAGTGGCACTGCTTCTAGTGTTCAGCAATTTTTAGACAACTTAATCAGTGAAACAATTGTCAGACTGTAAATAATACCCCTTTTTTGTACTGTTGACCATGTTATCCTCCATTTTTTCAATATTATTACTCCAAGATAAACTTACAAGATAAAACAACGGCGTACGCTAACACTATCCATAATACGAAGTATTCACAACCTCTAACTGGATTACCTATAACGATATTTTGTTATCCCTTATATATCAGTATATATATACTGATAGGCACCTGTTTATGGAGGTGCCGATAACATTGTTAGAACTCCATGAAGTCTCAAAGAGATGATTTTAACGAGATCATGAGGTGAGAGCTATAGTTTGAAATAGGCTCCCAACATATAAGGTTCCATCAAAGATTCTAATCGAGCTACAGTCATATATATATCAGCCATGTAAGGATAAGACTATTCAAGCTAGAGTTTGAATTCATTTTCCACACTTTCTCTTTTTGAGGTTTCTCATTCGTTTATTTTAATGGTCAATGATTAAATTAAATGCTTCTTCTTCTTTCTCAACTAACTTCATGGCACTATCTCCCCCCTTCCCTGGTCTTGTTTCATTCTAAACAATGAAACTATACGCAGAACTCCTATCCTGTCTTTCTTGAAGTAAAACCCAGTCTGTGGTTCTACCATCTCCACATCCCACCCATCCACCACCTTCCAGTTAGTTGTTTGGCAGATATGGCCCCCACCCCACCCTGTGACTTCACACAGTTTCCCTATTACATCATATGTTATATGTATGTATTGTAATAAATGGGTATATATTGTATATAGAACTATTTACCATATATATATATGTTGTATATGTATATAACATATATGTAAGTGTATATATTTGTATATAGAACTATTTACTATATATATGTATATAACGCATATGTGTGTGTATATATATATTGTATATATGTATCACTCTGAGAAATAATCTGCAGTAATGGAGGATTTCAAATCTTAAAGCTAAGACCATAGTTTTTATATTTTTCTTAACATTACATCTGCTTATTACTAATCTCTCAGATATTTTTCATGATAGCTTTTAACTTTTTGTCTACTTATTACTAATCCTTCAGCTATTTACAACGATAGCTAGCAAACTATTTCTTTCAGACGCTGACTCCGCGTAAGAACGGCTGCATGGGGCAGACGTGGGCTCCGTAAGCCGTAGTGAAGGCTACCCATCTAGGAGAGTAGATACTCCAAATAAAAACTGATACAGGGTTGAAAGGGCTCTTAAGTCTGGTAAGACAACCTCTCTAGTGCTGGTGGCAGGAATAATGCACCTAGTCCATGCTGTAAAGTAGTTGGTGATAGGAAGGACATCCAGTCTGTAAAACCATGAACAATATGACGAATATGATTTCCACTAATTGTTAACATTAGTCATGTTAGTACTGTGCATGGTTATGGGGTGGCTAGAACAGCCATCTGTGAGAACCCCTTGACTATCATCAAGCAATCACACAACCACTTTCCCTTTCAGGTTCATAGAACCTCTAACCAAAGAAGTAGCAACTATCAAGGTACAAATCTCAGGACTTCCACCCTCATTATTGGTCCCCTGAAAGGCAAATCATGTGAAATTGTGAAACTGTTAGAGAGAAGAGGATTAGATGTACGCTGTCTATCAGGGGTGCGTGCCTCAGTGAGACTAATCACGAGCAAGCAACTTAGATATAAACTCTACTGGATTGGAACTGGCTGAGAAATGGATAGATAAGGTGATAGAGGTAGTTAGAGTAAATGACAGAATCATCAGGCTTAGATTAACTGTAGGAAGTAGACTGGTGACAATTATATCTACCTCTGCTCCACGGGCAGGGCTGGCTAAAGAACAAAAGGACAGGTTCTATGAGGAACTTTTACAGACAACTTCAGGTATTGATGAAAGAGACCTCATCATCCTGGCAGGTGACTTCAATGGACATGTGGGACAATACTGACAAGACTTGTGGCTGGAGTAAAGCACCAGTGCGTGTGTGTCTATGTATGTATGCATGACTGTGTACATTGGTGTGTTTATATGCATGCTGGTGGAGATGTGTGTTGTGAATCATGTAAATATATATACTCTGTAAGTATATGGATAGATATATACAACATTATCCTGACTATATTTAAAGATGTTTACGTTTTCAAAATGGAGATGTTTGTACATGTGGTTGGTAAATAAATATGTTTTCTGTTTCTGAGGAATTCAGTACAGAGGAATAAAATAGTACTTCCTTCTGTATTTGAGAGAAACATTCGTAAATCTATTAAATAATGTAATTATACTGTGGTCCTTTTTTCATTTATATATGCTGTGTGATGTAAAACTACTGTGACTGTAAGTTTACTGATTAGGTTAAACTTTGAACTGTCTTTTACCAATCTTACTGGGGACTATTAAATCACATTTGAGCTTTGAATTATTCTTTGCCTTATATGATTGTATTATCATCTCATCCAAACTACCTTATACATCTATAAATATATATAAAACTGAAGTTGTCCGTGTGTCCTAATTTTGGCAAAGTCTATACAAATCCACATTTCTACTTCGATTGACTTCAAACTTGCATTTATATATTACTTGCGGTCTAAAGATATTAACTGCAGCTTTTAATTTTCAATTTTCTGTTATTTTGTTCAAGAGAGACAACTCTTTAGTATTTTGAAAGAGTTACCTCTCGTTATAAACTATATTATCCCTACTTAAACGTACATCCCTTGAAATTGTTGATGGTGACCCCCAATAGTAATTCCGAAGCGTTCGGCATCCGATATAACAGTTCGGTCTATATCAGATTGGGCAGATTTTTGTAACCTTAAAAGTGTCCAACTAAATTCCTTCATGCTCTCCACCACTGCAGTCCCACATGTTTACTGCTCTATTGCTTTCATTGTACCATAGCACAATACATGTTCGGTTTGTCGAATGCCTTTTTACTTAACCCTATCGTCTTGGCTTTCATGGGTTGAACATTTTACTCTCAGGCACCCAATTAAGTTAAACCCCTGGTAATCTACGACGATTTTTTTTTTATAAGCACAAAATGTAGACACCATCCCCGGGCCGAGGTATTCCGTACTTCTCTGTACTGTTTCAGAAAGGAGGGATAAACATGCCAATCTATGTTTAGAAGCCCGAGCAATGCCGGGCCATTCTGCTAGTATATATATATGAAGACACGTGACTTAGTCGTTAGAGCAATTGAAAGATTGTGAGTTCGATTCTTGGACCGGGTGATGTGTTGTGTTCTTGAACAAAACACTTTATTTCACGTTGCTCCAGTTTACTCAGCTGTAGAAATGAGTTGCGACATCACTTTTGTCAAGTTGTATCAGCCATTGCCTTGGACATCATCGGTGGCGTGGAGAGGGGAGACTGGTATACATGGGCGACTGCTGGTCTTACACAACAACCTTACCTGGACTTGTGCCTTGGAGGGGAACTTTCTAGGTACAAATCCCATAGACACTCATGACCGAAGGGGCAGTCTTCACCTTTACCCTTATATATATATATATATGTATATATATATTAAAGAGTTAAACAAGATTCAATGAGTATATCAAAGAATCAGTTTTACAGTAGATTTGAAGCACTCTAAGAAAAATAATTTTCCAGAGTTATTAATATTAAAATACAAATATTAATAAAATAGATGTTCTTTTGATCAATTACATTTTATTATACATATTTTGGATGTACAACAGCTCTCATTGACTGTTATAATTCATGAGATGTTTTCCTAGATAAACATAAATTGTAGTATCATACATTTTAAAATCTCTATAACTGTTACATTAAGCAACGTTTTTCTTACTCACACATTCTCTATTGAATTTATTACATTTTCGCATTTTCTCATTATTAGGGTATAAATGTTAAATTTTCTCTTAGGTTAATCACTACCTTGCTTAAATCTTAACCATTTAACATCTCAGAGTATGTCATGTATCATTATATTTTGTCTGATGAGGACGTACTGTTGTACATCCGAAATATGTTTAATAAAATGTAATTGATCAAAAGAACATCTATTTTATTAATATTTGTATTTTAATATATATATATAATTAAGAAACGAAGCAAGTCAAATAGAACGAACATAGCTTCAGTCGTTTCCTCACTCAATGATCAATTAAGTTGGTATTATTAAAATTTGAATCCAGCTAGCCAGAGTGGACACGTTAAGTGAGGAAGACAATCTCATGTGGATATATATATATATTGTTAACCAGCGAGGAAGACAATCTCATGTGGATATATATATTGTTAACCAGTGAGGAAGACAATCTCATGTGGATATATATATTGTTAACCAGTGAGGAAGACAATCTCATGTGGATATATATATATATTGTTAACCAGCGAGGAAGACAATCTCATGTGGATATATATATTGTTAACCAGTGAGGAAGACAATCTCATGTGGATATATATATTGTTAACCAGTGAGGAAGACAATCTCATGTGGATATATATATTGTTAACCAGTGAGGAAGACAATCTCATGTGGATATATATATTGTTAACCAGTGAGGAAGACAATCTCATGTGGATATATATATTGTTAACCAGTGAGGAAGACAATCTCATGTGGATATATATATTGTTAACCAGTGAGGAAGACAATCTCATGTGGATATATATATTGTTAACCAGCGAGGAAGACAATCTCATGTGGATATATATATTGTTAACCAGTGAGGAAGACAATCTCATGTGGATATATATATTGTTAACCAGTGAGGAAGACAATCTCATGTGGATATATATATTGTTAACCAGTGAGGAAGACAATCTCATGTGGATATATATATTGTTAACCAGTGAGGAAGACAATCTCATGTGGATATATATATTGTTAACCAGCGAGGAAGACAATCTCATGTGGATATATATATTGTTAACCAGTGAGGAAGACAATCTCATGTGGATATATATATTGTTAACCAGTGAGGAAGACAATCTCATGTGGATATATATATTGTTAACCAGTGAGGAAGACAATCTCATGTGGATATATATATTGTTAACCAGTGAGGAAGACAATCTCATGTGGATATATATATTGTTAACCAGTGAGGAAGACAATCTCATGTGGATATATATATTGTTAACCAGTGAGGAAGACAATCTCATGTGGATATATATATTGTTAACCAGTGAGGAAGACGACTTCATTTGGATATATCATCATCATCTATATTCACACTCATATATTCATTCTCCTACTCTCACATTTTCACTCTATCTCTTCGTTTCACATGATGTCTCATTTGTGAGAGAAAATAAAAACAAATTACAAATTATCATATGTGAATGATATGTGTTTATAGATTAGAAAACAATACATTTAGCTAATAACATAAAGAAATCATTGTTGGTCGCCATTTTTAGTTGACTGCATTTTAATAGTTCTTCTATATTAGTAAACCAGTTAATGTAAACAGTACAAGTTTAATATATACAATATATAATACAGTACCTTATATATATATATATATATATATATAATATAGTACCTTATATTATAGGAATCTAAAAATTCTCCACCAGCCATGACTTGCACATAACACAAAAATAATTTTTCATGTGAAAAATAATCCACAATAAAGAGTAAAAACAAGAAATACTTTAAAGACTTTAAATTTGGTACAATATATATTAGAATATATGTTTAACAGAAGTAGAAAAATAAATAAAAAATACAAACAAACCCACTTACTTTATATCCATCATATATTCTGCCAAAAAATTACATTTTAAAAATTTTTTTCCCTACAAAATATTAACATTGTTATTATTATTATTATTATTTTTCCCTTTATCATCATTCAATCCTTGTAGATAGCCACAGTTTATGTAACTTCTCCTTATAATGTCCCATTATGCTGGTGCCGTTGTGGCAAATATATAAAAATCATTATTATTGTTATACCAAACTACTTGAAACTGGAACGTTTCTACCAAAGCTGTTTATTTTAAAGTGTTTATTTATTTAAAAATCCTCCATCACAAGTAAGTATATTCCATCTTATGTAAGTATATTCCATCTTATGTAAGTATATTCCATCTTATGTAAGTATATTCCATCTTATGTAAGTATATTCCATCTTATGTAAGTATATTCCATCTTATGTAAGTATATTCCATCTTATGTAAGTATATTTAAGTTGTGCTCCAAGCACAATAATGATAAACTTATTAATATTACTAAATTCCTTGATTATTTTCAATATTATAATTACTGACAGTTGTATTTCATTAAAAATATGTTAATGAAAGGGTTTAAGGTAGAGACAGATTCAGATTAATTATTATAAAGAGTGAGAGAAAGAAAAGGCAAAGGAGTCGATAGATGAGAGGAAGGAAAGATTGTTTCCATTTGTCACCCCCATTGCTATCGGTTACAACACTAGGCAGAAGAAGGAGGCAGAATTTGAACCCAGAATGGACAGAGCTACATCAGATACCACAAACCATTCTGTTTACTTTTAACAATTCCACCAAAACACCAACCCTCCTGGGCTGGTACTTCATTTATCAAACCCGAAAGGCTTTAAAGGCAAAGTTGAAATTGGACTAAGACTGCTGAGAGGCAGAACAAATACTGTACTAACAACTCTGCTAATTCATCAAATAGTAAAAAAAAGAAAACAAATATTTGTTATTTATAATGATTGTTTACTTTGAAGTTTTGCAGAAGTGAAACTTATCAAAACGGCTTTGATAACTCCTGATATCGCTCAAAGTAAACAGTAGCGATTAATAAATTTCATAATAATTCTATATACAGTATATGAATCCTTCCTTCAATGCATATTTAGTGTGTTTATAACAATAAACAAATTTATATTTATGACAAATGAGAGGATGAAAAACTTTTGTTTAACAGTTTGTGTGGGGTGTGGATAGTCTTTAATTCTCTCTTTCCTTAAATTACACACACACACACATATATATATATCTTTATACACATATATATAATATGTTAAATATTTTAAACATGTTTTTCTCCTCTCTGTCTTCCAAATGTCAACAATGACTGTAGTTGTTCATCAATGGCTGTCAGTTTGATAGAATTTTATAATAGTTTCAGAAGTCAACCCAACATTTCACATAGTTCGAGAATTTCATTACTTCAATTTCAATTCAACCAAATCATTCTGTTTTGATTTTTGGTTTTTAAAGTAAATCTGAAAACACAGAAAAATAAAAATATAACAGCAATAATTGTTGGAATTACTTAAGTACAGTAGACACAACACTAACAACAGACACAACACTAACAACAGACACAACACTGACAACAGACACAACAGACAACACTGACAATAAAAATAATGGCTTGTGATTTTGGCACAAGGTCAACAATTTTTTTTTTGGGGGGGGGGGGGGGAGATCAATTAACCCCAGTGCATTACTGTACTTTATTTCATTGATCCCATAAGAATGAAAGGTAAAACTAACTTCAGCAGGATTTGAACTCAGAACGTAAAGGGCCGAAACTCTGTGCTGCAAAGCATGTCCGACACTCTACAGATACTGCTAAACCGTGACCCTAATAATAATTGTTTTTACTTTTGGCACAAGGCCAGCAATTACCCAGTGCATTACTGGTACTTTATTTTATCGACCCTGTAAGAATGAAAGGTAAAGTTAACCTCGGCGGGATTTGAACTCAGAATGGCAAGGGCCGTAACTCTATGCGTCAAAGCATGGCGTCCGACCCTCTACCGATACTGCCAATCCACCAATAATGATAATTCATGAACCTTGCAATTTCTTCCCAAATAATAAACATTGTTCCCAAAGTAGTTTATAATTCCAGCAACCAAGAATTTTCAACTGTTACAAATGGCAATATCATAACTATTCTTCATAGCCATGTAAAGACACAACATTTAAACCAAACACACTGCCTCCCACCCTTATTTTAGAAAGGTGACAACCCCATCTTGACAAATATAGCCCCCTAAAATCAATCAAGTTCCTGTAATTGGTGCAACTTGTCATTGAGGTACCACACAAAACTTATATCCATCGTGGTATTTCAATGGGATTTAAACAGACTTGATGTTCATTTCCTCACAGAGTTGCTTCCCTGCATCTCAAGTATGACTAGCCACTAATATCAGCTACTGTAGCACACTACTGGGAATACAGGTTTGCTACATGTATGACTAGCAGCCATGATTCTGTCCTGACACCATGTGACATGATTGCTACATTTATGACTAGCAGCCATGATTCTCTCATGACACTGTATGATACGATTGCTACATGTACAACATAGTTGCTACATGTATGAATAGCAGCCATGATTCTCTCATGACACTGTATATGATTGCTACATGTATGACTAGCAGCCATGATTCCATCCTGACACCGTATGACATAGTTGCTACATGTATGACTAGCAGCCATGATTCTGTTGTTACATGATTGCTTCTGCTGTTCTCTATAGAGTGTCTTAGGCAGGGCTCCCCAGCCATAGTGAAAGTGACCTGACTCTGAATAAAGTTCTACATGAAACAACAATGGATTCTGCTAGCTACATTAGTTTTCTACATGTTTGGAATGCAGTAACTCTGAATAAAAAATCTGCACAGATGCAGCTAAGGCAACCAGGAAGCAGTATCTGGCTGCTAGAAGATAAGCTAGATATCAGGCATACATAGTATGGAGGGAAGACTTAAGTTGTATCAAGGACCACCTCCCTACTGTTAGATCCACAATGAAATGCACTCAGTACACACTGTAAAGTTGTTGATGTTAGGAAGGGCATCTAGCCACAGAAACAATACCAAAGGGTGAAGAGAACTCAGTTATGTTAATAACTTTCCATTTGGTGCCACAATAAAACAAAGCCAGTACACTCTGTAAAGGGGCTGATGATAGAAAGGACATACAGTTGTAGAAACAATACCAAAACTGGTAGATATGTGAGATGCGGTCCTTCAGCTGTTTGGGAAGACGACAGCTCAGATTAAGTACTAGCTTGGTCTGTGATGACCCATCCAACACATAACAACATGGGGAAATTGACAAATGATGATGATGGGAAGCTGAAAGTGAGAAGTTTACAAAGGTATTTTGGATAACAAATCAGTGTGTTAGTGGTGGGTGGAATGATAGTAACACACCTGTCATTATTGACATCAAGAAAGAGCTATAGTTACTATGAGACATTGTTGCAGCTCAGTCTATCTGGCAGACAACTTCTTGTTTCACATCACAGCTCAGTGATTAGTAAGAACATCTGCTGTAAGACACCAACAATATGCAAATACACATGAATCATCATTTTACATCTGTTTTCCATGCTAACATGGTTTGGACAGGTTGTTCATGATTCTGAAAAGCTTATTTTACCTAACTTTGAATGGGGACATTTTTTCCTTTTTTTTTTATTTGCATTTGTTCTACCATACTTTCAAATACTATAAAAATGTTTAATATTTTTTATAATTGTATAGACTAACCTTAACCCCCCCCCCCTCCTTAAAGTGTATATCACCCAGTGTGTCATAAAAGATGACTAAAATGGTCAATGTTAGGAAGGACCATTAAACATTGCCTAAAAAGGGACCTCATAAGGTCTTAAAACATGTATCATCATTAAAGTGCTGTTGATTTTTTAGGTGAATATATAAAAAAGATGAAAGTTTCAAACTGTAGATCATCATCATCAATACTATTACCACCATTATTACCATCATCATCATTAATACTATTACCATCATCAGCAATACTATTACTATCATCATCATCATCAATATTATTACCATCATCATCATCATCAATACTATTACCATCATCATCAATTTTATTACTATCATCATCATCATCATCAATATTATTATCATGATCACCATCAATACTATTACCATCATCATCATCATCATTTCATTTTACGTCTGCTTTTCCCCTGCTTGCAAGGGTGGGACGGGAACTGATGCTGGCTTAATTTCTACAGTTGGATGCCCTTCCTAACACCAACCTCATTTACAGTGAGTGCTGGGTGCTTTTTTGCCGTGGCACCTGCACGACCACTTTGCAGTGGAATGATAGGGACCCCAGTCCTATCATCTCATTTCTACAGCTGAGTAAACTGGAGCAATGTGAAATAAAGTGTCTTGCTCAAGGAAACAACACATCACCTGGTCTGAGAATTGAACTCACAACCTTTCGATTGAAAGCCCAATGCTCTAACCACTAAGCCATACTATTACCATCATCATCATCATCATCAATACTATTACCATCATCACCATCAATACTATTACCATCATCATCATCATCAATACTATTACCATTATTTTTACATCCATGTTCCTCATCATCATCATCTTCACTATCTTCGTTATGAAGCTTGTGAAACTCCAGTCATGATTTTTGGTATGCTTTCTATGGATGGCTGTCCTTCCTATCACCAACCAATTTACAGAGTGCATTTTATTATGCTACCAGCACTAAAGAAGTTATGCATTGTTTTGTTAACATCCCAGTCACAGTGTTATATAAAGCAATGTTTTATAAAACATTTCAGTGTTATATAAAACACTGAAATGTTATATAAAGCAATGTTTTATAAAACATTTCAGTGTTATATAAAACACTGAAATGTTATATAAAGCAATGTTTTATAAAACATTTCAGTGTTATATAAAACACTGAAATGTTATATAACTCTGAAATGTTTTATAAAACAATTCAGTGTTAAATAAAACATTTCAGTGTTAAATAAAACATTTCAGTGTTATATAAAACATTTCAGTGTTATATAAAACATTTCAGTGTTATATAAAACATTTCAGTGTTAAATAAAACATTTCAGTGTTTTATAAAACATTTCAGTGTTATATAAAACATTTCAGTGTTATATAAAACATTTCAGTGTTAAATAAAACATTTCAGTGTTAAATAAAACATTTCAGTGTTATATAAAACATTTCAGTGTTAAATAAAACATTTCAGTGTTAAATAAAACATTTCAGTGTTATATAAAACATTTCAGTGTTATATAAAACATTTCAGTGTTATATAAAACATTTCAGTGTTAAATAAAACATTTCAGTGTTTTATAAAACATTTCAGTGTTATATAAAACATTTCAGTGTTATATAAAACATTTCAGTGTTAAATAAAACATTTCAGTGTTAAATAAAACATTTCAGTGTTATATAAAACATTTCAGTGTTATATAAAACATTTCAGTGTTAAATAAAACATTTCAGTGTTTTATAAAACATTTCAGTGTTAAATAAAACATTTCAGTGTTAAATAAAACATTTCAGTGTTATATAAAACATTTCAGTGTTAAATAAAACATTTCAGTGTTATATAAAACATTTCAGTGTTAAATAAAACATTTCAGTGTTATATAAAACATTTCAGTGTTATATAAAACATTTCACAGTGTTATATAAAACATTTCAGTGTTATATAAAACAATGTTTTATATAACATTTCATTAAAAAAAATACAATAAAATTATAATGGATTTAGAAAAAAAGAGGAGGATGAATGAGACAAAGAAAATAGGAAAAATAATAAAATAAAAAAAAATTAAAGTTACCAATAATTCCCAGCATGCAACATGTATTTTTAGTAATCCATCACCAACAAATAATATATAATAAAAACAAAAAAGATAAAATATAAGAAAGGTTTGAAAATTAGTATTAATTTTTAAAAAACTATTTTAAGGAAACATTTTTTACTAGTTACCAGCATGCAAAAATAATAATTTTTGGAAGACAAGATGACCCATTAACCCACTACCTACCTAACCTTTAACACGTGCAGTGCTCGTCCAGTTTTGAATAATGGGGCGTGTGAACCAATAGTTAAGCCTCACCGAGGGGGAGGGGTGTAATAATATTCAGAGATTGCTGACCTTGTTGTTTGCTTGCATAATCAGGATATGTAGTAGTAGTAGTAGTAGTGGTAATAGAAGTAAATGTAGATGTAGTAGTAGTGGTGGTGGTGGTAGCAGTGGATACTACATGGCCATGCTGTAGTTTGTCTTACTGATGATTGCTGACTTCAATTTACCAGACATATTTGATGCAATGGGTACCGTTGTATTGAGAACATTAACGACTTTTTGTGGAATATTCAGAAGTTGGTTCTGAAGTACATTACCTAGGTTATCAATGGTTGCAGGTTTTAAGTAGTTTTTAATTTGTTGGTTTAGATCTGTAATATATAAAAGTAAATAACTACTGGCAGAGACAGGACAGAAGAAATTATGGAATTTATTGATAAGGGATGGGTGGAGAGCCTTGAGGGAGGGAGAGGGTTAGTCAATTAAATCAATCCCAGTACTCGACTACTACTTTATTTTATGAACCCTGAAAGGATAAAAGGCAAAAAATTGACCTCTGCAAAATTTCAATTCAGGGTTTAAAGAACTGAAACAAATAGCACATTGTCTGCTGTTCTAACATAGTAAGAAGGTCTTAGTCTTCCCAGAAGAACTTCCCTCTTGCAACCATGGTAACCTTAGACTCTTTAAACTTTTATATATAATTCCTGCCTGAGGTCTTACATCCAACTATACATTGCACACAACTTAAATCTCCTTACTCCAGCAAACTTACCACTAAGCATTCATACAAGACCACAATCCCTGACAATGCCCCCTCCCCCCCCCAAACAATTCACTCTAGATCTACCCTCAACCTTTGGCTAAAGCCCAGTCTTTGGAAATATGCTGAATTGTATCCAATTATTCCCAAGAAAAACAAACCTTGCCAAACCTGCCAAATATTGTTTTAGTAATCAATTAAAGAGGAAAGAAGATTTTTAAGTTAGCCAAGGAAGAGTATTGTAGAACCCTAATATACACCAAAGTTAACAATCGTTAATAGTCATGTATAACTCTTAACATCCTGTAAAAATTTAACAGAAAATATCTAAAAGTTGTTTATCTTTAATTTAAATATTTATATACCTTTACCAATGGACAGATAGTTGTGAAAGTTTGCAGAAAACAAGGACTTCAATTTTTAATGTGATGAAGTCATAGTGCTGTTTTGTATTTTTCAAGAATGTCTTGCTAATGTAGTTTCATGTGGTAAGGATGTTAAGAGTTAAAATACATTTTTTAAATTAGGCAGGTCTGTGAAAAAAAATTGATAGTGGTACAGAGATATAAAGTATTCTAAGAAACATTATATTTGCAAGGAGGGATTGAGGAAATGGAGGAAATATAAAGATAAAAAGAGAAAAAAGCTAGTGAGGCAAGGCCAACCATGATGTTAGTGTGGCTTTAGAACGTGTTTAGAGATTAATAGAGACTATCAATTTTGTGACACATATTAGGTGTTGACAGAGTCTAATCTTGATACTTTCCACACTTCAGAGAAGTGCACCCTCTCGATGTGAAGAGAAGACTTTGCTTATCTCCTAAACCCGATCACAACAGCATCTTCTAATGTACACAAGATGCATCTGGGAGCGGTGACTAATCTCTCAGAGGCTGAGGTTACAAGAGCAGTTAAAGAGCTCAAATATGGAAAGGCAGCTGGAGAAGATGAAATCCAGTCCGAGATGTTAAAAGCCTTAAATAGAGAATGTATTCTCTGGCTGACACATGTGTGCTGGGTGGCCTGGATCTCTGGAAAGGCACCTAAGCAATGGCAATTGGGAGTGATCCTCTCAATTTTCAAAAAGAGAGACAAGTAAGATTCTTCCAATTACAGAAAGATCTCCTTGTTAAGCCTCCCCGGTAAAGTCTATGTTAAGTGTCTGGCAAAGAGATGCAGGGAGATTGTCGAGTTCAAGCTAGCTGATAGACAGTGTGGTTTCTGTCCCAGACACAGCACAGCTGACCAAATATTCCCACTGTGGCAGGTTCTCAAGAAATTGTGGGAATATTGCCAAGAGGTATATTCTTGTTTTGTCGACCATGAGAAGGTATATGACCACGTTCCTCAGGACCTGCTGTGGAAGGATGTGCAGGAGTATGGGATTAATGGTCAGCTTCTTGCTGCCCTGATGTCTCTAGATGAATGCCTGAATATTTGTGTTCGAAAAGTGGACGTAAAATGATGATGATGATAAATGAGTAGGTGGAAAGTGTGGGCATGGTTTACATAAACAGACACAGGCACACACATGTATACATACATGTACATATCCATACAAGCACATTCACCTACCTGCAAGTGCGCATGCACTATATATATATATACACTTATAACTACACACATGCACATCCATATGCATTCACACATGCACACATAAGCCATGCATGTCCAAACAAGGAGGGGGAATAGGATTGTCTACACACATGTACATACTACATTCATATACCATTACAAGAAACAGGGAGGAAGAGGTTTAAGGCTATCTGCACATGGGAGGTATAACATGTCAACTTGCAGGTGTGTAATGGTAGGTTGATGATAGTGTTGATGATAGGTGGATATATTAGGTGTGGACCTCGGGTCTCTACAAGTGGGTTCTTGGGCAGTTGTGTAGGGTGGGGCTTAGTCCAGGTACATGTCACTGCGCAAGCATAAATGCCAAGTGATTCGGGTACCCGCAGTTGGTAGGTGTGGGGGTCACTAGCCTACAGGGACATCTGTTAGTTTCAGGCTTCAGGCATAGGGAGGATTTTTGTGTGAGGTGCATTTATTTAGTGACTAGTTTAGATTATTATTGATGTGTCCCTGTCGAACAGTATAGAAAGTGCTAGAGCCAATGAGGGACCACCTGGGTAGGGCCCTGGTAGTCCAGTGTAGTTGATAGGGTATTCCAGAGGTGGCTCTAGAGAGGCTTGTTGTGTGCTTACACTGTGTGTCAGAAGAATATTTGTGCTACATGAATCAGGATTTGAAGCTGTTGGCTGTCATATCTATGTATGCTTTTCTCTGCGTGCTGGTGGTGACCACTTTCAGCTTAAAAGCCCCAGCTATGAATAACCCTACCCCTATCCCCTCTATTATGCCCCTTGTCGTCCTATTCCACTCCTACTCACACCCACACTACTTCCTTCTCCTGACCCCTTACCCCTATAGATATACTTACCATTGTCTGTACCCCCATTAACTCCATCTAACCAGTCTACTACTATGATAAACTCAACCAAAGCACTACCAAGACCAGTGACGTATTTCTTCACACCCTCCAGATATTACTACACCCTTGAAAAGGCTTGCTGAACATACAAACCAAAACTGCTCGGTGCCACAGTCAGGATTTTACATATCTCTATACCCACTCTACATCACAATGTATCGAGTACTCACATGATTAGTGGTCTCCTCAGTTTCAGCACCACAGATAGGCTTCCACACAGTATCTATCTACCAAATCTCATTCACAAAACATTGGTCAATTTAAAGCTAAGCCGGAAGATGCTGTGTAGTGAGATCGAACGAATAACAATATATTTGTGAAGCAAATTACTTCACCACACACACACACGCTTACATATATATATTCACACATAGTCACATACGTCAAAAGAGAAAATAATTGGCTGCCATTCCTGTCCAGATATTAAATCCTCAACTCACATTTGATACTGTCCTCTTTCAACCCTACTTCCCGGACAAACTTTGGATGGAGGACATCTTCCACAACAGGTTTAGCTAATCCTTTGTCGAAGACTTCCGAGATTTCTGAAATTAGAAACAGAGGAAGAGATTATTTTCAATGTTCACCTAAAACAACCACCATGACCACTATCATCAACCTCATGTCCCATGCAGGCATCAGTTGGAGTGGATGTTTTGAGATATTTTACAGCCAGATGCTCTTTCTCATGACAATCCATTTAGTCACCTCTTACAACATGAAGGGTTGTGGTGTACCTATTAAGAAAAACGGGATACACATGGCAAAAATGGTTAAAATAAATAAATAAATCAATATACAAATGCAGTGAATTTAAGAAGTTCCCTTTGCAACTGATTTGCTATTTGAATTTCAAAAACTTCAATTTCCTATCGGACTCAATTTTGCCAGGACCATCAATAAATCTCAAGGGCAATCATTGAAAGTCATTGGGTTGAACCTGGCAGATCCTGTCTTTTCACATGGTCAGCTCTATGTTGGTACAACAAGGGTTGGAAATCCTGATTGTCTCTTCATTGTAGCACCACAGGGCAAAACCAAGAATGTTTATCCAGAGGCATTGGAATGAGCAATATCGTAATTCCTCATTTAATGACAAGATACTAATTCCTTAGTCATATAGTTTATAAAGAATTCTGAACTTGCAAATACACTGCATAGTGTTACTTTAGAAGAATATGCAGGCATTCCTGAGTACCTCTGCTCTATAAAGTAGTATAAGTGAGATCTTTGTGTGGTAGAAATAGCAGCCAAATTTCCTTCAAATACCACCCTACTGTCTCATGTATGTATATATGTGTGAAGCAAAAAGGAATTGTTCTATGTGATACCTTGATCTACTAGAAATATTAGTAAAATCCCCTTCAAATCACAGCCAACTGTCTTACACACATACATGTGTGTATCTATGTATATCATGGGAGCCACTATAACTGTTAATATATCTAATAGAAATAAAAAACAAATCTCCTTTACACAAGATCCTACTGCCATAGAGGCAAAGGTTGGTGAAAGCTACAGTGTAGAAATTTAAATACACTTTCCTGAATTACAGAAATGATTCATTCATTCATAAACCAATGCTAAATTTATTTTTTATTTAATTTAATTTATGGTTTTCAAAATAGCCTGTACATGTTTGAATATCAGAGGTTCACATTGGGCAAAAAAAAAAAAAGAAAGATAAATAAAAAAAAATTCAACTGTATTTTAGGTCATGCTCTTTTCACTGACAACATACCTAATGATTTATCTAGGTGTGAAGCATTATATATGCTGGCTGTAATAGGGAGCAGTATTGAAAAAAACAAAAAAAAAACACCACTGGACAAAACTAGTAATATTTTTATTTAGCTGATTTGCTTTGAAAAAAATGACAATGAATATTCTGCTATAATTCCTACTTTAGTAAAAATACAGCAATCATATTTCATTGGTGTGTGTGTGTGTGTGTGTGTGTGTGTGCCAGTCACCACAAACATCATATTGACACTGTATGTGTGTGCGTGTATGTCCCAGTCACCACAAACATCATATTGACAGTGTATGTACCAGTCACCACAAATGCCATTAATACCATGTATACCAAACAACAGCTTAATAATGAAGAAGTTAGATTACTAAATCCCTCCAAATGTTTTTTTTTAATTGAGTATCATCGTCAATGTGTTTCATTAGAAATATGGTGACAAATGGGTTAACATTAAATCCTCCATGCTTCTCCAAGATTCGCCAACACTACACCTAATGTTCCCCCTCCATACACATACACACATGTATATCATGACTCATACACTATTCACTTCCCTGACATTTGTATATTATTCTATGTACTATACATGCACCTTTGACGAGTTGTAGTGCACCTGAGCACTTTACACAATAATTTCATTATTATTATTTATAACATTAGCAATATGGTGACAAATGGGTTAACAATAGAATTACAATCTTCCAAAAGGGAAAAAAATCTATTTTCTTACCTTCAACTGTTTGATGATAGGCAAAATGTAAATACAAAAGAAATGCAAGGTGAAGAAAAGCTATAGCTGAGCAGACAATTATTCGTTGAGAGTGTCCTGATGTTCTGGACAACATCACAAATGACTGAAGTAGAATAGAAAAGAATATTACTAATATACCATCATTTAACATATGATGCTTGCAGGGGTTAGATAGGTCAGCTGACTTCATCTAGCTTGTACACATAGTTTGGGCTTGGTTTCTTTGGTTGGATGCCCTTCCTAATACCAACCACTTTACAGCAAGTACTGGGAACATTTTATTCTGATTCCAGCACTACCATCTTACAGTGTGGACTGAGTACTTTATATCATGACACCATCACTACCATCTTATAGTGTGGACTGGGTACTTTATATCATGACACCATCACTACCACCTTACAGTGTGGACTGGGTACTTTATATCATGACACCATCACTACCATCTTATAGTGTGGACTGGGTACTTTATATCATGACACCATCACTACCATCTTACAGTGTGGACTGGGTACTTTATATCATGACACCATCACTACCATCTTATAGTGTGGACTGGGTACTTTATATCATGACACCATCACTACCACCTTACAGTGTGGACTGGGTACTTTATATCATGACACCATCACTACCACCTTACAGTGTGGACTGGGTACTTTATATCATGACACCATCACTACCACCTTACAGTGTGGACTGGGTACTTTATATCATGACACCATCACTACCACCTTACAGTGTGGACTGGGTACTTTATATCATGACACCATCACTACCACCTTACAGTGTGGACTGGGTACTTTATATCATGACACCATCACTACCACCTTACAGTGTGGACTGTAAGATGGCTTAGTGGTTAGCCATTTCAACTCATTATCATAAGCTCATATTTTCAATTCCTACTTTCACATTGTGCCATGCTGAATCTCCCTGAGAATTATATTATGGTGTATCAGTCTGTGGAATGCTCAGCCACTTGAATGTTAATTTCATGAGCATATCATTCCATTGTTCAAACAACTGGATGATTCATTGGAACCAACAGAGGTCCAACAACATTGATATATATATATATATATATATATATATATATATATATATATATATATATATATATATATATATATATTATTCAAAATATTAACAAATGAAAGATATTCACATAATCAAAATATATGCTTTATTATATATATTTCAAAATATATTATATATATTTACAAGTACTGAAAATATGTGAGAAATAGTGTCAACTTAAAAATAATTGTTTCTACTATTGGCACAAGGCCAGCAATTACCCAGTACTGTCAACTTAAAAATAATGATGACAGAACAATGAAAAGAAAGAAGGGAATGAAGACGTTACCATTCGTGCAGTTGAAAGACCACCAAATATAGCCCATAGTATATAAAACAAGATGTGACTGTGGGATGTGTGTGTTACTGTACTCACAAATACCACAATACAGTGGCCAAACAATCCATAGCCCTAACAAATAGAAAAATACACAAGAAAATACAATGAATAATAATAATGATTTCTTTATGAAGCACAAAGAAAAACATGATGGCAGCACAGGACAAAAATATACGAGTGTATGTATATGTATGGGGGTATTGTGTGTGTATGTGTACATATGTGTGGATTTTGTGTATGTATGTGTATGGGTTTTGTGTGTATGTGTGTATATGTATGTGTATATATATGTATGTATGTGGGTTGTGTGTATGTATGTGTGTGTAAGTGTGTGTGGGGGTTTTGTGTGGAAATAAATTTTAACAATGTTAAAATAGAATGATAACAATAAAAAATTTAAACAAAGGTGACTCCTCAATAGGGAGATGTTCGAGGGTCACTCGTGGAGAAATCCCCATAAAACCACGGGTGCCCTGATCCCTAGGGTAAGTGCCCTGTCCCAGTTGTCCTCCTCCAATCTACAGGCTCATACTCAGAGTGGGTCCATTAACTTGGGCCATGCTTGCCTCATTCACCTTTCAATAAACTGGCTGAAAGCACTTCCCTCTCCACCTTGATTTTCCTCTTCAAGTGAAACCTGAAGAAGTTAACCAGGGCTTCGCCGAAGAGGAAAGTGCTCATCTTCAACCCATTCAGGCATGTCCACCATACAACCTCTTTCGCCATGGTCACAAGACAGAGAAAAATAGCCTGCCCTTCTTGACTATCTATGGTTGTGAATCTTGGCTAATAACCAAAAGAATATGATCACCAATACAAGCGGCCAAAATGGGATTCCTCCGAAGGGTCTTTAGTAGCATTACTCGATAGAGTGCATAGCTCGGAGATGAGAGAGTCACTCCAAGTAGAGCTGTTACTTCTCTAAATTGAGAGATCACAGCCCTGATACTAGGGGCATGTGGTTAGATTGTTCAGGAAAGAATTGCTGAACAGTTTTTATGGGTAAAATCAACTGGCAGGAGACCCAGGGGTAGACCCGAGCAAGATGGTTGGATAACAACCATGAGCTTGGCTGGTCTCACTTGGGGATCCAGTTGGACCAGTTGGAGATGGTTGCTTCTGACAGGACCTGCTGGGGGGAGTGGTTGAGGACTCTGCCCCCACGACCCCCTCAGGAATAAGTGTGAGAAGAAGAAGAAAAGACACCAGAGACAGACAAAATGGCAGCTCTAAAATTAATCAACATCTAACTTACCAGCATAGAGAGAACTTGTATCATTGTCACCTGGATATTACAGAGATAAGACAACAGGAAGATGGCACCTGAAGCACCCAACCAGTAGGAGAAACAAACCAAGAAAGATGTACCCATCAAGGTGCCCTCTTGCTGAAATTGAAATAAACAGTTCAATTATACAGTAGAGTGGGGGAGGAGGAAATCAATTATAGTATGTATAAGTCACACCTCCATTTTACATACATTTTCAATGTACCATATTTCTGTGTGTGTCATGTGTAGAATAGGTAACACTGTATTACTGCATGTCATAAAAGATAACTAAAAGGACTGCTGCTTCAAAAAGGATCTTATGATAGGTATGAAGCTTTTCATGGGGCCTACAAGGTTAACCATAGATTGTGCAGGGGTAAATAGCCTTAAAATGCTTGCTGCTGCATCTATAATGTGCCATATGTTTTAAATTGAGATTTTGTAGGTCCAGTAGATAGGTCACACCTCCATTTTACACACACACTCATTAATTTGCGTGCTTTTATATATGGCTCGGGTGTATCAATTAATATATATATATATATATATATATATAGACTTTATAAACAACAATCAAAGAGTGTTTTAGAACATTAATTACTAACGATCGTTTCATCCAAGCACAAGGCCGGAATCATCAGAGTATAAATCAAACATTAAAACACAGATAAACTTGTCAAAGAACATTTTGAGGATATACAATATGGGAAGAAAGCATAAATATTATACAAGAGAAGATAGCAAAGGTAGAAGAAGCATATGAAAAATATGAGCATATAAATGCAATTATGAGCAGCTAAAAGCATTAAAAATCTTAAAAACATGCTGGTATAGAGAAACACGCGGCTATAAGGAAGTTAAGCATAGTGCAAGGTATATATCATAATTAGTAAATAAACATATATCATAAGCATTACAAAAGTTTATAAAAGCAGGTGCATAGATCCAATATAAATTTAAGAATATAAAAATACATCTTCAAAATATATTTTAATAAGAAGTTCGACTACATCTTTCAGTCAAAAATATATAGATAAGCTATTATTCTTCAAAGGTAATAATATCGGCTGAGTGTAGTCAGCAAAATAAACATTAAAATGTTATTATTATTAATAATTAATCAAACCAATCGAAGGAATTAATATTGAGTAAATATAATCAGCAAAGTAAAATCCAATATATAATAATTGCTATCATCAGAAAAGTTATTTATACTTAGTATATTTACATATTTTTCATATGCTTCTTCTACCTTTGCTATCTTCGCTTATATAAATGTTAATATTTATGCTTTCTTCCCATATTGTATATCCTAAAAATGTTCTTTGACAAGTTTATCTGTGTTTTAACGATTGATTTATACTCCGATGATTGCGGCCTTGTGCTTGGATGAAACGATCGTTAGTGATTAATGTTCTAAAAAACTCTTTGATTGTTGTTTATAAAGTATTCCAGCTCTGTATTATACTTGTTATTTTACATTGAGCTATTCTCATACTTGTAATAGGATAATATTTAATATTACCAACATTTTTTCATATATGTGTGTGTGTATATATATATATCATCATTATCATCGTTTAACATCCATCTTCCACGCTAGCATGGGTTAGACGGGAGTTGTCCCAATTGAGGCAAGATTAATACAATTATATATATATATATAATAATCATTTTCCATCAGTTTTCTACACAAGATGTTGTCATTTGACCTGCAGTCTCAGAAAATGATGACCCATCCAACCCATTCCATCACAGAAAACGTGTCAAAAATTATGATGATGTGTGTCGCCACAAAATTATCTCCATATCAACACTGTTTAACAAGCTGCGACATTTGGGTGCCCCATAAGACATCCAGCAGGTGAAGCTAGTCTTGATATGTTTAATGAAAGAAAACATTGTCTTACCACTTGATGTCCTGAAGACTTCATTTGGAACAGCAGAAGAGCTATTAAGGTAAAAATTACCATCATTGGACCATACAATTCCCTTGGAATACTCTGCAAACATACAGAAAACACTGGTTATAAAAGGAATGAAATATATCAGTGGGTGAAGAAGTGCCAAGAGTTGCCAGTGGAAGGTAGATGATCTAGGACAAAATGGTGAACCAATCCTGTATATATATATATAACGAAGGAAATGTGGTAAGGAACCAGGTGGACCATAACACACCAAAGTACTCAATACTTAGGGTAGTAGAGTGGGTAATAGGAACGAGTAGGACCCCGACGGCTGAGCTCAAGCCGTTTCGACGGCTAATTCTGGACTGAATTAGCCGTCGAAATTAGCTGTCCAGAATTAGCCGTCGAAACGGCTTGAGCTCAGCCGTCGGACTCCTACTCGTTCCTATATATTTATATATATATGGATATGGATGGTAAGAATCGATCTTTACTCTCAGATTATCTTATACCATTACACCTGTATAATCGTACTAACACGCATAATGTGGATACATTGTCTAGACAATATCTTACCCTTGAATTACTGTGTTACTGCTTCTAATGAAAATCCTTACAATTGTGAGTTGAATACCCAAAGCCAAGCACCTTCACATATATAAACATACATGCTTCTGTTATTTATGTTGTGTATAACAGACTATACAGTAACTGTTCCTGTGGTAGGGAACAGAACTCAATCCACCTGACTGACAAATAGGTTACAATCCTAATTCAGTTGAGTAGTTAGCAAAAGAAAGAAGTAACACATTTAACCTCCCCTATATACAAAAGGAATAACAATCCCATAATGAAGAAGAAAACATCGACTTACCTGTATCTGTACACTTGATTTGCGTGGAACAAGCGATTCAAGTAATCTAATGAAAAATATTATCATTAATAATAATATTTAGGGGTTTTACATTATTATTATTATGTATGGTTGTGGATTGGCAATATTGATAGTGTTGGATAACATACATTGCAGCTTAGAGTTATGGCCCTTTACATTCTAAGTCAAAATCCTGCCAAAGTTAGCTTTGTCTTTCGGGGGTCAATAAAATAAAGTACACTGGGGTTGATTTAATTGACTTTCCCCACTTCAAGTTGCTAGCTTTGTACCAAAAGTAGAAACAAGATATTTCAGTAGGAAGGCTGTGTGATATGTTATAAACTGACATTCTATTGACCCTACCTTGATTGCTTTATGTCAACCATCAATCAAGCCAAAACTGACACAGATTCTATGAAACAGAAACATTTTGAAGTATGATTCTATATTCATATATATCCTCGTCTGTAACTCTTTAAAATTTACACGCACACAATGTATTTCCTATTCCGGTCATGTTGCTATAATAAGAAGTTTGTATGTTTGTTCATATGTCTAGTAATTTTGGTATATATTGCATACTAATCCAAAATACTCCAAAAATGAAATACATTCAAAAGCTGACCTTGCACAACTGCACCTCTCAAAAGTGATGACACAGGACTGAGATCTTTGCCATTATACAGTAATACTGAAGACCTGCTTCCCCATGAAAACAGGCTGAAGCATACATCTAGCATGCACCACCATCACCTCCCCTTCCATACACCTCCCACGTTCTAACACTCTGCTTCTGCACCCAAGTCCCCAGTCCACACTGTAAAATGGTTATGTAGGTGTCACAACAAAAAGCAACCAGTACTCACTGTAAATGTGGTTGGTGTTAGGAAGGTCATCTGACCTGGCTTGTCTTAAAACAGGACAACCCATCTAACCCATGCTAGTGTGGAAAAAATGGACATTAAATGATGATGAGGAGGATTCAATCTAACACTGGCCCACTAGTTTGATAAAATAACCTTTTGTTTTTTTATTGCGCTACAAAATACCATCTTAATGAAATAATTTCAAATTTTCCATTAATTAAAATGGTATCCTCAAAAATATGGTAATAAAATGTTTGAAAATATAAGACTAAAGAAATAACATTTGGACAGAGAGAGATTTAAAATGTTTAACAGTAGATCTCACAACTCTAGCATTTCATTGCCTTGAGCATGTAGTTTAACCCAATATGAACCCGGAGAAAACTGACACTGGTTCTATGAAACAAAAATATCCATTTTAAATGATTGATAGATCAATATCTTACCTGTTTCGTACTTCATGTGGCTGAACATCAAAATATGGACGCAAGATATCAATGTTGCCGTAAAGGTTCCATGCTTTCTTTGCTTGCTGCTTACCGGCCTGCCACATCTGGTGACATAAGACATATAGAAGACATCTGTCAGTGGTCTTAGAATAGTACCTACCACATCTGGTGACACAAGACATCTGTCAGTGGTCTTAGATTAGTCCCTACCACATCTGGTGACACAAGACATCTGTCAGTGGTCTTAGATTAGTCCCTACCACATCTGGTGACACAAGACATCTGTCAGTGGTCTTAAATTAGTCCCTACCACATCTGGTGACACAAGACATCTGTCAGTGGTCTTAGATTAGTCCCTACCACATCTGGTGACACAAGACATCTGTCAGTGGTCTTAGATTAGTCCCTACCACATCTGGTGACACAAGACATCTGTCAGTGGCCTTAGATTAGTCCCTACCGCATCTGGTGACACAAGACATCTGTCAGTGGTCTTAGATTAGTCCCTACCATATCTGGTGACACAAGACATCTGTCAGTGGTCTTAGATTAGTCCCTACCACATCTGGTGACACAAGACATCTGTCAGTGGTCTTAGATTAGTCCCTACCACATCTGGTGACACAAGACATCTGTCAGTGGTCTTAGATTAGTCCCTACCACATCTGGTGACACAAGACACCCTAAACACCCACAACATGACACTGATTGAAGTCTCTCTTGTTATATTATTCATTTTCTATTTATATTTTGAAGTACCAACATTTTCATTACAGAAGTGTGATGTTGGTACCTAACCAAATTATGGATCCTCTGTTGGACCTTTACAATCCATCCAATGGGCTTCCAAACAGTTTCTACCCAATTTCATTGACATGGGTTGATCCGAGGCTAAGGTAAAGACACTTGCTCAAGATGTCACCACATAGTGGGATCAAACGTGGGTTTTTATCATTATGAAGTTAACTCCTTAACGACTTAGTCATACCTGCACACAAAATGATGCGAAATAAATATAACAGTTTTTCTGTGTTTTTATTAAAAGGATGGATTTTCCCTTCTACTACAATGTCATTACTTCAGTTTCAACAAACCTTCTCAGATCAAGGCAAAAGAGTTCCCCAAGAGGATGAAGGAAATGTGTTTAAAGAACCAGTCTCAATTACAGAGCTTGTTCATACAGCTGACCATCTCCATCCTGTTTGGAGGCATTTTCAGGCTCAGGATGTCAGATATTTTCACTGATATCAGTTTGACAGGAAACCTATCAGAGAACATAGAAAAATAATCAACTAAACGCTAATTACTTACTATTTCAGTAACATGTTGGCCCATTCTCTGACGAATGTCCTCATCATCATCTTGGTTCTTAGAATATGTTCCATTATCCAATTTTCTGGAATCTAAACAGAATGAAGACAAAGAATAACAATCATCAATAACAATATTTTAAATCCAATTTTCATGTCTTGCTAATTCATTTCATATTTGGCAATGTTTCTAAAGCTGGATGCACTCCTTAATGCCAACCACTATACAGGATGACATTTTATCACGGCTCCAAAACCACAAACTAAGATCTAACAAACTAAAACAATGATAATAGTTATTAAAGGTTAAACCTTGGTCAGTCCTGATTAAGCAAACTTTCATCAAAAAAATTCCAGCAGTGACCATCCTGTTTATTTTTTTTCTCAAGCATAATGTATCTAGGATTATGATGTCCAATGTGTCTTCTTTTTTCTTAGATTATAATGTGAGATTTGAGAGAGATTTAGTGAGTGCCTATTATGTTCCAAACTCAGGTGGATGACTGTTACTAGAGAAAGATGACCTTGATATAGGTGTGGTAGCTATCCTGTACCAGGTTTGAGTGAACCTCCCTTAAGGTAAGGGTACAGTACAATTTCTGGAGGAAAGAAAACCTCAAATATGTTGTTCTGATACACTAACAGGAAGGAATCACCACAGTTCTTTTAAGACTTGAAACCACATTAACAAGACATTCTTGAAAAGTATAAATCAGCACTAAGACTGCATCACATTAGAAATTGAAATCTTTTGGTTTACTGCTATTTTTGCCAATGATCTGTCGACTAGTAAAGATACTATAAACAAACCTGTTTTTAGATATTTTCTTCTAAATCATTACAGGATATTAAAAGTTAATGTATTAAGTAAACAAACAAACAAGAAAAGAAAAATCGAAGAAATGATAAAGAAAGAAAAAAACAAACAAATAGGAGCCCACTTTCATTGAATGAAAGAATGTCATTCATTTCATTCCCTATTTTACAACAGAAGTTAGAAATAAAAACTTAAAACTAATATGGTCAGCAGCATCATGCTTCATAAAGTCTGATGGTCAGCAAATATATGATAAACAATTCCTTTTTATCTTTCTCTATCTTTAACCATATCTGCTACTAAAGGCTACTTTGGTCAGGGCTGACCATGGGTAAACCACACCCTCCACCTCAATAGATTTGTTGCTGACCATTTTTATGCAATTAAACTAAGTGATTCATTTGCAGCTTGGTTCAGTCTTCTCAGTAGTGACAAGCTGCTTCCATTCCAGTAAAACCATGTAATATATGCCCAATATATTGCAATTGTCATCTGCAAATGTCTTGTAGTAGTATTGGGCTATCCAGTACTTGACAGTTACTTTCTTAATATCTGCTGGTAGCTCCACATTTCAAAAGCTTCTATCTTTTTCACCTGGAGAAAAATTATCAACCTTTCAGCTACCAGGACAGTCAAAATGTCCTTGTTCGTTCTGCATGTGTTGATATTTAGACCCAGGACATTCCTGATTGAACAGATCTATGACATTCCAGCCATGATCATCTAGGTTTTCTTTTTTTTCCAGGCACAGTACATACTGTTGTCTAAAATGTTCTTGTCTAATAGAAATAAAAATAATTCCAATAAACACCATTTAAGACATGCTATACTTGTCTCCACACAAATAAAATACATGCAGTCCAAGACTTGAAATAATAAAATACCACTCAAGCAATCAGAAATTTCTGAAATAAATAAAAAACATTAAACATATTTTAGAAAGTAAATTCCATATACATCCCACTTAGAAAAACAGATTATATAGAAATGGCCCTAATTACTAAAAATTAAATTTGTTTGCTATTGCTGTTCTTAGATTAACATACCAGATTCTGTAACTGGTTCCATATACCAAATATCTTGGCTGGAAGCTGTAACAAAAATAGTTGCCCTATTGAAGAAAATAACTAATACTCATGTAGATATATCACATCATCTTACATAAAACATTTACAGTATACCATATACTTTGAATTGAGGTTTCATAGGTCCAGTAGATAAGTCACACCTCCATCTTATATAGAACATTTACCATCCTTTCCATGCTTACATGGATTATACAGATCTTTTCCAGCACATCATCCTTCTATTTGTTGTGTTTCTCCATCATGTGAGCTTCAGTGATTTGAGATCAACTCTTACCTCTGCTCAAGTCTTCCTCTACTGCAGCTTCCTTCTATTGGCATTTCTTGGTACTTCTTCATCTAACAACCATCATCCATATATATCACATGTCCAAACCAGCACAGTTTTCTCTCTTGCACGACTCATTCCTTTTATACCAAGTTTTTTTTTATCCATAGACAAATCACATGATAGTATTTCATGTATATTTATAAGTGGGTATATATCAGATTTAAAACAGGAATATTTCCCACATTTAATATGATAGGAAACTGAATATAACTTTGAAATAATACCTTACAGTCACTTCTTTGAGGCTATCTTTCATGGTTTCAGTATCAAAGAGATTTCATAAAAGAAAAATAATATTAAAAAAAGTTTTTCTATATAATACATAACAGAACATTTTCTGGTTACACACCATTTTGATATGTGCCTGAAACCACCCTAGCTTTTACAACACAAAACTGTTTGTTTGAAACCTTCCACCATAATTTATATAAGAACCTTTATGTTCCAAACACCAGTTTGATAATCAGAAAGTTTCCTTCCAAAGTTTTTTTTATTATTTCCAAAATTATTTGAAAATCATATACATCATAGACATTTCCTATATACTTCAAATAATATAAAAAAATTACCAAGAATTAGGAAGGATTAAGTAAAATAACAAATTTTAATATTATTAAGTTGGTGTTTGGAACATAAAGGTTTTTACATAAAATTACAATGGAAGGTTTCTATAAAATATAAATACTTTAAAATGAGAGGTTTTGTATGATAAAACCATGAGGTGCTTTGGTATGAAAAGGGTTAAACTGGGTGACCCGTTATATCTCTCATCCATGTAGGCCACAGTAGGGTTTGAACTGGGAACTGTAGGTGACCCATTATATTTCTTATCTAAGTAGGCCACAGTAGGGGCCTTGTATATAAAAAGTAAATGAAAGAAAGAATGAGCTGCGAAGACATACCTCTGAATTCACTCTCATAGTCTGAAGCATCATTATCTATCACTTCCATGTCATCAAGATCAATGACAGATGACGTTTGACTCTGAAAACAAAACAACAGTAAAATTATTAGAACAAAAAGTCAGAACCATTTAAAAATGTTTAAGTTTTCAAGGTAACTGTGGGGTCAGGGCATTAAACTACTGACCTCAGTTATATGGGGTCAGGACATTAAACTGTTGACCACAGTTATATGGGGTCAGGACATTAAACTGTTGACCACAGTTATATGGGGTCAGGACATTAAACTACTGACCTCAGTTATATGGGGTCAGGGCATTAAACTGTTGACCACAGTTATATGGGGTCAGGACATTAAACTACTGACCACAGTTATATGGGGTCAGGACATTAAACTACTGACCTCAGTTATATGGGGTCAGGACATTAAACTACTGACCTCAGTTATATGGGGTCAGGACATTAAACTACTGACCTCAGTTATATGGGGTCAGGGCCTTAAACTACTGACCTCAGTTATATGGGGTCAGGGCATTAAACTACTGACCTCAGTTATATGGGGTCAGGGCATTAAACTACTGACCACAGTTATATGGGGTCAGGGCATTAAACTACTGACCACAGTTATATGGGGTCAGGACATTAAACTACTGACCTCAGTTATATGGGGTCAGGGCATTAAACTACTGACCACAGTTATATGGGGTCAGGGCATTAAACTACTGACCACAGTTATATGGGGTCAGGACATTAAACTACTGACCACAGTTATATGGGGTCAGGACATTAAACTACTGACCTCAGTTATATGGGGTCAGGGCATTAAACTACTGACCACAGTTATATGGGGTCAGGGCATTAAACTACTGACCTCAGTTATATGGGGTCAGGGCATTAAACTTGACCACAGTTATATGGGGTCAGGGCATTAAATTACTGACCACAGTTATATGGGGTCAGGACATTAAACTACTGACCACAGTTATATGGGGTCAGGACATTAAACTACTGACCACAGTTATATGGGGTCAGGGCATTAAACTACTGACCTCAGTTATATGGGGTCAGGACATTAAACTACTGACCACAGTTATATGGGGTCAGGGCATTAAACTACTGACCTCAGTTATATGGGGTCAGGACATTAAACTGTTGACCACAGTTATATGGGGTCAGGGCATTAAACTACTGACCACAGTTATATGGGGTCAGGACATTAAACTGTTGACCACAGTTATATGGGGTCAGGACATTAAACTACTGACCACAGTTATATGGGGTCAGGACATTAAACTGTTGACCACAGTTATATGGGGTCAGGACATTAAACTGTTGACCACAGTTATATGGGGTCAGGGCATTAAACTACTGACCACAGTTATATAAGACAATAGCTGTAAGGTCAAGACCAATTATTGACCACACAGTTATATGAGATCCTAGAGTGGCAAGTATGCCATAAGTCAGGTTTACAATGATAACTATTTCCTGCAAAAGACCTCTATGGAGAACTGTGTAAGTAGACCAGCATCATACCAGGCAGAACATAAGCTGGTGACATCTGACTTTGAGAGAGATATATGCTGGCCTCCCACGCATATCTGTTGTACATAAAAGGAGAGTAAGATTTGCTGGCCACTGCCATTATGCCACCTATGAGGCTGTGTCCCCAATAGTGCTTTGGAAACCACAAGCAGTCACTAAAAACAGGTGCACAGCTCTCCTATCCTGATGTCATCTCAAAAGATTCGGGTATTTGAAATCCAGGACTTGGCAACAGCAATGAACAATAGACCCACGTGGATATCAATTGTTGAGTCGATTTCGGCTGAGGCCACCAGATGATGATGAGAAATAACAGCTACATATTCCAGAAATACTGCCAGAAAGACCCAAAGATGCTAGAAATAACAGCTACATATTCCAGAAATACTGCCAGAAAGACCCAAATAAGCTAGAAATAACAGCTACATATTCCAGAAATACTGCCAGAAAGACCCAAATAAGCTAGAAATAACAGCTACATATTCCAGAAATACTGCCAGAAAGACCCAAAGATGCTAGAAATAACAGCTACATATTCCAGAAATACTGCCAGAAAGACCCAAAGATGCTAGAAATAACAGCTACATATTCCAGAAATACTGTCAGAAAGACCCAAAGATGCTAGAAATAACAGCTACATATTCCAGAAATACTGCCAGAAAGACCCAAAGATGCTAGAAATAACAGCTACATATTCCAGAAATACTGCCAGAAAGACCCAAAGATGCTAGAAATAACAACTACATATTCCAGAAATACTGCCAGAAAGACCCAAAGATGCTAGAAATAACAGCTACATATTCCAGAAATACTGTCAGAAAGACCCAAAGATGCTAGAAATAACAGCTACATATTCCAGAAATACTATCAGAAAGACCCAAAGATGCTAGAAATAACAGCTAGATATTCCAGAAATAGCAGCTACATATTCCAGAAATACAGTCAGAAAGACAAAGTAGATAAATGGGACTAAAAAGGCGTTGTTTAAGTTGTACAACATGCTGTTTTAAATTACATATATATTGTCTGTTCATTTGTTTTTTTTCCAATGAATCTGATTAACGAGGAAAATAATTATTTCTGAAACGAGAGATATATTTTAGGAATGAGATGGCAGTGGGTGTGACGGACGGCCAGGTATAAACAAAATATTGAATGACATCCATGTGACATTTCAATATAGAAGAGAATAACCGACCAATGAAGAAAGTTTGACGTGTTCAGTTGACCTACTAGAAATAACAAACAAATCTCTCTCAACATTCCGTCTTTAAAACGTGGTAAGAGGCTATATAGTCATAAATTTTAGGAGACTGGTTGTTTTGAAAGACGGGATAGTCATGACCAGAATGTCTTGGATTACAAAGAACAGTTTACAACTGACATGCAGCTAAATAATAACTGGAAAAAAAAACTGGGGAAACCCTGTCATTAAAACACAAGAGAAACCTTTTAGGAGCCCAGCTATAACTACACACATGTATATATATATATATATATATATATATATATATATATGTGTGTGTGTGTGTGTGTGTGTGTGTGTGTATATATATATATAGTCCAGAATTAGCCGTCGAAACGGCTTGAGCTCAGCCGTCGGGGTCCTACTCGTTCCTATTACCCACTCTACTACCCTAAGTATTGAGTACTTTGGTGCGTTATGGTCCACCTGATTCCTTACCACATTTCCTTCGTTATATATATATATACAGGATTGGTGTAGGTAGCTCAATCGTATGATATTAAAAGAGGGAAGCTGATGGTAGAAGAGGTCAGCTAGAACTCCATATATGTGTGAGCTGTAACAACAATGTGTTATTGTTGTCACTTGTTACTTTGAACTATATCGATTACTTTAATAATCGTTATTTACCGATATTAATATATTAATTGTTTCTAGAAATGGGGAGGGGAAATTCGATTAGATCGACTCCAGTGCATTACTGGTACTTTATTTTATCGACCCTGTAACGTTGAAAGACATGACAGGATTTAAACTCAAAACGTAAAGGGCCGTAACTCTATGCTAGTTGATCAGATATGTTTTATGGAGTTAACAATACCTTATGATTGTCTAGTTTTGGTTTACTGTTTAACATTTACCAACAAAATTAATAATTTAAATAACAGCTCATAAAAAAAATCATTTTTGCAATGATTTTTTCCATACATAATGTGTATGGCGGGGGGTGGGGGGTAATAACATGATTAATGTTGATTGTTATATACATTAGTGTTGTTATATATATTAGTGTTGTTATATACATTAGTGTTGTTATATATATTAGTGTTGTTATATACATTAGTGTTGTTATATATATTAGTGTTGTTATATACATTAGTGTTATATATATACATTAGTGTTGTTAGATCTATATATATATATGAATGCAGAAATGTATAGTAAGTATAATATATATCTTTATATCTATATATTAATTATAAAGTTGTAGCTGCCATACAGCAAGTACTATTCGAGTTGTTTGAGGCAATCACAAAGCATTCAATGGGGCGAAAAGTTAGTACATTATTCGTCCAAAGTAAACACAACAGTTAAAATGTGTGACACCAGGAAAAACGACTGAAAACAGTGGCCATAGTATACCACAACAACGATAAATACAGAAATATATATATCATGACAGGCTGAATGAGATGGGGCCCAGAACCCAACGAAACTTGAGTACCTGTTTATATCACTGTTGTAATTATTTATACTAAACTCGTCCTATGGACTGAGTGCTCTTACCCTTGGGTATTTCCACCAAACTTTTACTACAGTATATATATGGTGGAGAAAGCAAGACATTTAATAACAAGATTTGTTATTTTCTCCACCATATATTTCTGAATATACCCGCTCTGCTTATCTTCTGTACATTAAGTCTCCTTAGATATTAACTCCACTTTAATATTTAATCTCGCATCTTTAAGCATTGAACACGCTTCGCTTCGGCTAAAGGCATTGAACATATATCATAGTTCTTTCTCCTAAATATAAATGTCTCTTATTTTGATATATATATATATATACGTGCGTATATGCAATTTTATGATATATATGTCTGTATAAATGAATCAGTGATTCAGACGTAGTACCAGATATTTAGCAAGTGTTAACAAGTAAATAAATAGATGAGCTATGGAAGTAAAATAAATAATTGCCAACGTGTTACCTGAGGTTGGTGTTGCCAATCTGTACGGTCGGCCATCGCTGTGACGTCACTCTCTTCCTCTCTCTCTCTATTTCTCCCTCTCTTTCTCTATCTATCTGTCGTCACTCTCTTCCTCTCTCTCTCTATTTCTCCCTCTCTTTCTCTATCTATCTGTCGTCACTCCCTTCCTCTCTCTCTCTATTTCTCCCTCTCTTTCTCTATCTATCTGTCGTCACTCTCTTCCTCTCTCTCTCTCTATTTCTCCCTCTCTTTCTCTATCTATCTGTCGTCACTCTCTTCCTCTCTCTCTCTATTTCTCCCTCTCTTTCTCTATCTATCTGTCGTCACTCTCTTCCTCTCTCTCTCTATTTCTCCCTCTCTTTCTCTATCTATCTGTCGTCACTCTCCCACCCTCTATTTCTCTCTCTCTGTCTATCTGTTGTCACTATCCCACCCTCTATTTCTCCCTCTCTATCTATCTGTCGTCTCTTTCCCCCTCTCCTCTCTGTTACTTTACAAACGAGACTTCAGCGAGACTTCTTCCAACAACATGAACCGGCGGACTTTTTCAATTATTCCTATCATCTTTTTTAAAGATTAATGCTCGCCGTTTTCCTTTAATTATATATACACATGTATATACTATATAAAACAGTGATGAAGAGGAAAGGTAAGTTAAACAATAAACAATCGGTGATTATGATTCGGGACACGTTTTATTTTTTCTCCCTCGTGTCTCAGTTCAGTTTGTTTTACAATGTCACCAATTTAAAGGGGAGAGGGAAAGTCGATTAAATCGATCCCCGGTGTGTTACTGGTACTTTATTTTATCGACCTCCGTAAGGATGAAAGGCAAAGTTAACCTCGGCGGGTTTTGAACTCAGATAATAATAATAATGGTTTCTAATTTAGGACAGAAGAAAGTCAATTACATCAACCTCAGTATTTGACTGGTACTTTATTTCATCTATGAATCAAAAGAACCCTTAACGAAATATTACAAAGCATTTCGTCCGATGCTTTAACTGTTTTACCAATGGAAGTTGTGATTTCTTTTATTGGCTTCAAGGGCCTAATGTACGTCTACGGTGCTATAAATCCATTTTAAAAAACACTGTTCATAGGTGTCCCTAGTCATTTAGACATAATCTTAAGGATTTGAAAAACAATTCACTGGTGATAGCTTGGTACCTTGAGGAGTCCATTCTTACTTGATTTCAAGCATTTTATTAGTTTCCTGTTATAATTCGGTTCATATCTGATGCATTATAGGAGTTTATTAAATCAACCTTATTACAGGACTGGTACTTTATATTATTGACCATGGAATGATGAACGACAAAGATGACTGCAGAATTCAACATCTCTGTCAAAATATATTTAGCAATTAAAAGACAATGGGATCATAACCCCTACCATCAAATGGAGCAACGTGGCAAAGATGAAAGCCTAGGGTGAATGAGGCATGGGATGTCACTTATGTACCACTGAAAAACTAAATATCCTTACCTCATCAACAAACATTTTGAACTCATAAGCCTATGTCAATTCAATCATATCCACCCACTGCCCCATGATTACCTAATGGATAACAATGTGTACTGGATTGTGCAAATTCCCAGTTGGAACAAATAACCGTTATAGACATTAATGTGGTCTGAAACAATTTTACTGTTTTAGGTTATTTTGGTCCCTCGGCTAACTTTTCATTTATTTACGACTTCTTTATTTATGTTGTTACTTCGTACGTTTCTACACAGGACAGCAGATTCTTCATTGATCTTTTTCATTGACTGCGCATTTAAACTTTTTGTTGTCACACTTCTTGAAGTGTACTAGGTAAACAAGTGCTTTATTTTTTTGCTGCAAAAAATATGTACATCTCCCTGTTCTATTCATTACTGATTTATTCTCGGACTAGACCGACATATTTTATTGAAATCCAATTAGCCAGTCCTGTTTCTGACTATTAGCTTAACATGTGTGTAAAGTTTCATCATGATCGGATCACTGGTGTTGGCGCCAACTGGTTATACACAGATATTGCCATTTATATAGTAGATAATATAAATACAATAATATAAAAGAGAGATGTTTGTTGGTTGGTTCCTTCGCACAAAAACATTAGTGGCTGGGGTAGGGACCAGATTTTACTGGGTTTATTGTTGGAGAGAGGGGGTAGAATTAGTGGCTGGGGTAGGGACCAGATTTTACTGGGTTTATTGTTGGAGAGAGGGGGTAGAATTAGTGGCTGGGGTAGGACCAGATTTTTCATGTGGCCTTGTCTTATTACCAGTTGTTGGAGAGAGGCGGTACAATTTATATCTGGCTGTTCCTATTCTCAGGGTCACAAACCTGCATCCCAGTTATAACCCTAATAATAATTGTTTCTACTTTAGGCACAAGGCCAGCAAATACCCAGTACATTACTGGTACTTTATTTTATCGACCCCCATAAGGATGAAAGGCAAAGTTAAACTCAAAAGGATTTGAACTCAGACTGTAAAGGGACGTAACTATGCTAGAAAGCATGGCGTCCAACCCTCTACCGATACTGCCAGAATTAACCAAGTTGTTATTGTTTTTTTACACAACTCCACTGTGATATTCTAATATTTCATTGAAATATTTTCAGATGAGTGAAAATGTAGCTGAGATCTTGACAACATCTAGCCAGCCTGCCTCAGGCCACCCAACTTCTGGCCAGTCTGCCTCAGGCCACCCAACTACTGACCAACCTGCCTCAGAAGAACTAACTACTGACCAGCCTGCCTCAGGCCACCCAACTTCTGGCCAACCTGCCTCAGGCCACCCAACTTCTGGCCAACCTGCCTCAAGCCACCCAACTACTGACCAAGCTGCCTCAGAAGAACTAACTACTGACCAGCCTGCCTCAGGCCACCCAACATCTAGCCAGCCTGCCTCAGGCCACCCAACTTCTGGCCAGCCTGCCTCAGGCCACCCAACTTTTGGCCAGCCTGCCTCAGGCCACCCAACTTCTGGCCAGCCTGCCTCAGGCCACCCAACTTCTGGCCAGCCTGCCTCAGGCCACCCAACTACTGACCAGCCTGCCTCAGGCCACCCAACTTCTGGCCAGCCTGCCTCAGGCCACCCAACTTCTGGCCAGCCTGCCTCAGGCCACCCAACTTCTGGCCAGCCTGCCTCAGGCCACCCAACTTCTAGCCAGCCTGCCTCAGGCCACCCAACTTCTAGCCAGCCTGCCTCAGGCCACCCAACTTCTGGCCAGCCTGCCTCAGGCCACCCAGCATCAAATCACCCTGTTTCAAGTCAACCAGTGTCTGACCACCCTGCTTCAAACTACCCGTCAGACAATGTAAGGTCAGAACACTCAGAAATTGATGAGAGACCACATATACCAGAGTTGTTATCTGATGACAGGGATGAATATGTATGTTGAATTCAAATTTCATTTTTATTTCTATCTCTTATTCTTTGCCCATTTATTCCTGAGTGGGTTTTGGGGGCAGACTCTTTAAACACTCCTTCCAGCGGGTCCTGTTAAAAGCATCCGTCTCCAACTGATCTGGCTGAATCCCCATCTTTATTGGGGTCTAGCCCTTGGTCGGTTTTGCCCATAAAATCTCTCCAGCGATTCTTTTCTGAGACATTCTAACCACTTGCCCCTAGTATTGGAGCTGTGATCTCTCAATTCGAAGGAGCCTCATTTCAGCCACTTGTATTCGAGATTGTATCCTTTCGGTCATTACCCAAGATTCATGACCATAGGGTTGACATGAGTACTAAGTTGAAGATAGTGAGTTTGGCTTTTGCACCTACTTCCTTTCTTCTGATTACTAAATGCTGAAGCTGGCGCATTACTGCATCAGCTCCTGCAATTCTTCCTCTTAATTCAGCCTCCTGCCTTCCATCACTTGTGAATACAGCCCTGAGATACTTGAACTTCTCCACTTGCTTTAGTGGAACTCCATTCACATGTAGATTGCACTGCACAGGCTTCCTTGAGAGGACGAATGTCTCCGTTTTTGCTGCACTGATTTTCATTCCAGCCATGCAGCACTCAGCATCAAACCTATTGAGTGCACCTTCTGTCGAGTTAAGTCGTCTGCTAACTGCAGCCAACTGATTTTACACCCACTTGTCATGATACCACTTCCAACTCGGATGTGGATGGCAATCCTGTTTATCTCTTCTCTAACTAGATTTGTCAGCATGATTGACATGTGGTATAGTGTGGTTAAGGTGATTGACATGTGGTATAGTATAGTTAAGGTGACTGACATGTGACAGGTACCAACAAGCTAATGTGATTAAGAAGTTCACTTTACAACTACATGACTTCAAGTTTACTGCGTGGTACCTTGGACAAATGTTAGCTACTTTAACTTCAAGTTGACATACTTTGTAACTGAAATTTAGTAGACAGCAACCAACTGTGTTACCACCTAGAAAGATTTGCTACTTATTTTATCAATCTCCATCAAACTGCTAAGTTACAGGACATAAAGAACACCAGTTTTTTAGGTGACTTCAGGAAAAGAAATCAAGAGAAGTGGACACATGTACATATATGTATGTAGGCTGTTGATGATTTCATCCAACCAATGGAAGCCCTTAGCAGCATCACCTCAAATTCCATTCTCCATCAAGTTTTACTTTTCTCAAATGCATCTGATGATTTAGACGTGTTTTCATCTTGAAACCTCTAGTATTGCAGTGTTGAGAATATATATATATATATATATATATATATATATATATATACACACATGCAGTTTGCTTCAGCAGAGTTTCCATCTACCAACTTCCACTCACAAGTAATTGATTTACTCAAGATTATAGCAGAAGATAGTTGCCAATTCTGCCACAAAAATAAAACCAAAGCTGAGACAACATTGTTACATAACTTAACCACACAGTATAGATACCTATTAACAATCTTCCCCAGATATTTCAAAATTTAACCATTTTAATACGATAGCATGTGAAATTTCCCCTAATTCTACATTACAAAATTGTGTGTGATATGATGTTAGCAGGGTAAACAGACATTAAATGATGATAATGATTTATCTAAAATTTGCCTTTCATCCTTACGGGGTCGATAAAATAAAGTACCAGTAAAGCACTGGAATAATTGCTGGCCTTGTGCCAAAAGAAGAAACAATTATCATTTTATAAGTTATGCTCCAAACACCAACTTAATAATGAGCAAGTTATATTATTAAATCCCTCGAAATACTTGATTGTTTTCAAAATTATCAGCAGTGACTTTCAGAAATATGGTATCAAAACTTAATTATTTAAATAATTTTCATTGTACTAATTGCAACTTATCCTTTTTGATAGCAATCCAGCTGAAACTGATTCTGGTTCTATGAAACAAAGCCACCACTTTTAAAAGGCTCTTAAATCAAAGTTTTCCAGTGTAATTTTATATAAGAAACATGAAATAATGTTTTTAGTTAATCACTCAAAATCCTTCATTAATTAACTTTTTGTATTTCATTATAAATCTGGTGATGTAAGGGCAGCTAATGTTGTGTTATTTGTATTATTTATTTAAGTCCAACTCTAGTGATGTCCAAGAAATACATGTTTCCTTTGGAAGAAGACCAAATCTACCATTTATATTAATTGATTCTGTGAGTAAACCAACATTTCTCCATAGAAACATAATTTCATTTGTTCATTTCCAACTAATGCTTTTCAGCTTTAATTAGATCAACAATTTGGAGGTAAGGGACAAGTTAATTTTACGAACCCCAGTGCATGACTGGTATTTGATTTTATCAACCCTGGAAGGATGAAAGGATAAGTTGACCTCATTAGGATTTGAACTTAGAATGTAAAGAGCCAGAACAAATTTGTCTGACACTTTAACCACTCTGCAAAGCCACTGACCTCTTTCTTGACTTTTTTTTTCAAAAATAATGAAATAGGATTTGTATCGTGTGTCCCCTGATTTTTAGACTAGATACACCACATGTGTGCCTCATGGGGATTTGTATCGTGTGTATCTCATGGCAGTCAGCAAAAGGGACAGGTATCAGGAAGGGCATCCAGTCATAAGACATTACCTCATAATGTCAAAGTCCACACAGCCATGCCTGCACCTATAGAAACATATTTTCTCAATTTCCCCAATGTTTCATAAATTGACCAGATGTTATATATATATATATATATACATATATATATATATATATATGTGTGTGTGTGTGTGTATATGATATATATATATATATATGTTTATATATATGTGTGTGTGTGTGTATGATATATATATATATATATGTGTGTGTGTGCAGAAGGTTCAGTAAATCCGAAGGAAACTGGTGAGAATACCAAGACCAACACTCGATGTAGAGCAGAGTGTATATAATAACAAAGTGGAGGTGTTACATAGGAGATTTATTGCTCAATCCTGGTTACAAATGTTTCTCAAGCAACTGGCTCGTGACCTGGGTTGGCACCCCAGACCAGACTCCAAGTCTGCTTGATCCTCAGACCAGTGTTAACACAATAAAAATCACATAAAATCTGTGGACAAACCAGCTAGACACAAACAAGCATATAGAATGACCAATCATGGACCTAGAATTCAACAGACACATATAACTTTAATATTAGAGTTCAATAAAGCAGACATAAAAATGATGATAATAAACTAATGTGTATATTTTTCTGCAATTCTGCCAGTCTGAAGAAAGCACTGATTCCAATGATGTCAATGATGAGGTGCAGAGAGAACCCTCTCCTGGGGGGAGTGTTATCACAGCAGGAGGAAATGATGAAAACACTTCCAACAACAACAACCACGGTCCAACTGAAGAAACTCTACCGCCTCAAGCAAACAGTACACCCACTTCAGCTACTGATAATGTCTTTCAGACCCCTAAGAGGCGCCGAATTGATTCTCCAGCAAATCCAAATCCTCTCCAAGAAAGTAATTTGGAGGAAAACGACGAGGTAAGTTGAAAGAAGTACCATATATACTTGTGTACAAGACACATTCTTGGTTCATTATTTGACTCCCATATAAGGTATTGTAGGTCCAGTCATCATCATCATCATCATTTTTACATAGGTTGGACATGTCTTTCTCAGCGCGGTATCTCTCCACACGTTGCAATCATTTGTCATCTCCTCTGTGTGTCTCTGCCCAGGTCTTTCTTGGTCTACCTCTACCATGGCAACTTCCCACTGGGATTTCCTGGCACTTCATTGTCCATACATATCACATGTCCAAACTAATGCAGTCTTCTCTCCTGCACACCACCTCAGGTACCTCTTAAACCCAGCTTCTTCCTCATCTTGTCCAAACTCTGCCTTTCTCTCACACATTGCACATCCAATGGAACATGGTTACTTCATTTCTCTCCAGTCTACACATGTCCATTGTAGTCAGCCCATGTTTCACTACCATGTTGCACCACATGTTTCACTACCATGTTGCACCACATGTTTCACTACCATGCAGCATCACACTTTGCACACAGGCATCATACAGCCTTCCTTTTGTAAGTAGGAAGAAACCTTTTGTTGTCAAAAGTGGGAGCAATTCTCTAAACTTCTTCCATCCTCTCCTTATTCTAGCTATTATATTCTCAGTATACTCTCCTCCGCTGCTAATTAGGTCACCTAGATAGCAGACGCCACCCACATCTATGGGTTTTTCCTGTGATGAAAAGGTTTATATCATTAGCAGTCTTCCTCTTGATTACTCCTGTGTATCTTTTACATGCAAAGTTCTCCCCTCCTGTTAGTCTACTCCTTATCCCACTACATCTCTTGTGTACCCAAGATTTACATTGTGTACATTGTATGAATTTTATGCTTACTCCTTTTGTACTTATTGATCAGGGCTACTTCCCTAAAATAATCAGGGTCCTATCTTCTTTCCTGCTCACTAGCACTTTAGTTTTGGCTTAGCTTACTCTCAGACCCTTTGATTCCAAATTCTGTTTTCACACAGGGAACTTATTTTTTAGTTCTTTTATGAATTCAACAATAAGGACCAAATCATCTGCATAGAGAAGTTCCCATGGGCAGTTGTAAACTTCTCTGTTATGGCCTGGAGGACTAAGAACTGAATCTTGATGAACTCTTACCGGTACCTTGAATTACTCACTAAACTCATTTCCTACTCTCACTTTACTGACAGCTGCTTTGTACATAGCTTGCACTGCTCTCACAAGCCATTCTTCTACACCTAGTTTCTTTAAAGACCACCAGATAATGGATTGAGGTACTTTGTCAAAGGCCTTTTCTAGATCCAGAAAAGCTAAATATAGTGACTTATTCTTGGCTAGGAACTTCTCATGTAGTTGCCTCACTAAAAGGAGGACATCTGTAGTACTTTTCCCACGCATGAAACCAAACTGCATCTCATCTAATTTGACTCTTTCCCTAACCATGAAAAATTTTGGAAATGCTGCCATAATATGATAGGGGACCGCGAGGCATCCGGTAAATGGTAATGGGACCGCCGAGAAAAAAGTTTGGGAACCACTGATTTAGTGGGACCTGAGTATCTGTTACACTCCTATTTTACATACAATATTCTTGGCTCAGATAAGGTTTTGTAGGTTCTATAGATGGGTCACACCTCATTTTACAGGTCCAGTAGATAAGCTCCACCCCCAATTTACATGTCCAATAGATAAGCCACACCTCCAATTTACAGGTTTAATAGATAAGCCACACCCCAATTTACTGGTTCAATAGATAAGCCCCACCCCAATTTACATGTCCAGTAGATTAGTCACACCCCCCAATTTACATGTCCAGTAGATAAGCCACATTTGACATGATTTGATGATATTGTTTTGTTGATTCCAATTTCTTGCAGAGCTGCTCAATTTGTTTCGAGCCGTGGACAACTTCAGGGAAACATCGACCAGCTTCTCTCAAATGTGGTCACCTGTTTGGTCAAAGGTAATTGCCTGTTTAATAGAAATGAAATGAAGGTGTATATGTAATATAAAGAAGGAATGTATATAATGAATATAGGGGTGTGTATATAATAGAAATAGTGTTAGTAGTACCATAGTAATTAGAGTCATGGCTGTGTGGTTGAAAGGTTCAGTACCACTGTGTGGGACATAGAATAAGTGGCATTTACTATAGTCTTAAGTTGCTTTCTGGTAGCCAGGGAAACTGCTAAAAAGATTTGCACGGGTCTCCTGACCTCCCAGACAGGCTGGGGCCTGCATCTCACATTCTACCAAGTGCATCGAAGTTATGTCTTTGACACAACTGAAGGGTCCTCCCAACCCTTTGTTTGGCGAGCTTTCTATGGCTCGATGCCCTTCCTATCACCAACTGAGTATGTTTAGTGTGTTGATCACCAACACTAGGAAGGTCATCATGTCCTTGACATGACTAAAGGGGCTACTCCTTATTTGGCAAGCTTTCTAAGATACATAAATATATGTGTGTGCCAGTCATCACAAATTTCATAACTAAAAACAAACCTGAAGCCTGTCTCAAACCTGGAGGCACATCAGGTTGGTGTTGGTGCCTTGTCCCAGTTTCTGTGACATGAAGTGACCGAGAGTGGAGGGGTCATCAGATTGGTGCCTTGTCCCATTTTCTGTTGCATGAAGTGACTGAGAGTACAAGTAGTTCAGCAAACATCAAAGATAGTTAAACTAAAGTACAGGTTGGTGTCAGGGAGAGCCTCTGACCCTTAGAAAACCTGCCTAAAAAGTCTCATCCTGCAAATCTCATAGAAAGAATGGTGATGATGGTGATTGATTGACAAACTTGTTAGTGCAGACAAGACATTAGAGACATTGACAAACTTGTGTGTCAGACAAGATAATAGAGAGGTTGACAAACTTGTTAGTGCCAGACAAGACATTGGAGAGGTTGACAAACTTGTTAGTGCCAGACAAGACATTGGAGAGGTTGACAAACTTGTTAGTCTCAGACAAAATTTTTTGCAGCATTTAATTATGGCTCTAAATTCTGGGTTCAAATCCTTTTGTTGATAAAATAAAACACCAATCATGTACTGGAGCCGATTTGACCAACTTTCCCTTTCCCCTTAATCTTCCTGATATCAAATGACCCCTGCTTCTATGATACTAAACTATTTACTTCTAAGTTTTTATATCCATCTAAAATCCTTTCATCAGAATTTTATACAAGAACCGTTAAGTTATGTTCCAAACACCAGCTTAGTAATGAGAAAGTTTGTTATATTACTAAATCCAACCAAATTCTTGATCTTCTTCGCCCACTTATTCCTGAGAGGGTTGTCGGGGCCAGAGTCCTCAAACATTCCCTCAGGCGGATCCCCAGGTGAGACCAGCCAAGCTCATGGATGTTATCCAACCATCTACCCCTGGGTCTCCTGTCAGTTGGTTTGGCTCGTAAAATCTGTCCAGCGATTCTTTCCTAAGATATTCTAACCACATGTCCATAGTATTGGAACTGTGATCTCTCAATTCGTAACAACTCTACCTGGAGAGTCTCTCTGATATTTAAGATATGCACTTTATTGAGTAATGTTTCTCCAAAGATCCTCCAGGAGAACCCCATTTCAGCCGCTTGTATTCGCAATCGTATTCTTTTAGACATTATCAAGATTCATGACCATAGGTAAGGGTTGTCACAAAAACCGAATTGAAGATAGCGAGTTTGGCTTTTACACCTACCTCCCTTCTTCTGATTACTGAATATTGAAGTTGGCGCATTACTGCACCAGCTCCTGCAATTCTTGCACTTAATTCTTGATTATTTTCAAAATCATTTGGAACTCACATATATAAATGCAGTGCCTTTCATAATATATGATAATGAAAGAGTTAAATCTGCTGGCCTAGTGCCTAAAACTAGAAATTATTATTATAATCATTATTAATATTTAATTTTCCTGAGGTCTACTTTGCCTTTCATCCTTCCAGAGTGAATAAAGTACCAGTTATGTATTGGGATCAATTTAATCAACATACCCTCCTTCATATTGCTGGCCTTGTTCCTAAATTATAATTCATTATTAACCCTTTTGAAGTGACTGCAGCATTAGGTGAAGTTATGACTGAGTTATTCTAATGGATAACTTGCTGCCACAGACCACATGACATGGAATGATTGGAAGGAATGGTGACCCCAATCTAAATGTGAATGGAGAGGCCTTATTAAATTATTGTTCTAGCAATGGATTCTCTATTATGAACTTCTTCCAAGACAGAGACATCCATAAATATACATGATGTCAGGAGAATCAGGGACAGACATCAATAAGAGATTTTGTTATTGTCTCTGATCTCTTTGGTTCTGTGCTGAATAGAATACTTTAAAAGTGTTTCATTTGATGTTGAAAATAATCAAGAATTTGGAAGGTTTTAGTAAAATAACTGTTTCATTGATGTTTAAAACATAATAATTCTTGATAGAGTTATTCTCTTAGAGGGTCCAGATGGAGAGGGTTGCTTCTGGCCCTCTGGAAGGTGTGTCTCACCATTCTGACTCTACAATCTCCTCATCCCATCCATACAGGAATAAGTGGGTAAAGAACACAATAAAATTATGATAGAATGTTTTGATATATATATGAAGGGTTTATGAGAGAAACAGATGTGGAGGCAAGTTACTATTAAAACTGGTTAATATTGTATTTCTTTATATTGTGTTAGCTGCATTGAAAGATGGTTGAGAGGTGAAGGTCAGAAATGTCCACACTGTAACAGTAAAGCCAAAAGAACTGATATAAGGATCATATTTGCCAAAAGTATCCGGGTATGTACTTACTTTATTAAAGTAGAATTGTATGTCTATGTATATATATATATATATATATGTATGTATGTGTGTGTGTGTGTGTGTGTGTGTGTGTAATGGCCATGTTCGATATGTAGAAAAGGAGTTGGTAAAAACTCTATAGAATGTACACAATGCAGATCTTGGGTACACAAGAGGTCTAGTGGGATAGCAGGCAAACTAACAGGAAAGGAAAACTTCATATGTAGTAGATGTTCAGGGAAATTTGATAGAAGTGTCAGTGTTAGGTACATTTTTCAAATGCAGGTGGGATCTATAGAGGTGGTTGATAGCTTCCGGTACCTAGGTGATCAGATTAGCAAGGGAGGAGGATGCTCCAATGCCATAGTATCTAGAATAAGGACAGGATGGAAGAAGTTTAGGGAGCTGCTTCCTCTGTTGACAACAAAAGGTTTCTCCCTATGAATGAAAGGTCGGTTGTATGATGACTGTGTGAGATATGGGCAGCAACTATAGAAGATATGCGAAGGCTGGAGAGAAATAAAGCAAGCCTGCTCCAATGTGCGTGAGTTGAGAGTGAAACTGTATATAAGAGGAATATACTATTGTGTGCAGGAGAGAAGACTGCGTTGGTACGGCCATGTCACGTGCATGGAAAATGACAGCTGGGTGAAGAAGTGCCAAGAAATCCCGGTGGAAGGAAGACGCAGTAGAGGAAGACCACGAAAAACATGAGCGGAGGTGGCGAGAGCTGACGTTTAATGTCCACTTTCCCTGCTAGCATGGGTTAAACAGGTGTTCAGGGACTAAAGTAAGGCTACTGATCTCCCAGATAGGTCAGGGGTCAGTATCTTGCTTACATGTATCTTCTTTATTATCGATCTCTGTTTACCAGCCACTGGACACATGTGAACGTGACAGAGCTTTACAAGAACTGGCTCAAAGTAAGCAAAGGAATGGTGAGATCAAGATGGAAATGGCTGAACTTGGCTGCAAGTATCAAATGGAATGTTCCAAACTACGCACAGAACTTCAAGAGGCCAAAAACGAAATTAAATACCTCAGGTGACTTTCTTTCATTAATTATTCTGTAGAAACTATTTCTGATTATTTTGGCATGTGGCCTGGTGCTTAGGGTGGTGGACTCAATCGGAATCATAGGCTCATGTGTTTGGTTCCTTGATTGGGGAGTGTGTTGTGTTCTTGAATAAGATGCTTCTTTTTATATTGCTTTTTCATATTGGGGTTGGGCCCCTATCATTAAAACACTTGAAAAACCACCTATGAGATGTAACCTTGTAAGAGGCCAGCATAGGTGGGCAGGTACACTGGTTTTCACCTGACTTCCATTTTTGGCTCTGGGACATTATTCTACCATTCCCTGACTTCTGCTGGCTAAACTTAGTGAAGGATAGGATGCTTGAAGTGGAGATGGGCACCACCAAGTCCTTCCAAGGTTCATTGAAATGCTATGATGAAACATCTATAGTGGCACTACTGCTGCAACAATAACTTCATTCATTAAGATGGTATTGGAGGTGTGTGGCCTAGTGGTATGGGCATTGGACTTATAATCATAATGTCATGGGTTCAATTCCTAGACTGGGTTGAGAAAAACACATTGGTCCAGTATACTATGCTGGGGAGATGTCATGTTGAGAGAGGAGTCTTGTACTCACAGTCACTTCACGCCACAGAAACCGGGATCGGTCTGATGATAACCAGCTGGAGACGGACTTTAGATCTTTTGTGATTGTTCTTGATACAGTCAAACATCTACAGTGTCACCCTAGCAACTACAGTGTCATCCTAACAACTACAGTGTCATCCTAACAACTACAGTGTCACCCTAATAACTACAGTGTCACCCTAATTACAGTGTCACCCTAATAACTACAGTGTCACCCTAGCAACTACAGTGTCACCCTAATAACTACAGTGTCACCCTAGCAACTACAGTGTCACCCTAACAACTACAGTGTCACCCTAATAACTACAGTGTCACCCTAGCAACTACAGTGTCACCCTAATTACAGTGTCACCCTAATAACTACAGTGTCACCCTAACAACTACAGTGTCACCCTAACAACTACAGTGTCATCCTAACAACTACAGTGTCACCCTAATAACTACAGTGTCACCCTAGCAACTACAGTGTCACCCTAATTACAGTGTCACCCTAATAACTACAGTGTCACCCTAACAACTACAGTGTCACCCTAACAACTACAGTGTCACCCTAACAACTACAGTGTCACCCTAATAACTACAGTGTCACCCTAACAACTACAGTGTCACCCTAACAACTACAGTGTCACCCTAATAACTACAGTGTCACCCTAATAACTACAGTGTCACCCTAACAACTACAGTGTCACCCTAACAACTACAGTGTCACCCTAACAACTACAGTGTCACCCTAACAACTACAGTGTCATCCTAACAACTACAGTGTCACCTAACAACTACAGTGTCACCTAACAACTACAGTGTCACCCTAACAACTACAGTGTCACCCCCTAACAACTACAGTGTCATCCTAATAACTACAGTGTCATCCTAATAACTACAGTGTCACCCTAATTACAGTGTCACCCTAGCAACTACAGTGTCACCCTAACAACTACAGTGTCACCCTAATAACTACAGTGTCACCCTAACAACTACAGTGTCACCCTAATAACTACAGTGTCACCCTAACAACTACAGTGTCATCCTAACAACTACAGTGTCATCCTAACAACTACAGTGTCACCCTAACAACTACAGTGTCACCCTAATAACTACAGTGTCACCCTAACAACTACAGTGTCATCCTAACAACTACAGTGTCACCCTAATAACTACAGTGTCACCCTAATAACTACAGTGTCACCCTAACAACTACAGTGTCACCCTAATAACTACAGTGTCACCCTAACAACTACAGTGTCACCCTAATAACTACAGTGTCACCCTAACAACTACAGTGTCACCCTAACAACTACAGTGTCATCCTAACAACTACAGTGTCACCCTAACAACTACAGTGTCACCCTAATAACTACAGTGTCATCCTAACAACTACAGTGTCATCCTAACAACTACAGTGTCACCCTAATAACTACTGTGTCACCCTAGCAACTACAGTGTCACCCTAATTACAGTGTCACCCTAACAACTACAGTGTCACCCTAATAACTACAGTGTCACCCTAACAACTACAGTGTCACCCTAATAACTACAGTGTCACCCTAACAACTACAGTGTCACCCTAACTACAGTGTCACCCTAACTACAGTGTCACCCTAACAACTACAGTGTCACCCTAACAACTACAGTGTCACCCTAACAACTACAGTGTCACCCTAACAACTACAGTGTCATCCTAACAACTACAGTGTCATCCTAACAACTACAGTGTCACCTAACAACTACAGTGTCACCTAACAACTACAGTGTCACCCTAACAACTACAGTGTCACCTAACAACTACAGTGTCACCCTAACAACTACAGTGTCATCCTAACAACTACAGTGTCATCCTAACAACTACAGTGTCACCCTAACAACTACAGTGTCATCCTAACAACTACAGTGTCATCCTAATAACTACAGTGTCACCTAACAACTACAGTGTCACCCTAACAACTACAGTGTCACCTAACAACTACAGTGTCATCCTAACAACTACAGTGTCACCCTAACAACTACAGTGTCATCCTAATAACTGCAGTGTCACCCTAACAACTACAGTGTCACCCTAACAACTACAGTGTCACCCTAACAACTACAGTGTCACCCTAACAACTACAGTGTCACCTAACAACTACAGTGTCACCCTAACAACTACAGTGTCATCCTAACAACTACAGTGTCATCCTAACAACTACAGTGTCACCTAACAACTACAGTGTCACCCTAACAACTACAGTGTCACCTAACAACTACAGTGTCACCCTAACAACTGCAGTGTCACCCTAACAACTACAGTGTCATCCTAACAACTGCAGTGTCACCCTAATAACTACAGTGTCACCCTAACAACTACAGTGTCACCCTAACAACTACAGTGTCACCCTAATAACTACAGTGGCACCTAACAACTACAGTGTCACCCTAACAACTACAGTGTCATCCTAACAACTGCAGTGTCACCCTAACAACTACAGTGTCACCCTAACAACTACAGTGTCACCCTAATAACTACAGTGGCACCTAACAACTACAGTGTCATCCTAACAACTGCAGTGTCACCCTAACAACTACAGTGTCACCCTAACAACTACAGTGTCACCCTAACAACTACAGTGTCACCCTAACAACTACAGTGTCATCCTAACAACTGCAGTGGCACCTAACAACTACAGTGTCATCCTAACAACTACAGTGTCATCCTAACAACTACAGTGTCATCCTAACAACTACAGTGTCATCCTAACAACTACAGTGTCACCCTAACAACTACAGTGTCACCCTAACTACAGTGTCACCCTAACAACTACAGTGGCACCTAACAACTACAGTGTCATCCTAACAACTACAGTGTCACCCTAACAACTACAGTGGCACCTAACAACTACAGTGTCATCCTAACAACTACAGTGTCACCTAACAACTACAGTGGCACCTAACAACTACAGTGTCATCCTAACAACTACAGTGTCACCCTAACAACTACAGTGGCACCTAACAACTACAGTGTCATCCTAACAACTACAGTGTCACCCTAATAACTACAGTGGCACCTAACAACTACAGTGTCACCCTAATAACTACAGTGTCACCTAACAACTACAGTGTCACCCTAACAACTACAGTGTCACCCTAACAACTACAGTGGCACCTAACAACTACAGTGTCATCCTAACAACTACAGTGTCACCCTAACAACTACAGTGTCATCCTAACAACTACAGTGTCATCCTAACAACTACAGTGTCATCCTAACAACTACAGTGTCATCCTAACAACTACAGTGTCATCCTAACAACTACAGTGTCATCCTAACAACTACAGTGTCATCCTAACAACTACAGTGTCACCCTAACAACTACAGTGTCACCTAACAACTACAGTGTCACCCTAACAACTACAGTGTCATCCTAACAACTACAGTGTCATCCTAACAACTACAGTGTCATCCTAACAACTACAGTGTCATCCTAACAACTACAGTGTCATCCTAACAACTACAGTGTCACCCTAACAACTACAGTGTCACCCTAATAACTACAGTGTCACCCTAACAACTACAGTGTCACCCTAATAACTACAGTGTCACCCTAACAACTACAGTGTCACCCTAACTACAGTGTCACCCTAACTACAGTGTCACCCTAACAACTACAGTGTCACCCTAACAACTACAGTGTCACCCTAACAACTACAGTGTCACCCTAACAACTACAGTGTCATCCTAACAACTACAGTGTCATCCTAACAACTACAGTGTCACCTAACAACTACAGTGTCACCTAACAACTACAGTGTCACCCTAACAACTACAGTGTCACCTAACAACTACAGTGTCACCCTAACAACTACAGTGTCATCCTAACAACTACAGTGTCATCCTAACAACTACAGTGTCACCCTAACAACTACAGTGTCATCCTAACAACTACAGTGTCATCCTAATAACTACAGTGTCACCTAACAACTACAGTGTCACCCTAACAACTACAGTGTCACCTAACAACTACAGTGTCATCCTAACAACTACAGTGTCACCCTAACAACTACAGTGTCATCCTAATAACTGCAGTGTCACCCTAACAACTACAGTGTCACCCTAACAACTACAGTGTCACCCTAACAACTACAGTGTCACCCTAACAACTACAGTGTCACCTAACAACTACAGTGTCACCCTAACAACTACAGTGTCATCCTAACAACTACAGTGTCATCCTAACAACTACAGTGTCACCTAACAACTACAGTGTCACCCTAACAACTACAGTGTCACCTAACAACTACAGTGTCACCCTAACAACTGCAGTGTCACCCTAACAACTACAGTGTCATCCTAACAACTGCAGTGTCACCCTAATAACTACAGTGTCACCCTAACAACTACAGTGTCACCCTAACAACTACAGTGTCACCCTAATAACTACAGTGGCACCTAACAACTACAGTGTCACCCTAACAACTACAGTGTCATCCTAACAACTGCAGTGTCACCCTAACAACTACAGTGTCACCCTAACAACTACAGTGTCACCCTAATAACTACAGTGGCACCTAACAACTACAGTGTCATCCTAACAACTGCAGTGTCACCCTAACAACTACAGTGTCACCCTAACAACTACAGTGTCACCCTAACAACTACAGTGTCACCCTAACAACTACAGTGTCATCCTAACAACTACAGTGGCACCTAACAACTACAGTGTCATCCTAACAACTACAGTGTCATCCTAACAACTACAGTGTCATCCTAACAACTACAGTGTCATCCTAACAACTACAGTGTCACCCTAACAACTACAGTGTCACCCTAACTACAGTGTCACCCTAACAACTACAGTGGCACCTAACAACTACAGTGTCATCCTAACAACTACAGTGTCACCCTAACAACTACAGTGGCACCTAACAACTACAGTGTCATCCTAACAACTACAGTGTCACCTAACAACTACAGTGGCACCTAACAACTACAGTGTCATCCTAACAACTACAGTGTCACCCTAACAACTACAGTGGCACCTAACAACTACAGTGTCATCCTAACAACTACAGTGTCACCCTAATAACTACAGTGGCACCTAACAACTACAGTGTCACCCTAATAACTACAGTGTCACCTAACAACTACAGTGTCACCCTAACAACTACAGTGTCACCCTAACAACTACAGTGGCACCTAACAACTACAGTGTCATCCTAACAACTACAGTGTCACCCTAACAACTACAGTGTCATCCTAACAACTACAGTGTCATCCTAACAACTACAGTGTCATCCTAACAACTACAGTGTCATCCTAACAACTACAGTGTCATCCTAACAACTACAGTGTCATCCTAACAACTACAGTGTCATCCTAACAACTACAGTGTCACCCTAACAACTACAGTGTCACCTAACAACTACAGTGTCACCCTAACAACTACAGTGTCATCCTAACAACTACAGTGTCATCCTAACAACTACAGTGTCATCCTAACAACTACAGTGTCATCCTAACAACTACAGTGTCATCCTAACAACTACAGTGTCATCCTAACAACTAGAGTGTCACCCTAACAACTACAGTGTCACCTAACAACTACAGTGTCATCCTAACAACTACAGTGTCACCCTAACAACTACAGTGTCACCTAACAACTACAGTGTCACCTAACAACTACAGTGTCATCCTAACAACTACAGTGTCATCCTAACAACTACAGTGTCACCCAACAACTACAGTGTCACCTAACAACTACAGTGTCATCCTAACAACTACAGTGTCATCCTAACAACTACAGTGTCATCCTAACAACTACAGTGTCACCCTAACAACTACAGTGTCACCTAACAACTACAGTGGCACCTAACAACTACAGTGTCATCCTAACAACTACAGTGTCATCCTAACAACTACAGTGTCACCCTAACAACTACAGTGTCACCTAACAACTACAGTGTCATCCTAACAACTACAGTGTCACCCTAACAACTACAGTGTCACCTAACAACTACAGTGTCACCTAACAACTACAGTGTCATCCTAACAACTACAGTGTCACCTAACAACTACAGTGTCATCCTAACAACTACAGTGTCACCTAACAACTACAGTGTCACCTAACAACTACAGTGTCATCCTAACAACTACAGTGTCATCCTAACAACTACAGTGTCATCCTAACAACTACAGTGTCACCCTAACAACTACAGTGTCACCTAACAACTACAGTGTCACCTAACAACTACAGTGTCACCCTAACAACTACAGTGTCATCCTAACAACTACAGTGTCATCCTAACAACTACAGTGTCACCCTAACAACTACAGTGTCATCCTAACAACTACAGTGTCACCCTAACAACTACAGTGTCACCTAACAACTACAGTGTCACCTAACAACTACAGTGTCATCCTAACAACTACAGTGTCACCCTAACAACTACAGTGTCATCCTAACAACTACAGTGTCACCCTAACAACTACAGTGTCACCCTAACAACTACAGTGTCACCCTAACAACTACAGTGTCATCCTAACAACTACAGTGTCACCCTAACAACTACAGTGTCACCTAACAACTACAGTGTCATCCTAACAACTACAGTGTCACCTAACAACTACAGTGTCACCTAACAACTACAGTGTCATCCTAACAACTAGTGTCATCCTAACAACTACAGTGTCACCCTAATAACTACAGTGTCACCCTAACAACTACAGTGTCATCCTAACAACTACAGTGTCACCTAACAACTACAGTGTCACCCTAACAACTGCACCACAGGAACCTGATTCGTTAAGATGGTACCTTTTCCCCACTAATACTGATATGTTTATCAAATGTAATGAATTTTATTCTGTTGTAGGAGTCGGTTACATGATAACTGCAATAGTTCCTCTACAGATGTTTCACTCTCTCAGGAAGATTCTAGAACTAAAAGTCAAGAATCTTCTGGAAAAGGACAATATAAATGTGATAAAACAATCCTGATTTGGGAGGTAAGTGATCGTTTTCTTAGGAGACTACTTGAAACTGCCTCAGGTTCCATGATAGAAAACAACAATCACCATCCATACACATGATATGTTCATATCAGTACAGTCTTCTCTTTTGTACACTGCATCTGATTTTTGTTATACTCAGTTTTCCTATCAGTTCATTTATGCTTCATTCATTCATTCACATTAGCATTACCCCTCCAACAAACTATTCTAGCTTCGTATCTCTCCAGTTTTACTTAACCTATATGGATTACCACAGGAATCTATCTTCATTTAAAATTACTTATCAAATTTCTTTTTCATTGTATCACTTAATCTTTAAATTTATCACACCATTTCATTGCAGGCATATACTATCATACCAGCCTAGGGTGTATATCTCAGCTGTGGTAGGGAGGGTTAGACTACACCCCAGCCTAGGGTGTATGTCTCAGCTGTGGTAGAGAGGGTTAGACTACACCCCAGCCTAGAGTGTATGTCACAGCTGTGGTAGGAAGGGTTAGACTACACCCCAGCCTAAGTGGTATATCTCACCTACATCTTATAGACAAAGTAGTGAAGACTTTACATGGAGGACAGCCAGAGACACTCACTGCACCAACCATTTGTTCTAATTCTTCTCCGACAGTGCCTAACGTTGGAGGCAGAGAATGTATCACAGCAGGTAGTGTCCCAGGTTCTCTCAAACAGGAACACGACTATCCTGCTTGGGTACTTGCCATCAACACAGTTGAGACCGGCTGGCTTCATTGTAGTGGGGAAAGCCAATGAGGGCGGCATGTCAAAGGACCTAATCTTCACACTGTATTGTGTTATTATTATCGGTGGTTGATTGGCAAAATTGGTAGAGCATCAGACACCATGCTTTGTAGTATAGTCATGGCCCTTTACGTTCTGTGTTCAAATCCCGCCGAGGTTGAGTTTGCCTTTAATTCTTACGGGGTCGATAAATTAAAGTACCAGTAACACACTGGGGTCGATTTAATCGACTTTCCCTCTCCCCCAAAATTGTTGGCCTTGTGCCTATATAAGAAGCCATTGATTATACCAGGCTGGTACTGTATCCCCCTCCCCTCCTGAAAGGATGAAATACAAAGTTGACTTACACAGAATTAGGGTTCAAAGTGTAAAAACCCACAAGAAATATTGCAAGACTATCAGTTGTGTTAATCTTCCATTATAAAAAGAAAAGGAATTCCAAGTGAAGTTTAATAAATGTCTAATATAATTTTAGGGTGGAAACTGTCGTGTTATGGCTTACAGTCCATTCTTGGGTATACTGGTTGTGTCGCAGCCCTCAACTATTCCATTGTTTCAAGGATTTGGTGTCAGAAAAGTGAGTAGATTCAATGTTTGTATGATATTGAGATAGCTTCTTAGCAAATTTTTCAGGTTTATTACCTCTTAATATCCTGTACCTCATGAAACCACATTAGCAAAACATTCAATTACAAAACAGCACTATGTATAACATTAAAAATTAAATTCTTTGCTTCAATATTGTAAATTTCCACAGTAATCTATCCACGATTAATGACACTCTATATATATCTGAATCATACCTGTTCTTAGACATTTCCTGCTAAATTATTACAGCATGTTAAGAGTAAATATTTAAACAACAGAATTTATACCTAAATGTTATGAAGTTTAATATAGAGATGTACATATGGCTGTGTGATTTGGGGTTCAATCCCACCATTTCGCACATTGGACATCTTCTATCATAGCTTTGGGCTGACCAGGAAAGTAGATGGAGACTGTGTGGAAGCCCATTGTGTATGTATGTGTATCTATATGAAGCTGAGTATATCACATGGTATATACTCAAAAGAAAAATAATTAAAAATTCATCATTTTACGTCTGCTTTTCCCTGCTGGTATGGGTTGGACAGGTCCTTTTCAACAATTTCAGATCAGCTCTCACCCCGTCCTCTACCACGTCTGTATATATATATATATGTATTTAAGTTTACTGTGTGTTTGTGTATATATGTTTATGTCCTGTAACTCAGTGGTTTATCAAATAAGTACTAGAGTTGATATAACCCACTCTCTTCAAGCCAGTGCTCCAGCATGGTTTCAGTAAAAAAATATACATATAAATATAGGTAAAGTGGTTGTGTAGGTATCTCAACAAAAAGCACCCGGTACTCACTGTAGAAGTGGTTGGCGTTAGGAAGGGCATCCAACTGTAGAAACCAAGCCAAGATCAGTTCTGTGCAAGCGAATCACAGTCCCCCGACCTGATCCCTCACAAAGGGACAGTCCGTCCTACCCATGCTAACATGGAAGATGGACATTAAATGAGGAGGAAGGGGAGGTATGTGCTGCTCTATATATATCTAGAAAATATAAATTTAAGTAAAATACAAAATACAAAGCAACCATATTAATATATAAATATGTTAATATATAAATATATATCGCCTTTATTGTTTAACTTTACCTTTCATCCTTACGGGGTCGATAAAATAAAGTACCAGTAATGCACTGGGTAATTGCTGGCCTAGTGCCAACATTAGAAACCATTATTGTTTAATGTCTATCTTCCACACTAGCATGGGTTAGACGGGAATTGTCCCACATGAGGCAAGATTGGTCGGGTGACCGTGCCTTGCTCGTATAGGACTATCTGACAGGTTTTCTACAGCTGGATGCCCTTCCTAACACCAACCACTCTTACAGTGTGGACTGGGAGCCTTTTTTTTTTTTAATTTTATATATATATATATATATGTGTGTGAGTGTGTTTTCAGATCAGTGCGGTGGATTTTCGGACAACTGAATACGTCCCACTTCACTCTAAACTGATCCGGTCGATGTGTTTCCATCCAACCTATTCCGATGGGTTACTCCTGAGTTGTGCCATGGATAAAAAAATCAAGTTAACCAGTTTAATTAGCAATACAGTGGTTCAGCAGTAAGTATCACCTCTTGTTGTTTAACCCCAAGTCAGCCTCTGACCAGTGGTCTCCTAATCCTTCCCCTCTTGTTGTTTAGTCAGCCCCTGATGTCTGTTACAGACTGCTATGTTGGAAACTGCTGGAGTAAACCCATATTCAAAGGAGTTCCAAGCATGACCATCACATCTGTTTTTTTTTTTTTTGTTTTCAGATATAGAATATTTGATTCCATTTTCTCCAATGCGTCCCGTCCCCTTCCTTGTATATAGAGTTGGGGGGAGATTAGCAGTTAATGTTTTAATACATCTGAACCCTACTGTTATATATTGAAACAATATGGAATGGTTTTTGAGCCTCATCACTGGTGAAATGTGCTAGCTTCGCATCTGAAAAGAGGGTAATAGCCCTGAAATATTAGGCTAAAACATTTCTTTTGTTTTATTTGTCATCCTTTGCCCTTCGTACTCTTCTACCGCACTGTACCAGTTTTTTGAAAATTATTAGTCTTTTATTATATATATAATGTACCAAATGCAAACTATGGGTACACTAGAGATGTAGTGGGGTCTCAGGCAGGCTAACAAAGAATGTAGGTTTTACATGTGGCCAGGGCACAGGGGCAGTAAGTAGCAACAGCTCTCAGGATACAATCACCTTCAAATGCCCAGAGGGCTCAGTAGAAGTGGTAGATAGTTTCTGTTTCCTGGGTGACCAAATCAGTAGTGGCAGAGGGTGTTCTGAAAGCACACCTGTGAGATTGGGTTGGAGAAAATTCAGGGAGCTACTACTGCCACAAAAGGTTTTTCCCTCAAAATGAGGCAGACTGTATAATGCATGTATAAGAACAACAATGTTGCACAGCAGTGAGACCTGGCACTGTGTGCAGAGGACCGGCGAAGATTGGAAAGTAATGAAGCCTCCATGCTCCAATGGATGTGCAATAGTAATATATGTAAATGGCAAAGCATAAACGAACTCCTTGGATATTACATCACATGCTGTTGTTTTTTTCCAGATACGATGTCCCATTTCCTGCTTGGAGTTGTATATGGAACTCAGATGACCATAACTATTTCTTTGTTGGTATGCAGAATGGTTTTGTGTTGGAATATGATGTACGTAAGACTGATACATTTATTCATCAAATGAACACTGAAGGAAGTCGTTCCCCGGTTGTTTCTTTACAGTACATTCCTGCTGCACCTTTTGCCCACTTCAGGTAAGATACTCATCAGCGTTTAGCATCCATTTTTCCACGCTTGCATCAATTAAACAGGTTGTCACATTATGAAACAATTCAGGTCAGGTGACCACGTCTTGCTCATATTGACCTATATTTTGGCTGGGTTTCTAGGGCTGAATGTCTTTTTGTTGTGTCACCAGCATATCCACCTTACAGGGAGTACTGGCTGCTTTTTGTCGTGTCACCAGCATGGGTGCCCCCCTCCCACTTCCCCAATGTTGATTGTTGGGTAAAGAAATTCCAAAGGAAGCTAGCTGCTGTAGAGGAAAACCAAGATAAAATGCTTGGCACTGGTGGTGAGAGGTGATCTGAAATCGCTGAAGCTGACTATGGAGCTGATGTATGGATGCTGTGTTAGGAAAGACATGTGTAATCCATGATGATGGTTGTATCCCTGCATGTCATTAGAGATGACTAAAAGGATTGGTGCCAGGAAGGGCATTCAGTTGTAAAACCTTGCTTTAGGCCTGGGTCTGCAAAAGCTCACTCCTACTCTAGCAAGGAAAGTTACTTTAAAAGGCCTTGCTGCTGCTACATCTATGTCTAGACTACATTTAAATTAGACTTATCATCATTAGGCGAATAAGGATGAATGAAGAGTGATGGAAATGAAAGTAGCATAACTATAGTTGGAGACCATTCTTAACACCACAGACTGTAACAGATACATTTAATTGTGGCACAATGACTGGAAAGGTCATGTAAAGACTAAAAGTTCCTCGTGACCCTAAATTGACTCCACTTTATAGGTACAGGCTGTATTTTATCATGTCACCAACATTAGAGAGGTTGTGCTTTACATACTGTGACCATGAGAATAAATAGAAGATATTTCTATTTGTCTGTTATGACAGAAAATGGCCTTAAGATGCTCATTGGATAGGTCTGTTAGTGGCCTACAATAGGTATGTAGCTTGTGTAGCCCACAAGGCTAAACTTTGTATACATCTGTTGTGTCCCATGGTTTGTAATGTTGATCCTAACACTGTTTTGTTGTTTTGTTTATTTCTAGATCTGGTGGATTGTTAGTTGGTCAGTTAGATAGAATTAGTTTTTTTGAGAGAAAATCTAACAATGAATACCAAGTACATCTTCTTCCACTGGAAGGTAAGACTAAAAAAGACTGGATATTATATGGTCAGTCAACACTGGACATTATATGGACAGTCAACACTAACAAGTGTTTTAACCACATTTCATACCGTCCAACTCAATTTGACTCTGGCTTAGCCATTTTATTAACATATTTAAATAATTTTGAAAATCATCATGAATTTTGTGAGATTTATTCAGTAATACAGCTTTCTCATTATTATGCTGGTATTTGGAGCATAACTTAACAAAGGTTCTTACATAAAATTATAATGGAAGGTTTTTAAATATAGACAGTTTTGTATTATAAGTCCTCCTTGCACTTGCAGTACAAGCCCTCCTCCACACCTGCTATCAAAAATGCATCTGAGGCTCTCCCCTCTTCAGAGAGGTCTATTCTCTTGAGGTGGAGAAAAAACTTTGCTGATCTCCTAAACCCAATCACATCTTGAGATGTGCACGAGGTGCATCTGAGAGTGGTGACTAATCTCTCAGAGATTGAGATTACAAGAGCAGTTAAAGAACTCAAATGTGGCAAGGCTACAGGGGAAGATGAAATCCAGCCCAAGGTGATAAAAAAACTTTAAGAGAGAAAGTATTCTCTGACTTACTCGTGTATGCTGCATCTCTGGAAAGGCACCTCAGCAATGGCAATTGGGAGTGATAACCCTAATTTTGAAATTTGGAGGCAAGAGATTGTTCCAATTACAGAGGGATCTGCTTGTTAAGCCTCCCCGGTAAAGTCTATGCAAAGAGATGCAGGGAGATTGTCAAGTCCAAACTAGCTGATGAACAAATACTGGAGGGAGTGTATGAGGACTCTGCCCATACGACCCTCAGGAATAAGTGAGTGAAGAAGAGTTTTGTATGGTAGAACCAGGGGGGAAAGTTTCAGGTGGTTTGCTATTAACTTCAATAGCCATTACCGGTATTTTTAGCTGATTATGCAAAGATTTCAGAAGGGCTGGTGGGCCAGCACCTCTCGGCATCCTGACCCCACAGTGGTACCTGGCTCAACACGATTACCTGAGGCTCGGCCTCCAAGTCTTTGAGACTGTCATGCTGTTACAGTGCTGGATGCCTTCCACACCATGTTACTCTCAAGATCATAAAGCATGGCCTGGAAGATGCAGGCTTCCCTTCCCAGCTCGAGTCACCAGGGTTTGACCTTTGGGATGGTATGACAATCGTCCCGTCCCGCGGAGGTAGGCCCCCTCTTCTGGGATGCCACAGTGTTTGGCTACCAGCGCAGGCACTGCTGCCCTCCAAGCTGAAGAGTCAGTAGCAGTGGCTAATACTTGGCCCCCAGGGTAATGTATACTCCATCCTGTTGACTGAGACCTAGAGGCAGAGGGTAAGTTAGTTGGAAGTGGAAGTTACTCATTTAGATATCACTTTATCTCTATTTCTTTAAAATGATGTATATATATAGCTGCCATTTCTTTTTTTTTTTTACTTTCTAACAGGTAACTTAACAAGTTTATTTTTTGAAACTCACACAAGACAATTATTAGCAAGTTTTAGAAACTCTACCAAATACTCCAAAGTCCGACATATGGTGAGTAGAACAAAAGACAAGTTATTTATTGTATATATCTATCGATAAAAATATCATCTAAATTAATGGAGACCAAACTACATTGTACATCCCCACCTGTAAGATTGGTGTTAACCATGCCAATATTGGAATATATCAGGTGTTCCCTCCCTTCCCCCCTATTTTAAAGGATTCCCATTTAAAATTCTTTAACATAATTTTCTTGTTATATGTAAATTTCTCCAAATTCTTCATTAATCAATTGAAACAGTATTTCATTAGAAACCAATTAAGTTAACATATACCTTTTTTCTGTAGGTGTGTGAAATGACAACCAGTGCTTCTGATGAACACATTTGTAGCTGTAATGTTATCCAGACATTTTATGGTGAATCGCCTCAAACATTGCTCTCCAGAACATCACTTGTCCAACATCCTACTGACAAAAGCAGATTACTGATTTGTGTTGGAGAAGAATTAGCATGTGCAGTAAGTTTTTCCTTGCTAGGTTGTCACAGACCACGTCAGTTAATTGTATTAATATTTGTTTTATATACACTTTTACTAATTAAGCTAGTTGTAAAAATAAATGACTATTTTATTTTAGCTGTTAGTTAAGAATAATTCTCTGTATATCTTTATATTCCAGGTGAAAATATGGGATGGAAAAACTTTCCAGTTTACTCAAAAGATATCTTGTGGCACCCCTGTTCTAGATATTTGCTCCATCTCATCAAAAAACAATTCTTACCTCCTGGCTTTAACAGAAAAACAGGTGAAGCTCCATAAATGGTTTCAATGCTAATTCATCATTATCACATAGAATACCTCTTACCTGTTCCGGCCGAGGTCATGCTGGGGCATCAACATTTCTATTGTAAAAACAACTGCCTTCCTCAGAACTAATATATTAATCAATAACTGTCAAACTGTTTCTGTGGCAACAGCAGGAATTTGGTGTAAAACAAAAAAACTGCTACACATGAACTTGAAAATCATTTTTCACTAAAATATCTCACATTTCAAACTCTTTAATGAGGATCATTTTAAAATTTAATTTTGAATTAAAATTATTTTTTAAGAAACAATACGTTTTTAAATCAAGTCTAAATTGGGTTTTTGTTTGAAATTTGGATGCATTTACATTACTCTATGTATACTATTATATTTTCACAGTAAAGGCTTCACATAATATCAAATCTGAGATTTTGAGAACAATACCTTAACATCAGTTAGAGCCGGTTTGAACAGAAAGAGGTGAGAATTCTGGCCAGATATAGCTTCCCTGTGCATTGATACAATGAAGCACCCACAAAATTAACCATCTTACCAACAACCCTGATTTCCATGTGTCTAACACACGTGGACATGCCAACAAAGTCAGAAAACAGCACACATGAGTTGTTGAAGCATGGAACTACCTGCATCAGTTGTTAGCTGTCGAGACACTGCATCGTTTAAAACCTCCATGCTTCCTACACTACACTTGATAGCCCACCTCCTCCATACACAGTTCATTTTCCTGACATTTGTACATTATTCTATGTACTATACATGCACCTTTGATAATAATACTTGATATATAAGGGTCAGTAAACATTATACCAGTGCTCCAGTCTTGGAAATTGTTTTATACTAAACATTTATGGAAAAAAAATGCTTGAATTTCCACATGTCAGTCACTGTAACATTGGGTATATCAATTTTGCCTTTTCTGCCACAAAAACATCGAGAGTTAATGTGATATGGAGCATAATGGTGTGGTATTTCTCAACCACATTGCTGTAACATTTTCAATGGTGCCCTGGAGATCTTTGCTTTTGCTTTCAAAACAATCATCGTTGGATGAAATTTTAGAAATTGGAAGATAAATCAATTTTTTTTGTTATCGCTACTTTCACAAGCTAACGATATTTTAGTGTCGGCGACAGGCCAGTTTGAATTAATAAGGGAGAAATAATTTTGGCCACTTTTGAACGCTAAAGGGTTAATCACCACCACTAACATCTTAAAATACAAGGGTATTTAAAAATCCCACTTAACATCATCTTCAAAATAGTCACTCTGCTGTTTTAACACCATTGCCAAGAACCAATCTTTGAACTGGAATATTGGCGAGGAAAGCTGAGTGACAGTGCATGGTCGTGAAGACAGATCCGTCTTCATGAGGAGATGAATTCTCAACAAACTACGGATATCGTGGAGAGCTTTTCCACTGTTGCTTCATCTTCGGGTCATACCAGTAAGCCCCACCCTTGTCACCAGAGATGACATGAAGGATCGGTCATCAGCAGCATGCTGATGAAGATATTGACAGACTTCAACTCGGTCGCCAGGTGGGGGACAAACTTGGCAGCAACACACCGATGTTCAATTCAGGCGTTAGGTTACCTGCACGGACCCAAACGACAGGCGAACACCAGCAATACCGTTGATTGTCCTCTGACGATCATCATACATAATTCTGGTTAATTTTCTCATTTTCGCGCCACACCAAACATTGTCACTAGCAGATTCCCCAAGTTGAACACACAATTTCACGATGGCTGTTCCGTCAATGACAAAATCACAGCATGCACAATTGTGTGTTGCCACACTTCAGAACTAGTCCAGAAACTTTGTTGCCCTGTCTTTTACATAAGTGGTAGCAAAATCTATGTTAAGGACACTGAAATATAGAATAGAGACAAGAAGCAAGGTAAAGATTAATGTCATTTATTGTGGGGCAATGAGAATCTCCAGCAAACAGTAATTGGGTTTGTTTTCTGTCTTACATCTTCAGCTTAGTACGCCTCCAATGTCTCCTCTTGGCATTGTATCTGAAATAGAGAACATAGAAATCTTAACCAGGCTATGGCTTTTGTTATATCTATAATGAAATACACAGAGACATTTGGAACAGCAAATGATTATATCAAATGTCAGGTTTTAATTTAAATTGGACCCTTTAACATTTAAACCAGCCAGTTCTCTCACCGCTTTCTCTTATAACCAGCTGTAACCGTCCACTCATACTGTTATGGTTTGTTATCAAAATGTGAGATAAAGTCTCTATCATGAAAATACAATAGTATATATATAGAGTAAATGGTAACGGGTAAGGGTTAATAGAACTGGGTGGCTTGGTTTCATAAAAATATCCTGTACATTAATTAGCAAGACACCCTTGAAAAATACGACTGCATCACATGAAAAATTAGAACCTTAACTTTAGTATTGGAAATGCTTACACTGATCTAATCAATCAGACTAAGAAACAAGTATTTGTATCAACCCACCTGAGAGGCTGTCATACCCCCAATCAAACCTCTTTACGCTGTCTTAATGAGCTCAAGGTAAATATAAACAGAAGTAATGGAAGAGAGAGTGATAGGCAGGTACAAGGTTTTTTAAGAAGGACATTGAATAGGAAAAAACCCTAAACCTAAAGATGATATAATAGAAGTGATGTATATCAACAATCAATGAGTGGGACTGAGGAATACCGAGAGTTCGTAGTAAAACAGTGGTGAGTAAATATAGACATGCCATCTCTCAGACAGTTGTAGTGATGAGAGGGTTAAATAATAGATATCTAAAAACTATTTCTTCTAACACAGTAGTGATGGTCAGAGGGTAAAATAGGTCTGTAATCTCTCACTACAGTGGTCAGAGGGTTAAATAGGTGTCATCTCTCACTACAGTGGTCAGAGGGTTAAATAGGTGTCATCTCTCACTACAGTGGTCAGAGGGTTAAATAGGTGTCATCTCTCACTACAGTTAAGGTACAAAACATAAATTTGTTATTTTCTTGCTTATATATATTACCATTGCACTTTTAGCTATTTTAATTTCTATTAATAAAATAAAAGGCCTCGTCAGTTGTGTTAAAAACATGACAGCCTCCTAATGTTGATAAAAGCACCCAGTACATCATTGATAAGGACATCCAGCAGTATCAAAGGCATAACTCTGCTGCTAGTGCCATGGTAGAGATGTAAACCCACCTGAGAGGTAGAGAAGAGCTGGCCAACCCTCAGGGACATTAAATGACCAAGATATCCAACTTGTGTTAATTTAGCATCACAACAAACCAGATTAAGTAAAAAAAAAAAAATCTTTGGCACTACAACGGAATTGGCTGTCAGAAGTGAAAGTAGAAGTAAGTGACGTCAAACCTTCGTTTATTTCTGTATCACCACGATGATGCAAAACTTGGTTTTTCACTTTGGGATAATACACGCATTTGCAGCTTGAAAAATATGAATTCTACATTATACCCCAGCGTAAATGGAATTAATCATCGCGATATTTCCATCGCTACTGCTACTACAGCAGATACCATTAATGAAAAAACATGGACTTAATCATGTATGTTATTAAAAGGTTCCCGAGTAGTACAGTAAATTAAAGCCTTTACGAACGGAACTATGCAATGAAAGTATTTTTAATAAGTGTATCTCTTAGAAATTCGTAAATGGCTGTGTAAACCCTTACACTTTAAAACAAAATTACAAACCAATTATGTGGTCATTGAAGTTGCTAGAAATAGCAGGCAAATCATACCCTCTACCACATTAAAAAAAGAAAGAACGAAAACGGGAGTAACTCGTTAATATTTATTGAAATATTTGAAGCGTTACTGCTTCGGACGTGATAAAAAGGAAATTATATAGAGAATTTTAAATATTTCAAAAGCACAATCGTCAAGGACTTTATATACTAATTCCTTTCTTTCTGTGTTCGTGGCAGCTGAGTATCAACCATCCATAAATAATTTTTACCCGCTAAGAATCTCAATGGGGAAAATTTTCTTCAATTTCTGCCAGTATTACAAAACAAGGTTATCTTGTCGTTACCCGCGTTAAATTGTTTTTTTTTTAAAAAGAAAGTCGGTAGTGTCGGCCCCATTAACTTCATTTGTTTTCTAATTTGATAACTATGACTATGCATCAACATGGTGATTTCAAAGTTTATTTATTGGTTGTAATACGGAAATAAATGAAGGTTTGACAAATGACATCACATTCTTCTACTTTCACTTCTGACAGCCAATTCCGTTGCAGTGCCAAATCTTTAACCCTTTGGCATTTAAATTGGCCATATCCAGCCAGAACTCTCACTTTTTGTTCAAACCGGCTGTAACTGGTCTTCATACCTATATCAAGGTATTCTCAAAATAAATAACATCAAAATCTCAGATTTGATATTATGTGATGTAAAGCCTTTATTGTGAAGATACAATATAGAGTAATGTAAATGCTAAAGGGTTAAATTGTCAAGTTAGAACCCCCACCCCACCCTCTATATATGGAAGATATATAAAAACTAACCTCGTTGTATTACCAGTCTTCATTCTGACCCACTGAGGAACTGGCCGATTCTGTTTCATTTTCTTTGCCAACTTCATTTTTGTTCTAAAAGATTTGTGGGCACCCTGAAAAATTAGAGAATTTACATAAATGTCAACTAATCTAGTTCTGTGAGGATAACAGGTGAGACTAATTGTATTGAAAGTCAGTTTTACATCCACCTTTTCTTCAGACAGTTCATTGTTAGGGTTTCCTGAAAAGTATTCATCATATTCGTTAGCTAATTAACCAGAAAGACAACAGTATAATTGTTGTAGTTATATTTTCAGAGATTGTAACACATCACTAACATCAGAAGCAGAACTAGTTAAGTTTCATCATAAAATACAACTACAACATACCTTGCATTATAACGTGGATGACTTGTCTGACCCAAGCATGGTGTTAAACAGTGATAATTAGCAATAACAGCTAGTGCTAACTCTGAAATACCCTAATGTTGAGGTAACATTCAGTTTAAAATATCCAGATTAAATATTCATATATATCTGGAGGTGTCACAGCAAAAAAGCACCCAGCCCACACTGTAAATGAGGTTGGTGTTAGGAAGGGCATCCAGCTGTAGAAATCGAGCCAGAATCAGTTCCCACCCCACCCTTGCAAGCAGAGAAAAGTGGTTGTAAAATGATGAATGATCTGTATTCTCCATCACATTGTGTTAGTATTATCTCCAACTAAAACTTACATTAAATAAACATTCACCATGAGCGTGATTGTCTAGTGAACTACATACACCAACCACTAATAGTGACATAGTTGTAACCAGTCTGTCTACTACAACACATTGACAGTTGTGACCAGCCAAGCCAACTTGTGGCAGCACATATTTCTTTCAGAATCACCAACCACCCAACAATACACAACATCCAATTTTGTACAAGTTTAGACCAGACATCACCAACTCCTCTTTCTAATGCCTTTCCCCCACCTCTAATGTTTTGCCCAAGACCCACATACATATTTTACATATAAAAACCTGTAACCTAGAGATAACACCTCAATGACTCCCCCCCCCCCCCTGCACCTCCGATACCTGAAAACTTGGCCCCTAGATCTATCTCTCCACACTGTGATTGGCATTAGGAAGGGAAACCAAACCAAAACCAGTTCTGTATGAACAGGACATGGTCATATAACCTGGCTTGTTTCACAATGAAGCAACGACACCCATATCTACAAATTTGAAATGAGACCCATATCTCCAATGGCTGATCTAAGCAAAAAATATTGATCTCATCATCAATATATCAAGTGTGAACATTGTAGATATATTTTCAGTCAGTTTAAACTCATCACTAAGATATCAGCAGCAGAACTAGTTGGAACATTTCATCATCAAATATAAACTACATCACACAATAATGTCCACCATTACTCAACTAGCAGACAATTATATTTCTACAACCATTGCAATTTTGTCCTAATTAGTTGTTGTCCCTTGGTCAGATAAGCCCTGAATATTGAACTCAAGTACCACAATAGAAAGCATCCTATCATAACTCCCTTCCACTGAGATCTCTCAGTACTTCTTCACCCAACACTCATCATCCATACCAGATTATTGCTAAAATACTTGAAATCCTGTCACCTATCATACAACCAAACATATGGGTCATTCCATGTCAAATCACCCAGAGGGTCCCAGGTCACCCCCTCAAAAAAATCATACTAGCTCCTGTACCAATACGATGGAAAAATATCAAGTATTAGGTCAATATCTTCGATAGCTTTGAAATTGTAGGACTTTATAATATTAAGTAATTTTACGTTCTTCCGAACGAGTCTCTCGGACCAGATTGAGACAGCCATTTTCCCTCTAATATGACAAGAACAACTTTGAAATCATGTGTTTAGGACTAACTTTTTCTGTAGAGTTCAAATATCTTATCAAATCAAGCGTATCTTGAATATTTTTCCATCTACAGGCCTTTGAAAATTCGACCAGACATTACCAACTCCTCTTTCTAATGCCTTTCCCTCACTTCTAATGTTTTAAAGTTTTGCCCAAGACCCACATAAATATTTTACATATAAAAACCTATAACCTAAAGATAACACCGCAATGCACCTCCCATACCTGAAAACTTGGCCCCTAGATCTATCTCTCCACACTATGCGGTTGGAATTAGGAAGGGAAACGAAACCCAGTTCTGTATGAACAGGACATGGTCATATAACCTGGCTTGTTTCACAATGAAGCAACGACACCAAGTCCACATATATATCTTACATATAAACATTTGAAACGACACCCATATCTCCAATGGCTGATCTAAGCAAAAAAATATTGATCTCATCATCAATATATCAAGTGTGAACATTGTAGATATATTTTCAGTCAGTTTAAACTCATCACTAAGATATCAGCAGCAGAACTAGTTGGAACATTTCATCATCAAATATAAACTACATCACACAATAATGTCCACTATTACTCAACTAGCAGACAATTATACTTCTACAACCATTGCAGTTTTGTCCTAATTAGTTGTTGTCCCTTGGTCAGATAAGCCCTGAATATTGAACTCAAATACCACAATAGAAAGCATCCTATCATAACTCCCTTCCACTGAGATCTCTCAGTACTTCTTCACCCAACACTCATCATCCATACCAGATTATTGCTAAAATACTTAAAATCCTGTCAACAACCAAACAATATCCATATGTAACTAAAATATACAACTGTATGTCAACTTTGTGGTCTTCAAACACAAGTCAACCATGGCTAACTTCTATCTCCACGTGGATTTGAAATTACCACAAAAATAACAAAAAAAAAGTCAAATGAATTCTGCTAGGAAATTAAATTGGAACGTTATGAATATATACACACACATTTATATAGAGAGAGATAAATATGTGTGTATATATATATATTCTACCAGCCGAAATACGATTCTCACTGTATATATATATATATATCGTTTGAAACGGTCTGAGGCTCATTTAAACAAAAGTAATGATCTCGTTATCATCAATACACACACACGTAAATTATTTCTTGGTTACTAACCTTCTTTTATCAATTTTGAATATTTTAGACACCAACGGAGGAGTTAAAAACCATCAAATGACAATTTCATATAAAACATTTCTGTCGTTTAATTAAATAGGAAAGTAAATTAACTCAACGTCCTGTACCACATCAAACAGTATTCTTATATTCCCAACGATGTCGGTCGGTTAAAGTACATTTTAATTAATATAATAAACAAGAAATATTTTCTAAATAATCCCACAACGTAGTAAATATATTTTCAACTCTACGAGAATCTATAATAAACTGAATATTTCACTAAAATCCACCTTATTGTTACAGAATGTTGTGTAGACATCATCTAACTTTTATAATAGAAACATTAAATACAAAAACGAATCATCTGTTCTGATATATAACTACACATGGTTGTGGTATTTATTAAAAAAAAAATGCTAAAATAATCACATATTTAGAATTGTTAAGGTTTAATTTGTAATACAGAGACATTTTAACAGACGGATTGTTGCTAATTAATGTAAAAAGTGAAAGATATATTTCAACTTACCATCTTTACGTCTTCGTTCTAATAAACGAGAAACCGGAAAGACTGATTTTCTACCAACGGAAGTAGAAACCGGACTGACATTTCATCTAATTTGAATAATAGAAATTATATTTTCAAAAACTCATCAAAATTTTACTTTCAAAATAACAAAAACATATATAAATTAGTTTTGAATTTATTAAAATGAAAAATTTATGAGAACGAGATTTATAATATGTGTAAATATTCTGCGAGATTAGTGCGCGTCTAGCAACGAGTTGTTTTAAGCCCGGGAGTCTTGAATTCATAAATAATCATACTTTGAAGGTTTGTTCCCACATAAACATTGTCTTATATAGTTTACTGAGGAAACTCATCCGATCTCTTCATTAGAACTTTCTCCTCTGTATTCTGTTATATATATATATATATATATAAATATTTGTTATATATATAAACAATGTATTATATAATATATATATATGTATGTGTTAATTAAGGAAAAAGATGATATTAACTTTATAAATTAATAATATTTGAAACTTTCGAAGTTCTACCAGTTCTACTAGTGTTGAAACAGAAACAATTGAATCGTGGTAAGAAACTCAATATATTTCAAAACAACAATATATGTGGAAGTATGACCTATAGAAAGTTAATCACTGATATAAGATTCTAAAGCTGTACATGAGCTTGCTCCTCTATATATTGGTAAACTGATTTGTGTGAATGTCACAAGTGTGTTTGATATAAAGTAAAAATGGACTTCTCATGGTGCCAAGTACTAGAATGAAGGGCTGCAGTGAGGTGGGTTCTATAAGTCAGTCCCTGGTCCCTGGAATGGACTTCTCATGGTACCAAGTACTAGAATGAAGGGCTGTAGTGAGGTGGGTTCTATAAGTCAGTCCCTGGTAACTGGAATGGACTTCTCATGGTACCAAGTACTAGAACGAAGGGCTGCAGTGAGGTGGGTTCTATAAGTTAGTCCCTGGTAACTGGAATGGACTTCTCATGGTACCAAGTACTAGAATGAAGGGCTGCAGTGAGGTGGGTTCTATAAGTCAGTCCCTGATCCCTGGAATGGACTTCTCATGGTACCAAGTACTAGAACAAAGGGCTGCAGTGAGGTGGGTTCTATAAGTTAGTCCCTGGTGACTGGAATGGACTTCTCATGGTACCAACTACTAGAATGAAGGGCTGTAGTGTTGGTATGTCAGCTCCAGCTTTCTATCTTTATATCAACTGTTCTGTGTGTCAGTTTTCAGATATCCCAGCAAGTTCTTGGGTTTATAAATGAATGACAAGGGTAGCTGTAAGCAATTTTTTAATTGCGTGGATCTATGGTGTTATAAAAGTTATTATAACAGCAGTGGATTGCCAGTATCACTTGATCATTGGACAATGTTTTGTGGTGTATAGTTACGTCCCTTTATGTTCTGAGTTCAAATCCTGCTGAGGTTAGCTTTTTATCGTTAGGAGGCTGATAAGATAAAGTACCAGTAATACATTGGGATCTATTTCATTGACTTTCCCATTCCCGAAAATTGTTGGCCTTGTGCCTAAATCAGAAACCATTATAACAATTCCCCAGTATTTTAAAATGAGAATCTAGAGCGGAGGAAAAGACTTGACACCCTTGAAAATTAAAATAATGATTGATGAAAACTAGAAAGACTTTGAAAAGTACTATAACTTCTCTGACAAAAGCTAACTGGGTCTTTAAAACATCCCAAACATCCATTTCCTATCAGCTCAGCCAATTGTTCATTAATATTTTTTCTGCTGAGCCCACTGGGTGTTCAAACCCAAATGCTGGGATGGTCATCCACTTCAGTTCCTTGGTGACAATGAAACTATCAGAATGTTAGATTTATAAATTAAGTCCCTCAATAGATGCTGACTATATTTCAGGTATCAAAGAAAATATCACTTTGGGCTATGAACCTGCTTCATTAACAACAACAACAGCAGCAATACTAACAATGCCACTACTGCCAATCACAACACCACCACCAACAACAACATCACCAACAACAACACCACCACCACTAACAACAACACCACCACCACTAACAACAACACCACCACCAACAGCAATACCACCACCAACAGCATCACCAACAACAACACCACCACCACCAACAATAACAACAACACCACCACCAACAGCAATACCACCACCACCACCAACAACAACAACAACACTAACAACACCACCACCAACAGCAATACCACCACCAACAACAACACCACCACCAACAACACCACCACCACCGACAACACCAACACCACCAACAACACCAACACCACCAACAACACCACCACCAACAACAACACCATCACCACCAGCAATAACACCACCACCACCAACAACAACACCACCACCAACAGCAATACCACCACCACCACCAACAACAACAACAACACTAACAACACCACCACCAACAGCAATACCACCACCAACAACAACACCACCACCAACAACACCACCACCACCGACAACACCAACACCACCAACAACACCAACACCACCAACAACACCACCACCACCGACAACACCAACACCACCAACAACAACACCACCACCAACAACACCACCACCACCGACAACACCAACACCACCAACAACACCAACAACACCACCACCAACAACAACACCACCAGCAATAACACCACCACCACCAACAACAACACCACCACCAGCAATAACACCACCACCACCAACAACAACACCACCACCAACAATAACACCATCACCACCAACAACAACACCACCACCACCACCACCAACATCACCACCACGGGCTACCAACACCACCACCACCAACAACACCACCACCACCACCAATAACACCACCACCACCAACAATAACACCACCACCAACAACAACACCACCACCAACAACACCACCACCACCACCAATAACACCACCACCACCAACAACAACACCATCACCAACAACACCATCACCACCACCAATAACACCACCACCACCAACAACAACACCACCACCAACAACACCATCACCACCACCAATAACACCACCACCACCAACAACAACACCACCACCAACAACAACACCATCACCACCACCAACAACAACACCACCACCAACAACAACACCACCACCACCAACAACAACACCATCACCACCACCAACAACACCACCACCACCACCAACAACAACACCACCACCACCAACAACAACACCATCACCACCACCAACAACACCACCACCACCACCAACAACAACACCATCACCACCACCAACAACAACACCACCACCAACAACAACACCACCACCACCAACAACAACACCATCACCACCACCAACAACACCACCACCACCACCAACAACAACACCACCACCACCAACAACAACACCATCACCACCACCAACAACACCACCACCACCACCAACAACAACACCACCACCAACAACAACACCATCACCACCACCAACAACAACACCACCACCAACAACAACACCACCACCACCAACAACAACACCATCACCACCACCAACAACACCACCACCACCACCACTAACAACACCACCACCACCAACATTAACACCAACACCAACAACACCACCACCACCAACAACACCACCACCACCAACATTAACACCACCACCACCACCAACATCACCACCACGGGCTACCAACAATAACACCACGGGCCACCAACAATAACAATAACAACAATGTCAGATGTCAAAACTGAATTCTGAAGATATTCAGAGATTATATGTCAACTATTTTAGGCTTGTCTTAGTCTCTGCTGTCTAAACAATTATTATTATTATAAGAAATCATTATTATTATTGTTGTTGTTGTTGTTTCTTCGCTCAGCTTCTAACGTTGGAGATGTATTACAGTTAGCTGTTCACAACCAGTGAACTGAGGTAACATCCCTTATTTTTCAAGTACTCTCTGGAGTATTCAAGGTGTTCTAAGCTGTTTTTGTAAGTATTCCATCCATATTGCAATCTCTATTTGTTTAATGTATTATTATTATAGCCAGGCTTATATATTATTGTAAATGATTCTGGCTTCTCCCATCTAAAAATATAAGAATCCTGTTAGCTCTCCTCTAAAATAATTGATCAAAAACGAAAGGAGTCAATAATGAGATGAGACGTAACAGTCTTTCTATTAGTCTTTCCATTCCTGATATAAGCTACTAGTCACAACTACTGGCAGAAGGAGGTGGGATTTGAACTCAGAAACCAGATCACATACTACAAAGCACCACATTTAACTGACAATTCTACTAATTTACCACCCTTGGACTGGTACTTAATTTATTGACCCCAGGAGGGTGAAAGGCAGTTTACCTTGGTGAAATGTTAAACCAAAGTGCAGTGAGTCATAATATTTAATCTGATGTCCCTAAAGATTCTATCAATTCATCTCCTGATCAAATAGGCCTATGGGGAAAAGCCAGCTCTCCAGCCATGACTATCCTGTCCTTTTAGTTAGTTTTTCCAAAGCCTATAGGTTTATCAAGCCAAAGATTATCCTGATATCATGAGGGGGTGACTGCAAGTTCACCATTTTGTCACAAGTTTAAAACAACTGGAGTGGATGGCTAATATTAATGTTCTATTTCAGCTGATTGAACTGCACATGAAATGAAGTGTCTTGCACACAGCTCACCATCTGAGCCAGGGATCAAACACAGCAACTGAGTCCAACATTCTAACCACCAAACCATGCACCTTTAAGTCTCTTTAGGTGTATATAGGACTACATTTATCCAAAATGGTGTTGTGTGATTTAAAGGATATTTGGCTGCTATTTTTAACACATCCATTGACCACAATGGCTTGCCTTCACATGTTTACTACATGTTGACAATATAACATGCATAAGAAGCTCAGCAAATTTAAATATTTAAATGATTATTGTATTCACTTTCTTTTTAACTCTTTCTTCTAAAGTCTGGCTCTCCCTTCTCAATCACTCCTCCCCTTGCTATTATATATATATATATATATATATATGTGTGTGTGTGTGTGTGTGTGTAAATATATCTATGTATATATTTAGTATGTAAATGTATGTAATTTTAGGTTTTGAACCAGCTTCATCAAACATTGGTTGCAGATGTCAATGGATGTAGAGAACACTCCACAATGCATTCAGTAAGTATTGTTATAAACATTATGAAGTTAAATATCACCATCGTTAGCATCACCTTCCCCCTCCTCCTCCTCCTCCTCTTCCTCATCATCATCATCATCATCATCATCATCATTATTATTATCATCAGCACTAACAAAATCTCAGTGACTCTGCCTGAATATATATAATAATAATAATGAAATTATTGTGTACAGTGCTCAGGTGCACTACAACTCATCAAAGGTGCATGTATAGTACATAGAATAATGTACAAATGTCAGGAAAATGAACAGTGTATGAGTCATGATATAACAATAATAATAATAATAATATATATATATTTCCTACTATATCAAGCTTAAAACTAATAATATATTTCTTCATTGTACTGTGTTGTTTGCTGGAAGCCCTTCCTAACGCCAACCACATTTACAATGTCTGCTGGGTGCTTTTTGCTGTGTGTATATATATATATATATATATATATATATATATATATATATATATATACTATTCGTATCTCCAAACTTTTCGGTTTGCATGAGATTTGTATATATATATATATATGTGTGTGTGTATATATGTATAAACATATATATAGATATATGTATATATATATATATATGTGTGTGTGTATATATGTATAAACATATATATAGATATATGTATATATATATATATATGTGTGTGTGTGTATATATGTATAAACATATATATAGATATATGTATATATATATGTATATGTGATATAAATAAATGTTGATATATAAATTTGTGCGTATAGCCATATTTCCTTCTCATATATATATATATATGTATGTATGCGTATAGCCGTATATATGTGTATATATATATATATATGTGTGTGTGTGTGTGTTGATACAAATGTTGATATATCCGGAAATGTCATATTCGCTCACATCTTAAACGCAGGAAGTCATGTTTGCTGAATGTCTGACATGATGTGGAAAATCCGTTGAGATAAGTTTAAGTTTATTATTATTCGTATCTCCAAACTTTTCGATTTGCATGAGATTTGTATATATATGTGTGTGTGTATATGTATATACATATATATAGATCATCATCATCATCATCATTTTACGCCCGCTTTTCCCTGCTTGCAAGGGTGGGACGGGTCTTATTCAGCACATCATCTCTCCACTCGTCACGGTCCCTCGTCATCTCCACCGTGAGCTTCAATGATCTGAGGTCTGTTCTCACCACCTCCGCCCATGTTTTTCGTGGTCTACCTCTACCACGTCTTCCTTCAACTGGCATTTCCTGGCACTTCTTCACCCATCGGTCATCCTCCATGCGCATCACATGTCCATACCACCTCAGTCTCCTCTCCCGTACACTACATTCTATCCCTCCCAGACACAGTTTCTCTCTCAACACATTTATGCTGGGTCGTTCACGCACATTTACACTGCACATCCAACGGAGCATGCTTGCCTCATTTCTCTCCAGCCGTCGCATATCCTCTGCGGTTGCTGCCCATGTCTCACTACCATGCAGCATCGCGCTCCTCACACAGGCATCATACAACCGGCCTTTCGTACATGTATATATGTATATATATCTATATATATATAAGACTGGATGTCCATGGGAACTTCTCTATGCTGACGATCTGGTTCTTATAGCAGAATCAGTAGAGGAGCTAGAGAATAAATTCTGGCTATGGAAACAGCAGTTGGAAGCAAGAGGACTGAGAGTGAACTTAGCTAAGACAAAAGGTGTTGATGAGTAGAAAAGAGGACAAAACTCTGATTCCGTCAGGGAAATGGCCATGTTCGATATGCAGAAAAGGAACTGGCATAAAGAGATGTAGCAGGATAGCAGGCAAACTAACAGGTAGGGAGAAATATACATGCAGTAGATGTACAGGGAAATTAGACAGTAGAAGTCGCATTGGTAGACACATTTTTCAAATGCAGGAGGCTGCTATAGAAGTGGTGGACCGATGGGTGAAGAAGTGCCAGGTGGTCACCCATCGGTTACTACTTACTGCCCCTGTGCACTGGCCACATGTAAAACCTACATTCTTTGTTAGCCTGCCTGAGACCCCACTACATCTCTTGTGTACCCATAGATTGCTGGTTCTCTGCGTGTATAATCTTCACCACCACCACTACAAAGCAAGACATAGCTCCTAGCCTTAAACTGGTAGGACATTGTCTCTGATTTGGTCTGTGATGATCTGTTCTACCCATTCTAGCATAGAAAAACAGATGTTAAATGATTGTGGTGTTGACATATGCATCCTTTTTAATTCCCCTTACTCTTGAAGTGTTAGAAGTTAGTTTTAAATGACGTTGGAAATTATACTTTTTTCTGATTTTAGGCGAACCCTTTTGATAATTTCATGAGAAAACATTTACAGTACTATAGCTACTACAGAGGTTTGTAATGTTACCTTTTCTAGCTGTTCTAGATGTGATGAGCTGGTAAATATATATCATATTACTGGCATTAATATCAGTAATAATGTATATACAGTAATCAATGCATGTGTCTTTTGTGGTTATGAAAATAGAAAAAGAAGGGAAAGGCGAGGTTTCTAGGGTCACAGAAGAATGGGAGGGGGTGGGTGGTGGGCTCTAGACCTAGGATGGAGTGTTATTGGGGCTGTGCCTCGTGGACAAGACAACAAAAGCATTCCTGCAGACAAAGGCCAGCAACACTTGCTGCAACAGCCACACCACCTCACAAAGCTCCTTCCTCAGACATTGGTAAATTGGCGTTAAAACATTGCACAGAATGCTGTGTGGTATTCAATCAAGATCTCTGTACTTTGAGTTCAAATTCAGCCAATGTCAGCTTTGACTTTCATCCGTTTGAGGTTGATAAATAAAATACTGGTGCTGTACTGGGTTGATTCTCTCTCTCTCTCTGTGTTCAGATCTTGAGAGAGGATAGGGTCAGCCATGCTGTATGTCATTACTAATGTGTCCCTAGAGCTCTATCAGGAGTTTAGGGTTCATGAAGTTTGAAGATATTTGAAGATCAAATCACATACATCTTGAGCTTTCATTTATATTTAAGACGAACATATTACATTGATAAAATCTCATCATCATCATCAGTGTTTTACATCCACTTTTCGATGGATTGGATGGGTCCTTCTTCTCAGCATCCCTCTACACATTGGATGGGTCCTTTTTCTCAACACAGCATCCCTCTACGCATTGGATGGGTCCTTCTCCAACTCCCCACTATTATTTGGGACCCAAGAATATATATATATGAAATATGCATATTTCACTTTCTTTCATTAGACATTCTATGATAATTTGTTATATTTTTTGTAATTATAAAGTAATTTGGCTTATTTTTTAGATACCTCTCTTAATTATGAGTTGAATAATAAAAAGAAGGACAAAGAAGAAGAAATGGAGTCGAGCTGTGTTAATTCTAAAGCTGAAATGGTTGAAGCTAAAGCGGGAGATCCTTCAAATAAAGATACTTTACTTGGTAAGTACTGTACTTACAGCATACTGTTAAACAATTATGCTTGTAGGCATGGTTGAGATCAGCAAAGTATTCTCTCCACCTCGCAAGGATACACTTTTGAAGAGAGGAGAATCCCAGACGCATTCTTGATAGCAGGTGTGGAGGAGGGCTTCTTATTATGAAATCAGTGGATGATCTGCCAGAACACTTTATTTGCTGATCTGAAGTCAGATTCCAGCTTAACCCCAAAGTCCTCTCATGTCTTAACTTTGGACGCCTTTACTGTCTATGCTGTGATTTTTCTTGCCTGCTTGTACCGCAAGTGCAAGAAGGAGGACTTATTTCCAAGCCAAGCTTTGTAAGCCTCCTTCTTTGCTCGGATGGCATCTTTGGCCTCTTGATTGAACCAAGGGGTCCTCCTGCCATCCAGTACCACACCAAGTCTCTTTTGCTGCTACAGATGGTGATCAGTTGATCACCATCTGCCAGCATCCAGCACAGAATTAAAGAGATCAGAGACAATAACAAAATGAATTATTGATCTCTGTCTCTGGTTTTACCATGTATATTTATGGATGTCTCTGTGCTGGAAGGTGTTCATAATAGAATTGGTTGGAGTTTGCAGATGACATAGAGTTACTTAACTCAATACAAGGTGATCTTCAACTTGCACTTGATAGGTATGATGCTGAGTGCTGCATGGCTGGAATGAAAATCAGTGCTGCAAAAACAGATATTCATCCGTCTAAGGAAGCCTGCGCAGTGCACTCTACATATGAATGGAGTTCCACTGAAGCAGGTGGAGAAGTTCAAGTATTTCAGGGCCGTGTTCCCGTGTTCACAATTGATGGAAGGCAGGAGCTGAATTAAATGCAAGAATTACAGGAGCTGATGCAGTAATGCACCAGCTTCAACATTCAGTAAACAATTTGGTATTTGTGCCAACCCTTACTATGGTCATGGATTTGGGGTAATGACCAAAAGAATACAATTGCGAATACAAGTGGCTGAAATAGGGTTCATCCAAAGGATCTTTGGAGTACCACACTCAAAAGAGTGCGTAGCTTAGAGATCAGAGAGTCACTTCAGGTAGAGTCGCTACTTCTCCTAATTGAGAGATGACAGCTCCGATACTATGGGCATGTGATTTGAATGTCTCAAGAAAGAATTGCTGGACAGATTTTATGGGCAAAACCAACAGGCAGGAGTCCCAGGGGCAGTCCCTGAGCAAGATGGTTGCATAACATCATAAGCTTGGCTGGTCTCACTTAGGGATCCAGCTGGATCAATGGGAGATGGTTGTTTCTGACAGGACCCACTGGAAGGAGAGTTTCAGGACTTTGCCCCTACACGATCAACTCAGGAATAAGTGGACAAAGGTGAAAGAGAAGGAGAATAAGAAGAAGGCTACGGTGGTATGTCTAAGTGGTCGAGAAGTTCCCAATCATAAGGTTCTGTGTCCAATCCCACAGTGTGGCACCTTAAGCAAGAGTCTTTTACTATATCTTCAGATCAAGCCATGTCCGAAGTCTAACATCTATCTTGTCAAACTCTTCTACCTCATACTGTAACCCTTTCATTACCATATTTCTATTAAAATACATGGCATATGATATCAAGAATTTAGAGGAATTTTGTAATATAACTAACCTTTTCATTATTAATACTTTCACTACCCTATTTTTAATAAAATACTCTACCTTTAATTTCTTGATAATTTTGGAAATAATCAAGAATTTGGAGGGATTTAGTAATATAATTAAGTTTCTCATTACTAAGTTGGTTTTTTTAAACATAACTTAACAAAGATCGTTACATAAAATTATATTGGAAGGTTTTTAGATAAATATAAATGCTTTAAAACAAACAGCTTTAATTCGGAGAACTGGGTGTAGTTTCAAGTGTTATCAAGAGGGTTAAAATGGTTTTTGAAACATAGCTAAAAAATGGAAGGTATAAATTTAAATTTAAATTACAATAGTAAGAAAGAATCATGGTTGGTTTTAATCAGGGTGGGACTAGAAGGGTTAAAGGTTTGTTTCTAACCAGTGAAAGTCTTCTATAGGCTATTGTGTACAGTGAAAGTCTTCTATATGCTATGGGGTACAGTGAAAGTCTTCTATAGGTTATGGGGTACAGTGAAAGTCTACTATAGGCTATGGGGTACAGTGAAAGTCTTCTATAGGTTATGGGGTACAGTGAAAGTCTTCTATAGGCTATGGGGTACAGTGAAAGTCTTCTATAGGTTATGGGGTACAGTGAAAGTCTTCTATAGGTTATGGGGTACAGTGAAAGTCTACTATAGGTTATGGGGTACAGTGAAAGTCTTCTATAGGTTATGGGGTACAGTGAAAGTCTTCTATAGGTTATGGAACTGGGTCTTTTTTTATTAAATGATAATTTTCTTGTTATTTTTTAATTAATTTTCTTTGTTCTACTTCCAGAGAAATTCAAAAAAGGAATACATGGAACAACTCAGCTTGTCTCAACTCTAGCTAAAGGAAAAATGGTCAGCTTTAAATAATTCTACATTTCATATCTAAGAATATCTCAGCTACAACCATTAATACTGTCATGACGATATTTCTAATGACAGACACTTTCTTGTCTGCTTTCTATGGTTGGCTGCTCGTTCTAATGACAACCACATTACAGCATTTACAGGGTGGACTGGGTGCACTTTTGTCATGACACCAGCACTATCACTTTACAGGGTGGACTGGGTGTGTTTTTGTCATGACACCAGCACCACCACCTAACAAGCTGTTTTCCTAGTCTGTGACTCTGAAAATGGTGCCAAATGCTAAATATTCAAATATTCTACTTCTTCCCGGCAATTCTGTTGGTTTTCTGTCTAAGTGTAGATTAGATATGATGTGGGATTTGAACTCATAGAAGAAATGCTGGGAAATGTTTCACGTGCTAACAAGTCTGTCCCCCACCCCCACCCATCCACACAGCTAATGCACTTTATTGTCTCAAGAAGGATAAAAGGCAAATTTGACCTCTCTAGGATTTGAACTCAGAACACAGAGCATCAAACACCAACACTAGGGAGAATGTGATCTCCTTGACACAATTGAAGGGTCCTCAATAAATGACACACCCTAAAAAATACACAGCCACTTGCATGTTAATTTCACAAACAGGTTGTTCTGTTGTTCAAACTAGTGAACTCCAACAACAAACCTCAGGGGTATGTCTTATGTATCGGTGTCTCTAAATACAAACCACAGGGGTATGTCTTATGTATCGGTGTCTCTAAATACAAACCACAGGGGTATGTCTTATGTATCGGTGTCTCTAAATACAAACCACAGGGGTATGTCTTATGTATCGGTGTCTCTAAATACAAACCACAGGGGTATGTCTTATGTATCGGTGTCTCTAAATACAAACCACAGGGGTATGTCTTATGTATCGGTGTCTCTAAATACAAACCACAGGGGTATGTCTTATGTATCGGTGTCTCTAAATACAAACCACAGGGGTATGTCTTATGTATCGGTGTCTCTAAATACAAACCACAGGGGTATGTCTTATGTATCGGTGTCTCTAAATACAAACCACAGGGGTATGTCTTATGTATCGGTGTCTCTAAATACAAACCACAGGGGTATGTCTTATGTATCGGTGTCTCTAAATACAAACCACAGGGGTATGTCTTATGTATCGGTGTCTCTAAATACAAACCACAGGGGTATGTCTTATGTATTGGGGTCACTAAATACAAATCTTTCAGTATTTTTTCTTGACAGATTCTCAAACTTCAGGAACCTCGAGATTTACACTTCATGTCTCAACTAATGGGGGCTCAAAGTGAACCACGCTGGTCAGTTGACACTTTCTATATTTCTTATTTTATTTGTCTGTATGTGTATGTATGTATTTGTGTGTGTGGGAATGTGTGTGTGTGTGTGTGTTTGTATGTGTATGTATGAATGTGTTTGTATGTGTTTATGTGTATGTGTTTGTGTGTGATGTATGTATGTGTTCTCTCCAAATTGCACAGATGCATAAATATGCAGTGACTGCACTGATGCTACATGACAAATTTCGGAGCAGTTTAATATTAATTAAGGCTTAATTAGTCACTAATATCCAAACATCTCAATGAAAGAAATCTCTCAGAGAAGCAATATTATATATTAAATTATATATTAAACTGCTCTGAAATTTGTCGAGCTATACGGTCTTTAAGCTACTATTTCTAGCGACATTACGGGCCTATCGGGTGATCATAATATCTTAAGAGATTTAAGAACGTATCATTACACGTGGTATTATATTACCTGCTGCCTCGGCTTTGGAAACAGCATATATTATATCTTGTTCCATTTTTCTTAGACTTGAACAATTCTAACACCCCTAAAAGCTATGGCAGTCCTTGGATTATTGGTAATTTCATTCCAATGATGGTTCTTCCCCATACGAAACCATGCTAGGGAGATCTATATCTAGCTTGTTTATAATCCTGTAGAGATTTTTCTCATTTAATTTTAATATATACTAGACCACCTGTCACCCGTTGGGTCACGTTTACTTCAAAATATTTTTTTAAAAATCATGTTCACTTAAAAATGGTTTTTAAATAATAGAAATATACACAGACATGTATATAATGTGAAAGGAAACTAGAAGGCCCATATATATATGTGTGTGTATGTATATATATAAATGTGTATGTATATATCATCATCATCATCAGGTTTAGCGTCCGTGTTCCACGCTTGCATGGGTTTGGACGGGGGTTTTCCCACTTGAGGCAAGAGTGGTTGTCTTGCTCGCATAGGACTGTCTGGCGGGTTTTCTACAGTTGGATGCCCTTCCTAACACCAACCACATTTACAGTGTGGGGCTGGGAGGTTTTTACCGTGTTGCCTACACGGCCACATTACAGCGTGGACTGTCTGGCGGGTTTTCTACAGCTGGATGCCCTTCCTAACACCAACCACATTTACAGTGTGGGGCTGGGAGGTTTTTACCGTGTTGCCTACACGGCCACATTTACAGCGTGGACTGTGTGTTTTTTTGTCGTGACACCTACACGATCTCATTTGTTTCGGCCTGGATGTTGTGGGACCAACATAACTGTACATTGAAAGGGGCGGTGTGGATGGGGTGGAGGTGGTGGGACGGGGGGGTGTTTTGATAGAGATGCCTACTGACTGTAGTAGGTTTTTACTTTGTATTTAGGTAAGGCGGGTCTTCTCTATTACTGAGTACCGCCAAAGGTCTCGGTCCAGTGACATTGTCTTGGAGAGGTGTAAGCGTGTGAGGTCGGAATTTATCATATATATATATATGTGTATGTGTGTGTGTGTATATATATGTGGGTGTCTGTGATCTATATACACTGGTCATAGACACACACACACACACATATGCACACACATACATATACACACACTCATATATATACACAACAACACCACTAACTCTCTTCCATTCTCTTCTATGTCTCCTCTCCCTCTCTCTATTGTCTCTCTTTCAATCTACTCTCTCACAACCACTATCTCTTTCTGTCTCTCTGTTTATGAAGGTACCCAGAAAAACCCCATATCTCTGGAACCCGTGCTTCGATTTACGCGAAACTTGTTTTATTCCATTTGTATTCCCATTTTATGGGCAACTTCCTTTCAAAGTATTTTCCCATTATGCACCCTTTTGGCTGTATTACATTACAGACTTACAGACAAGCAAGCAATCACAGACTATTATATAAATAGATAGATATTGTTTCTCTAAGAGATGTCTTTCATTGATATGTTTGGGTATTAGTGACTAATCAACTTTTAATCAATATATTTATATATCTATTTGAAATTTGTTAATATGTTAGACTGTTTGTGAAGCCACCACAATGGAGATAACTAAAATAATATTAGATTAAGTGCGGTAAAGTATGACTGGAGATGTAAAATAGTATATAGAAACATCTATGGGAAGCAAAGCATGAGCTGTGTAGTTCCCACCTTTTCCATGACTAGAGGTACTGTATCTCACTTATTCAACTATAATTTATAGTTATCAATCATTTTTTATACTTATCTGCATTGTTGAGGCTTCCCAAAGAGGTTAAAATATTTTCAAATTTCCCCAATGAATTAACCATATGTTGTTTATGTATATATTTTTCTTCAGGCCGCGTGGACTTGAGTGCAAAACTAGTCATATCAGACACATATGTATTATACCAGAAAACCCTGAACCTTTTTATAAACAAAGTAAGAACGTAACACAGCCTATATTATTACATCTAACACAGCCTATATTATTACACCTAACACTGCCTATATTATTACACCTAACACTGCCTATATTATTACACCTAACACTGCCTATATTTATTACACCTAACACAGCCTATATTTATTACACCTAAGATACTATTGTTATATACATTTTAATGTGTCTTTGTCTGTGTTGTAATTTTGTTTATGAAATTTTGCTGATTGTCTCTATAAGCTACTTGGAAACTTAAAGTCAATATTTACCTTTAAAACTTAATAAGTAGCCCTTTCATTATATTTCTAATGAAAGACTGTTTATAATTTTTTTTAAATGTTTTAATAATCCAAAATTTAGAGGGATATAGTTATATAACTAACTTTCTCATTATTAAGTTGGTGTTTGAACCATAACTTAACAAAGGTTTATACATAAAGTTATGATGAAAGGGTTCTACCTTAAATTTAGCAGATTAGTAAGGTGGTTTGGTATCATAGATATTTACCTCCAAATTCAGGAGGATTAAATGGATGGAATAAATCTACCCCAAGAATAGTTGTGGGGCAGCCCTCACCAAAATTGTCTGCATTCAAATTTCAAGCCTCTCACTGACAAAGTCTTATATATATATATATATATATATATATATATATATAAATATATATATATATATATATATATAGAGAGAGAGAGAGAGAGAGAGAGAGAGAGAGCGAGAGAGGGAGAACGTAAGAGAAACACAAACATAAATACAAGGACAATTCCCACTCATTGGCTGTCTTCTGTGGATCACTGATGTTTTGAATGCATTAAAGACAGTACATCTCACCATAGTACGTTAATAAGAGCGATAGTTATCCGGGGGAAAAAACAACAAAAAACACAGGCGATAATGAAGAGAAGGACAAACTGGACCCGTACTAACAGCACGAGGGAGAGCGAAGAAAAAAACGTCTGATGATAGCGAGAACAGGCACAAAGAGGAAGAGACGAAGGATGATATATATATATCATCCTTATCCAGGTGTACTTATGGCACAGATCACCTGGACTCATTCTCTTCAGTCTGTTCAGTCTGCCATTGCTCGTGGTAGGTCTTCTCAGGTATCCTCAGAATCCTCACACAGTTTCTTTATGTAGGTTCAATGTGTTCTACCAACATTTGTGTACCTTCAGTTACCAAAGAAGAACGTTGCTAATGATCTCATTCTTTGCTCATCAGGAGGTGTCCAGCAAATCTTGTTCTTCTTTCTCTGATGATGTGTGATATTTATAGTAAATTTCTATTATTCTAGTATATTTATGGTAAAGTTCTTTCATAGGGTGTTGTATCCATTAGATGTCCAGAGCAGCTCAAATCATTCTTGTATAAGTTCTGTCAATTTTCTTTTCAAGACACTTTGTTAGAGTTCATGTTTTACATACATCAATGTAACGGAACTGGCTATACAATTGTGTGTATATATATATAAACCCCTTTAAGATGGTGCCTTGGCATAGCTGGAGTCTAATACTAATTATTTACATCTATCTGTCTAGTGAATATTGGCTAGAATCTGTAGTTTTATTCTGATAACACTGAGACAAGACACTCTTAACACATCAATATTTTATTATTGATCTATTTGTTTCAATTATTTATTTATTTATTTATTGCAGCTGGTTTTGAAGCAATGCCAAGGGTTAGAACTAATTTAACCACCAATAAAGTTGTATTTCAAAATAGAAGAATATTGAATTCTGATGTAAGTTTCTAAGTTTTTAAAAAACAGTTATTAGCTGAGAAGTACCAATTCCAATGGTTTGGTTTAGTTTGGTTTAGTTTGGTCAACAATCACAGGCATTTATGGCTAACTGAGTAACCAATAGACTTTCAAGGCCTCAGAATATATATATATATATTTTATAGTTGAAACAGTAAACAAGAAAACAACAACGTGGAACCAAAGAGACAGTACAAAATGTTAATATTAGTTTCACGCTAGAGAGTTGGATGCGCACACGCACACACTCACACACATACACACATATATATATGATTTCCTCCGAATGAAACAGTTCTAGTCCTATAGAAGCCATTGCTATATTAAATATATATCTATATAATTTTTGGCAGGGGCAGGTGAGTGTATGGCTTTGATAAATGCCAAGCAGCAAGAAACAGCTGTCAGCCACTCTCCCAGCCTTTGCCGAAAATATAAGTAAGTGACATAATCACTACTTTAAAACTGATAGCGAATGGTCTTCTAAATGTTTTTAATTAAACATACTGTATATTGCCAAATATACTATACATACATTCATGTATACATTGCTATTTCAGAGCACCAATCCTAATACCTAATTTTTGCTGGACCGGCAATCGCTCTGTGTAATCAGCTCCTAAATATTACTGGAATTCTATAAGAATCCAGCTTCTATAAATTTTGGCAAGGGCAGGTGAGTGCGTAGCTGTGATAAACGCCAAGCAGCGAGAAACAGCTGTCAGCCACTCTCCCAGCCTTTGCCGAAAATATAAGTAAGTGATATAGTGACTACTTTAAAACTGATAGGGAATGGTCTTCTAAATGTTTTTAATTAAACATATGGTATATTGCCAAATATACTATACATACATTTATATCTACATATATATATGTACAGAGAGTACTTGCAAAAACATGACAATGACATACATAGGAGAGACAGCTCAAAGTATAGGAGAGAGAATTGACCAACACTGGGGTGAACTAAAAGGACAAAAAGACGGTTTGGTATTATATGAACACACCAGACAAAGACATGGTGGTAATATAGACAACATAGAAATTAAAATAATATCTAAATATAGAAATGACTCAACAAGTAGACAAATCAGAGAAGCAACTGAAATAGAATTAAGAAAACCAAAGTTGAACAGAAAAAATGGAATAACAACAACCATACACAAACAAACAATACTGACCTAAGATAAATTGGTTGGTTGATGACTGTCACGTGAATAAGTACATCAACTTTCGTGTCAGTTCGCATTTCAGGGTTCTTTACTGTCATTTTCATTTTAAAATGTGGCTCAAATTGTTGTTTTTTTATAAATGTAATTTAGTTGGTTGATGACTGTCACATGAATAAGTACATCAAATTTCATATTTGTTGGATTTACAGGCACAGATTTTAGATCTCGGTACTATAACCACATGTGCTCTTTTAAATACAGGAGCATGATGTCCCACACAAGTCTGGCTGAGTGTGAATGACAGCTCAAGGATAAGAATCGATGTTTCAAAATGAAGTGGAAGATCCTAAAATATGTGCCTCCATATGTGTTGGGTGGCAGGGAGTGCCAGCTCTGCATATCAGAGTGTTTGGAGATCTTAAAATTGATTGGCCTTGGGATCAACTTGCAGTCTGGGGTTATAATGAACTGCTTGCACCAACAGGTTCATCTTTTCACCTCATGGACTATGAGGTGCAACAATACACCACCTGAACATATGTCAATGGTCCACACAACCGTGATATAGACTATTACACAAAAGCCTATATGAGCTCTTTAAAAGTGATGTTTTTCTTCCATAGTCCATATCTCTATTATTATTACCATTATGTCTGTTATTATTACTATTATACGTCCCTCTACGATCTGAGTTCAAATCCCGCTGAGGTTGACTTTGCCTTTCACCCTTACGGGGTCGATAAAATAAAGTACCAGTAATGCACTGGGTAATTGCTGGCCTTGTGCCAATAGTAGAAACAGTTATTATTGTCACTAGCAGAAGAATCGCTCACATAAGTGTCCTCGGTTTGCGAGTAACTTTCTTCTATAATTGTTGTATTATTCTTTTATAATTTTTGTCACATCCACTGATACTGACCACATCATCTCCACTCTGTAAATATGACACTGTTAATGACAACACTAACATCTACTTATCTTTACGATTGTTCTGTGGAATAGGAGGTTAATTATATGTCTAAACTTTGCCAATGCTCTGATGTTCCCAAACGAAAGTTTGGAAGAAACGATTGTTAGCATTAAAATGTTTTGAACATAGTTTTGATTATTCTGTAATTTATATTCCGGCTCTAAAACATCTGATGTATTTACATTGAGCTATTTTTACTTACTGGTAATAAGGTGGTAATGAATTACTGACCTTTCCTGTTTATAATTATATATAGTGTAGATATAAGTATAAATAATAATATTATTATTATTATATATATATGCATACATGTGTGTGTCAGGTTTTTGTCAAGTGCTACATGTAACATGTAGCCCAGTACAACCTGTCACATAATAGAGTTGTCAGTAAGTAAGCAAGTAAGCTGGCAACCCAGCAAGGCTTGCTTGATGAGGTTTGGACATTGGGATGAAAAAGGAACTGAGGCGAATTAACTGTCTCCCTGTAATGTTTATATATATATTGTATGTAAATATGTTGTTGTTTTTTTTACGTGCTTGTAGGATAAGTTAAACTGTGTAGATAACCATTGGCATAGGAGAGGGAGAACTCTTATTCCTAAAGACTACAATTATAACATCATTTGACATATGGCACATCATGCACCAGTACAGGACTTGGAGAGAATGTGTGTTGTATGAGACAGACATTTTAAACAAACATTTGTGTAGGTTGTTTGGTAAATTGTGTACTTTGGTATCTTGTGTGCTTTTTATACATATTGACCACACTTCCATTCATTAAGAAGTTTTGTTTGACCTGACTCTTTGCTATGATCATCATAACAGCTAGCTGTTCTACAGCTATTGTCACATTCAACTTCACTATACACAATGCTACAAATCATTTCATATGATGTTTACTTACACACACACACATATATATGAATGTACGAATTGTATATTTCAAAATGTTTTAAAATAAACATACAGTATATTATCAAATATACAATACGTACATTCATATCTACATCGCTATTTCAGAGCACCAACACAAATGTCTAATTGTTGCTGGACCAGTAACTGCTCTGTATGTTAATGAGTTTAAACAACTCATTAACATAATTGGAATTCTATAAGAATCCAGCTTCTACATCTGACAACCACTAAAAAGTGAGAAATGATTGTCGGTTATTTCCCTTTGTGCTGAAACTAGGTATGTGATGTTAGTACTACCTTAAATTCATAGTGAAAGACCTTCAAAATGTTTTTCAATAAACATACAGTATATTATCAAATATGCAATACGTACATTCATATATACACCTCTATTTCAGAGCACCAACATATATATATGATAGATAGTGAGAGAGATGAATAGATATGGGTAACCCATGCTAGCATGGAAGATAGACGTTAAACGATGATGATGATATGCATGTATATATATATATAATGAGATATACAAAGAGACAGGCTGGGAGCCAATATTTCAGTTGTCCAGAAATTCCATCTCCAATGGTTTGACCAAGTCCTTGGCCACCTAGAGACATACATGGTTTACCAAGTAGTGAAGGGAGATTTCTAAGGCCCAAAATCCAAGAGTGACCAGACCACAAAAGAGACGGTGTTATGCAGGGCATCCAAGACAAAACAAAACATACTAGCAGGACCTAGTTGTTTGACTGGTCACGTCTCAGGATGTCACAACCTGTCCAACTCATGCAAGCATTCAAAATAGACATTAAATGATGATGATGATGATGTTCAAGTTGCTTACAGTAGTTCCTTTTACCCTCCCCACAAAAACATCCATATAGATGTTAACTCTTAAGAATATAATTAAAACTTATATTTAATACAGGTCATGGCCTGTGAACCAGAAAGTTCTGACAGCAACAGTGAAAATTACACAAATTTTGACTTAACAGAATTACAATTTGAATCAAGATTTGAAAGTGGAAACCTTGCCAGAGCTGTTAGGGTGTGAGCTATAATGTTTTATTCTATATGTGTGTTCACAAAACACACACATACACTCACACACATTTACACACACACACTTACATGCATACACACACACTCACACACACATACTCACTAGTTGACCAGGTCATGAAGGTCACAGAAAGAGTTAATGCACAACTAATCAAAGACCATATTGATCTAGATGAAATGCAGTTTGGGTTTGTGCCAGGTAAAAGTACCATGGATGCTCTTTTCCTTGTACAGCAACTACAGGAGACGTACCTAGCTAAAAGTAAACCCCTCTACTTAGCTTTTGTTGACTTGGAGTAAGCCTTTGACAAAGTCCCCTGCTCCATTATCTGGTGGGCCCTTAGAAAACTAGAAGTAGATGAATGGCTTGTCAGAGCTATACAAGCCATGTATAAAGAAACTTTTGCTCCTCATAATGTCTCTTCTCACATTAACTAACTTATTCATGTCCATGTATTCTCTGGAGTTAGGGTTGGAATTCCTCCATATACTATAGGTTTCTTGCATTGATGAGTTCTCTCTCGGAAACAGGACGGCAGTATAGTATGCAACCATCACTGCTTTGTATTTCTCTCTGGTCCACGTTTGTTGTGGCTTTTTATCACGTACCTTGGTGTTGTCACCCTGTGGCTCATTGTGAGGGGTGTATTGGAGAGGGTTGTTCCATTTGCTGATTTTTACTTTGGTGTGTTTCCTCGCCAAGGGACATGGTCCTTGGTAATCAGCATGACAACCGATGCGGTATGATTTACTTCTTTTTTAAACCATCATGTTGTTATGGGGTTAGATTTCTGTCTGGGTGCTTTCCCATAGCCACTGTTCCCACTATGGGTCTAGCCCATGCGCCAGTGAGGTTCGTGATCCAATGAAGTTTGGTTACCAAGACAATATTAGCAGGGTGTGGTGTCCCATTAAGGCCCCCCTATTTCTTACCACTGGTGCTTGTTATTGATATATTGATATATTGTAAGTTCACCAACCTCAATAATTTTCAAAATGACACTAAATAACGCAACAATCCATTACCAAAATAACGTCCAAGACATTTATTACTATTATTATTATTATTATTATTTCAGGGGAACTTATGACTATGAGCTCTATCTTCATTGTGATCTTTACACTAGGAGTCACACTCAGTGGTATTACTTCAAAGTGACCAACACCAGAAAAGATGTACCTTACAGATTTACTATAGTTAATCTTACAAAGGTAAAGTTTATTGCTTTCTATTTTTAATCAATCATTCTTATTTTTTTTTATTGTTTACTGTGTGTACACTGTATTCCTGTCTGTTGTGAGAGGGTTGGGGTATGTCTGGTTTAGAATAGGTACACTGTATTCCTGTCTGTTGTGAGAGGGTTGGGGTGTGTCTGGTTTAGAATAGGTATACTGTATTCCTGTCTGTTGTGAGAGGGTTGGGGTATGTCTGGTTTAGAATAGGTACACTGTATTCCTGTCTGTTGTGAGAGGGTTGGGGTGTGTCTGGTTTAGAATAGGTATACTGTATTCCTGTCTGTTGTGAGAGGGTTGGGGTGTGTCTGGTTTAGAATAGATACACTGTATCCCTGTCTGTTGTGAGAAGCAATTAGCATCAGGAAACTCATCATAGTTGTTTCATGTCTGTTTTTCTCCACTAGTATAGGTTGAACAGGTCATCATAGACAAAGTCAGCATTCAATCAAGGCCACTGTCCTCACAGATACCTTTAGAATGACAGAGTTGAGGGAGGATGAAAATTGATATATCTATAAATGCAAGTTTTTGATTGTGTGTGTTCACCTAAAACCCCAAAACTAGTTGACCAACCCCCTCAAAATTACATATACACATTCACTAGACCCTTGGACAGGTTATGGAAACACTTTTTATGGTAAGAATTTTTACTTTACAAAGCAAAGAATTCATTTAAATTCAATTGTTCTTATTTTCTTATAAATATTGAAAGTCATCCATTTTGTTGTTTCTCCATTCTGTAGAGAAATAAAGAGAGGAGGAGAGAGAGAGAAAGAAAGACAAGAGGGTGAGGGGGATTGTGAGAGAAAGAAAGAGTGAGTGTTAGCAGCATTCGATAAATTGAGGAAGGGAACGTAAAACTTTAACGCTCCCTTTTCTTCTTTGCCATTTGTTATTTCTCTCTTTCCCTCTCTCTTAGTAAAGTGGATAATGTGACAGTGTGTGTATGTGTGTGCATGCATGTGTATGCACATGCATGTGTGTCAGCATTCTTAAGTTAGAGACATGTTTGTGTATGTCTGTGTGTGTGTGTTGGCATTCTTTAACTTTTCCTCTCTTTCTCTAAAGTTAATGTAAGCAGACAATATATAAATCATCAATGCAGCAAATATTATCCGAGAACTTTTATTCAAGAAACTCAGACAGACAATGATGGATTCCCCCTTTATGGTAGATGTAGACCAGAACATGGAGGCTATACTGCAAGCCAAACAGCTCAAGGAGCTGACCATAGACAATCAGTGGGTAGTCCCACACAACAAAATGTTGTGTAAACTTCTAAGAGCTCATAGCAATGTTGAATATTGCAGCTCTGTCCAAGCAATAATATATATCACAAAATATATCAACAAGGGCAGTGACCTGGCTACCTTTGTTACTGACAAGGAACTCAATGATGGTGGGCTGGTTGAGGTCAAACAATATCAGGCAGGTCAATACATCTCCAGCAACGAAAGTATCTGGCAGATCTTTGGATTTGATATCCACCAACACCATTCAACAGTGGTCAACCTCACAGTCCATCTAGAAAATGTACAGAGAGTGTATTTCATATCTTCTGTCCAACTGGAAAGCTACACCTGAAAATGCCTGCTCATCAGATCTGCTAATTCCCCAATTTTCTGTCACCTATACACTCGCAAAAATGCATATATTGGGTCGTCAAGTATGAAATTTGTAGTGAGGCATATGGCATATTGTTGTTTTTTTTTTACAAATTTCATACTTGACGACCTAATATAATAGATCCCCAAACACTACTGTATATATACACCACATCACAAAGACCTTTGTAGTTTTGAGTTTTGGGATTTTAATTTTTAGTACCACTGATGATGTTGCAGATGTGCAACAAAAGAACTTTGATAGACTATATATATATATATTTATATCTGTATTTTTAACCGCTGGTCAATCAATGATAAACATTGATTGCCAAATAAATTAACTATGGAGATATAAAAGATACAGAAGTGAAAACCAACCAAACAGTGAGTGTGTTCTGTTATTATTTCTGGCAATATTATAACAATATGACCCTCCCCAAGTATAACAATATATATATATATATACATATACCCATGCAAACATAGAAAAACGGATGTAAAAACAATGATGATGGTGATATATATAGTGATATTTCTCTTATTGCAGAGTAACAGCCTGTATAATTGTGGGATGAAACCTTTAATGTACAGTGAGAGGTGTGCAAGACATTCCATAGCACCAATTGGTTGGCAAAGGATCGGATACAACATAAAATACTATAAGAACAATCTCAAGTAAGTTTTGGTAGAATCCAGAGATAGCACGTGTGTGTGTATAGATATACATGTGATATGTGAGTGAGTGTGTGTGTATTTATATATATATGTGATGTGTGTGTGTGTGTATATATATATATATATATATATATATACATCTAATTAGGGTTTTATTTTATTCTGTTACTCTTGAAATTATGTTGAACATATATATTAGTTTCACTTAAATTTCAACGTCCTATACCATATGACCAGTGTCTGTCCTTAGGGCATCAACATATGTTAACCTTGGTCTTCCTCTTCTAGTGGGTCCATGTAGGGGCTCCCAAAGGACATGGCAGCGATGATGAGGGACAGACCGCTGGAGAGAACTCGTCCATGGATCTCGGGAATTTTACCCGCCTTAGAAAATACCATATGAAACCACATTAACAAGATATTCTTGAAAAACTATAAACAACAGTATGATTGCATCTAATTAAAATCAAAATCTTTACTCTGCAATTTTTACAATGATGTGTCCACTAGTAAAGATTTAATTTTACTTTCTGTTGTTAGCCATTTTCTACTAAATCATTGCAGGATGTTAAAAGTTATAGAATTTAATAATTTCTTTTCTTTTTTATTTTACCATTTTCAGTCATGAAGATCCCACACAGAGGAAATCATCTTATAGTTTCACCTGGACTTTCAATTTTCCATTCCATGAGGACACTGTCTATTTTGCTCACAGTTATCCATACACATATTCAGACCTGCAGGTCTTACTACTATATCTACAACATTGAGTAGACTTTTTATATTATATATATATATATATATATTTATATATATAACAAAATTCAATATAGAAATGGCTTCTACAGGACTAGAACTGTTTCATTCATTCAAAGAAAATCATCAGGAAAAGCCCGAGGATTTCCTTTGAATGAGACAGTTCTAGTCCTGTAGAAGCCATTTCTATATTAAATTTTGTTGTATACACTTTACTAATGTATTGAGTAACTTATTTACTGTGGTTACCCCCGATTGAACCCAGGACTCATATATATATCTCATCAGCATCATCGTTTTACATCCATTTTTCCACGTGGGTTAGATGAGTTGTCCGGTTGTAAGCAATGCTAGGTCAGGTGACCATGTCCTGCTCATACAGAACCCATTTTTGCTTGGTTTCTACAGCTGGATGCCCATGCTAGTGCCAACCTCATTTACGCTAAGTACTGGGTACTTTTTGTCATGACAGCTACCTGACCACTTTTACAATGTGGGCTGGAGGCTTCATTGGATGTATACTTCAGCCTGTCCTCATGGGAGTGGGTGGGGTGGTGCATGCTATATATATGCTTCAGCTTTGGCCTGTGCCCATGGGAAATCGGGTCTTCTGTATTACTGCATAATCTCGGTCCCCTGTCATCAACTTTGAGAAGTGCAGTTGGACAAGGTCAGCTTTTAATACCCCATCCCAATTTTTCCTGGGTCTCCCCACTCCAAGGCTTCCATCGACTTTGAGCACTCTGCACCTTTTTTAAAGTACCAGTAATGCACTAGGGTCAATTTAATAGACTTTCCCATCCCCCTAAAATTGTTGGCTTTGTGCCTAAATCAGAAACCATTATTATTTTTATTAATGTTATTATTATTATGCGGATCATCATCATCTTCATTGACATTATCATTGATATAGGAATATCTGTTCAAGTGTGCCAGTGATGCTAAAATATCGAAATTCTTCAACATAAGAATCCTGTGTAGAAGTTTAGCAGGAAATAATATTTATATTCTGACTGTAACAAATCCAATATCAGACACAGTGAAGATGAAGGTAAGTTTACTTTATATATGTACAAGTAGTCACCTGGTCTGTACTCTGCTCAAGTTTATTCTTAAGGCACCTATTGGCATCTAATTTCCCTTAAAGTAATAAAGAAAATAATAGAAAAATGTATTCTATGAAAATTATAAAACATTTACATAACTTCAGTATATACAATGTTTTTAACTTTTTTCTTTGAAGCATATATGAAGAGTTTGTTGAGACAACCTACATATAAGAGAGCATGTGATGCATTGTAGATGGAAACTGTCAACCTGCAGGGCTTTACCTTGGGATTTGTTAATGGTCATTATGTAACTGACTCTCACTGGTAATTGCAATCATTTGAAACAAAAGGGGACATCTGTTGGTATTAGCAGTATTCTAGGTATAAATATGATGTCTCCCTTACAACATCCAGTAAGGATTTTGGCTTTGATAATGTGACGCTGTAGTTCAGTTGCAACCATACGTGTCCCCATTGCACAATTATGGCTGATCCAGGTTTCAGAGAAGCATGGTGACTGTGCCTTTCTTCAATTGAATGTTGTATGTCAACATACCAGATAGTTCCAGATTGTTGGGAAATTCAATGCGATAATGAACAGCTTCGTCCTTGTTGACAACTTTGTTGATAGATTTGTAGGTAAGACCAACATCCTAGTCACTACATACTTTCTCATGCACAGAAATTAACTATAAATTATGATGATTATTTCTCATTTAGCTCTGAGTTTTTGTCACCAACTTTGGTTCATTGTTGGTATTTTCTTTTCTACATTAGATTAAGAAAGCTGTCTTTGTAACATGTCGTGTCCATCCTGGAGAAAGCAATGCTAGTTGGGTGATGAAAGGTTTTCTAGATGTTCTCACATCAGATTCAGAGTATTCAAATGTAAGATAACATTTTAACCTTTATACTAAATATTTTGTGAAATGTCTTTTGTTTAATTTTATTGGGATTTCAATATATTTTCTGCTCTATTTTCTACCCGAATGTTCTTAATATTTACTTTTCTTCTGTGTACATCCAGTTTAGAATACGTACACTGTATGAAGTCATCAGATGTATGAAGTCTCGGGTCCATATAATCAATCCCTAGCTTAGCAATGTTTGTTTGTGGGTTATTATTTATATTTAACACCAACTTCAGTATTTAGTCATCAGAAGTAGGGAGGTGTAAAAACCAAATATGCTATCTTTAATTCGATCTTTGTGCCAACTCTTACCTATGGTCATGAATCTTGGATAATTACCAAAAGAACACAATCGTGAATACAATTCGCTGAAATGGGATTCCACTGAAGCATCTTCAGAGTAATATTACTCAATAGAATACGGAGTTCAGAGATCAGGAAGCCACTTCAGGTAGAGCCACTACTTGTCTGAACTGAGAGATCACAGCTCCAATACTATGGATGTGTGGTCAGAATGCCTAAGGAAACCAACCAGCAGGAGACCCACGAGTAGAACATGAGCAAGATGGTTGGAGAACATCCATGAGCTAGGCTGGAGATCCAGCCAGATCGATTGGAGATGTTTGCTTCTGACAGGACACACTGGAAGGTGTCCTTGAGTACTCTGTCCCCACAACTTTGCCAGGAATAAGTGGACGAAGAACAACAAGAATAGGCAGAGTTGCTAGAGCATAGGATAAAAGGAATTTCAGTATTCTACTCTTAGCAGTCTGAGTTCAAATCCCACTGAGGTCAACTATGTCTTTCATCCATTCGAGATCAATAAAGAAAGTACCAATCAAATACGTGTGCACCCCCTCCTCCACTCCCCCCCCCCCTCTTTCTCTCTGTCTCACTCTCCTGAATGCTCAATTAATAAGGAAAGAGGTGTGTCTGTATGTTCATAACTGTATCAACACCTAAGACAGCAAAAGCATGATGCATACTACCAAGTCATATTCAGTTATGAGTGACACCTATAGTTTTTGTGTGTATACACACACACACACATATATACACACACACACATACATACATACATAGAAATACACACACAAACACACACACACACATATATATACAAACACATGCAAACATACATTCAAACACACACACACATACATACACACACACATACATACATACACACACACACGCACAGATATATATATATATCTATAAATGCATATATCTTCTGTTGTAGTTGCTGAGAGATATGTTTGTGTTCAAAATTGTACCAATGTTGAATCCAGACGGTGTAGTTGTGGGTAACTATCGTTGTTCCCTATCAGGTCGAGACCTCAACAGAAACTACAAGTCAACTTTGGAAGGTCGATTCCCTACTATTGGCAATATCATCACTATGGTGAAAAAGTAAAATATATTTTTACACATATCTTTTCCTACCAAACTGACCCTCATTCTACAATACAAAACTTTATTTTAAAGTGTTTATATTTATCAAAAGAACCTTCAGTTATAGTTTTATGTTGTTATGCTCCAACCAACATCTTAAACTTTCTGATACAATACAATCTGACACTACCCCTCAGTCTATCATACAACCTGACCCCCCCCCCCCTCCCAGTCTATCACACAACCTGACCCCCCCCCCCTCCAGTCTATCACACAACCTGACACCACCCCTCAGTCTATCACACAACCAGACCCCCCCCTCCTCAGTCTATCACACAACCTGACACCACCCCTCAGTCTATCACACAACCAGACCCCCCCCCTCAGTCTATCACACAACCTGACGCCTCCCCTCAGTCTATCACACAACCTGACCCCCCCCCTCCAGTCTATCACACAACCTGACACCACCCCTCAGTCTATCACACAACCTGACACCACCCCTCAATCTATCACACAACCTAACACCACCCCTCAGTCTCCTACATATTTTATCCCTCTTATGTCTAATTTCACATGCAGTTCATTTATGCTTTGCTGTGTATATCACACAACTATTATATGTTTTCAAATGAAAGCCATTATATTTTCAGGCTTCTAACCAAGTTTGAGGTTGTTATGTATTGTGATTTCCACAGTCACAGCCGAAAACACAATTCCTTCTTCTATGGCTGTAAGGAAAGAAATGTAAAACTGTTCGAAGAGAAGATTTTTCCATATCTACTAGCCAAAAATGCCCCAAATCACGTAAAGAATCTATATTCTCTTAGTAACATACACACACACACACACATGCACACACACACACACACTCATTCTATTGAATTAAATTTAAAATTTATTGAAAATGTAGAAAATCTCAAAAACAGTTGATTAAATTTGAGATTTTCTATATTTTCTAAGAACTTCAATCCACTCCACGTGGTCAAGGTTAATTTAAAAATATTTAACCCTTTTCATATCAAAATGCTTGAAACTGACCCTGTTGTTGTTGTTGTTGCTGTTGTTGTTTTTGTTGGTTCTGTGGTTATCTCTCACTTTCTCTCTCTCTCCCTCTATATACCTGTCTATCTCTTTCTCTCTCATTCTTCTATCTCTCTCTTCCCAAATCCCTCTCTGACTTTCTCCTACCTCCTCAACTCCCTCCCACCCTCCTCTCACTCTCCCACCCCCTCTCACCCTCTTACCCTTCTATATTGCAGTTCCTCTTCAGATCTTGTAAATTCAAAGTCCAAAGATCTCGAAGACGTACCAGTCGTGTAATTATGTGGAAACTTGGCATCAAGAATTCTTTTACATTTGAGGCTAGTATTTCTACATCTCTTTGTTGTTGTTGTTACTGTTGTCGTTGTTGTCATGGTTGTTGTTGTCATTGATGTTGTTTTCACTGTTGTTGTTGCTGCTGCTGCTGTTGTTGTCATGGTTGTTGTTGTTGATGTTGTCATGGTTGTTGTTGTTATGTTGTTATTGTTATTGACGATGATGATGATGTTTAGCCTCAGATTAGCCAAGTTAAAGCACCCTTCCAGATTTGACCATCCTGTCATTTCTTTTATTTATTTCATTTGTTTGTTGTTGTCGTTTAATCCCCAGGTCAGCACTGATAGGGCAGGCCTATGATGAGACAATCTAGCTGTGACCACCACACTGTAAATGCAGTTGGCGTTAGGAAGGGCAGCTGTAGAAAACCAGCCAAACCAGGCAGAAACACGCCTATGCGAGCAAGACATTGTCACCCGACACAACTTGCCTCAAAATAGGACCCGTCTAACCCATGCTAGCGTCGAAGATGGATGTTAATCGATGATGATACTTAAGACTACATTATCTCATATGGAGGCAGATTTTGTTGCCCTTTCTATCTGGTCAAATAATTACATAGAAACTCCTTTGTTGGCTCCACAGATTTTTGCTTATTTTGCCTATTAAACATTCTAATTTGAGGGAGATTTTACTGCTGTTTCTCTCATTTCAAATGCCCCCCGTCATAGCTCCCTTGTTAATTCAAGTGGTTCTTGGCTATTAATTCTTAGTCCCCTGTAATGATTTAGTAAAAAATAGTTTTAAATAATGCTTTGTTCATATGTTTTAGTGGACATATAGTTGTAAAAATTTGTAATATTAGAGTAAGGACTTCAATGTTTAATGTGATGTTGTTTTATATTTTTCAAGAATGTGTTACTAATCCTGTTTCATGTGGTGCAAGAGTTCAATATTCTAATGGAGAGCTGATTTTTCTACAGGTATCCTGCTGTGGGTCTACCATTGGTGAAAAAAAAGGACTCCATTTCAACACAAAAGATTATGAGTTACTTGGACTACTTTTCCTTGATACTCTTCTGGACTATGTCAACTTAGATAGCTACCAGGTATTGCTGGTTTATTTCTCTTTTTAGATTCTAGTTCTTCAGTTGTTGTTGTTTCTAATAAAAAACATTTCATATGATTTTAAATAAATGTAAAAATAATTTCAAAAACATTTGGAAGGATTTACCAATATAACTAATCTTTTAATTATTAAACTGGTGTTTGAAAAATAACTTAAAGGTTCTTACATAAAATTATGCTAGAAAGCTTTTAAAGGGTTACAAACTGTTTTGTGCACTGATATAGGTTAGAGGAGTTATAACATTCTAGGACTACACATGTCACATGACCATCATCTGGTTTCTATGGCTGAATGACTTTCCTAATGCCAACTACCTTACAGTGTGTTTACTGGGTGTATTTTATCACGGCACTAACACTATTACTTTACAGAGGAGGCCAGGTGTGCTTTATCATGGCTTCATACGGAAAGAATTATATAGGAAATACAAAAAAAACTAACGAGGCGGCACTGATAAACATCAACAATGAGGCACACAATATAGTCAAACACCTAGGATTAGATGACAGAACAGAGCCACTTAGGCCATGTACCCCCATATTTAATCTCAAGGACCACAAGGTAAATTTTGATTATAACCCCACAATTAGACGGTCCATAATGTGTTGCATGTCAGCTTCTGTGTGCGCTAGGAAGTCAGCATCATTGACGTAAAGAGGGTCTCTGATCAGAGCTTGACAAGTTTTTGTCTTGGCATTAAACCTTCTTAAGTTGAAAACCTTTCCAGTGGTTCTGAACCATAGTGCTTCTGTCACAATCATGGAAAGCAAGGCAGCAAAGAAGATGGAGAAAAGTATAAGAGCAGGAATATTGCCTTGCTTTATCCCGTTGTCAATTGAGATTTCCCCAGATAGTTGGCCATTGAAGGTAACTTGAGCTTTCATATTTCTGTGCAGCTGCTTTAGCATACTCACAAACTTGGGTGGACATCCCACTTTTCTAAGTATTATCCAGAGTACATCTCTTAACTGTATCAAAAGCCTTCATTAGGTCGGCAAAGACTTGATATAGAGGGACACACTGCTCAATGCATTTTTCTTGTATTTGTCTTACAGAGAAAATCATGTCAACTGTTCCCCTTCCCCCTCTAAAGCCACTCTGTCATTCTGGGATAGCTGTAGGACAGGTATCCTCCTCCAGTCTGTTGAGCAAAAATCTTGTGAGAACCTTGCCAACAGTTTCCAACAAAGTGACAACACGGTAGTTTCCACATATCAATTTTTCATCTTTGCCTTTGAATAATGATAACAGAATACTGTTAATCCAGTTCTGCGGAACCGGGGTCCCATTCCAGCAATCGGTGATGAAGTTGTTTATCGCTTCCTTTACATTATCACTACCGACTTTCAGCAGTTCGACTGAGATATCATCTGGACCTGGTGCCTTGCCAGAGTTAACCTGTTTGACTGCCAGCTTTATTTCATCAGTCGTGGGAAGTCGATCCATATGGTGAACTGTTTCACATTGAGGAAAGCCCTCTATCTCTCTAAAATTGACTGGTGATGGGTTGTCAAACAGGTCTGTAAAATGTTCCTCTCAACGTTGAAGGATGTTTTCTGGCTCTTTGATGATAATATTGGCATTGTCTTTAGATCTCAGAGGAGTTACTGAGGATGTTGGTGGGCCGAAGACTTGGCATATCAATGAGTAAAATGACTTCAAATCTTTGGTGTTAAAAGCTTGTTGGATTTCCGGAGATATTACTCCACCACTCATGTTGCATCCTGCGCAGTTCGCTGGAGTGTTGCCTTGTGATCTTTGTAGGCTTTCCTGACAGCTGGTTGTGCTACAGGATTCTGATTCAGGAGCTTTTCATAGAGAGTGTGCTTGGTTTTCAGTAGCTGATTGATATTAGGATTGTTGTCATCGAACCAGTCCTGGTGTTTTTTGGTTCTGAAGCCTCACTGAGTAAAACTGATCGCTAAAGTTTTCCAAGGTGCCATCAAGTCTTTCAGTTAAAGTTACACATACATCTGCTTGCCTCAGTTTAGTGACATCAATGCATTTTGGTACTTTCACTCCACACATACATACATACACACACACACACACATACACACACACTACAAACAAACTGGCCTTTCATGGGAAATAATTTGCCTACAAAAAACCAATTATATACTGGAATAGCAGTTAAAATATATTGCTGATGTTTTCTAGTTGTAAGAGGAAATAATGATTAGATAAAGAAAATGTTGAGTATGATATTAGAACTGTTTTTACTGCAGATTCACTGTCTGTTTGATGAAATGAAGAAAATATGTAGAAAATTACCATCAAAGAAAGAAAAAAGGGGACTTTATGAAGAGGATCAGCAAACGTCTGAAGAAGACGAAGAGGAAGACGAAGACGGAAACTTAGTTGAATCAAGGTATATATATTTATTCAGTCAGTAATTCATCATCATCATCATCAGCTTGATCACCATGGAAGGCTGACTAAAGTGTGAGCTGTCACATCCCATCTTTTAGAGGCTATCTATGACTATGCCATCTAATATATCTCCTACACTGTTTTTACAGACTATAGGGTGAATTTGGTGAACATATGACTGTTATTTCTAGCAATTATGTGTCGTAGGCTTTGTTTTTTGTTTTTTACTAGGAAGGGCATTTAGTTGTAAGACATTGTCTCAAAAAAGGCCCTCATGATCAGTATCAAATCTACAACAGGGCCTGCAAGGCTAACCCCTGTTTTAGCAGGGAAAATAACCTTTAGCTTTTTGATACTAAGCCTCCTGAAACTGTCCTTGGTCCTAGAAAACAAAACTGTTTTGAAATATTTGTATTTATCTAAAACCTTTCATTACAATTTAATGTAAAAACCATTCTTAAGTTATGTTCCAAACGTCAGCTTAATAATGGGAAAGTTAGTTATATTACTAATGTTAGTTATATTACCAATGTTAGTTATATTACTAATGTTAGTTATATTACTAAATTTCTCTAAATTCTTGATGATTTTCAAAATTATTTTGACATTAGGAAGAACATTCAGCCATAGAAACTGTGCCAATATGGAATTTATGAGCAAGATGAGGTCATCTGTTTCATCTAACCCCCCCCCCCCCCCCCCTCGACTGTGACTACCTGGCAAACCTATGTTTCAGTGGTATTATATATAAATTATACAGCTCTATGTTGTGGCTGTTTCAGTGGTGTTATATATAAGTTATACAGCTCTCTATATTGTATGTTTCAGTGGTGTTATATATAAATTATACAGCTCTATATTGTGTGTTTCAGTTGTGTTATATATAAGTTACACAGCTCTATATTGTGTCTGTTTCAGTGGTGTTATATACAAGTTGTACAGCTCTCTATATTGTGTCTGTTTCAGTGGTGTTATATATAAGTTATACAGCTGTATATTGTGTCTGTTTCAGTGGTGTTATATACAAGTTATACAGCTCTCTCTCTATATTGTGTCTGTTTCAGTGGTGTTATATATAAGTTATACAGCTGTATATTGTGTCTGTTTCAGTGGTGTTATATCCAAGTTATACAGCTCTCTATATTGTGTCTGTTTCAGTGGTGTTATATACAAGTTATACAGCTCTCTATATTATGTGTATTTCAGTGATGTTTCTGACAGCTCTGAGTCAGATGATGTTTCTGATGAACCTTTAGATGAACAGGTATATGAACAGGTAACTTGATTTGGTTTCAGCATACAGACACACAGACACACATAATTGGGGTAGGGGGTTATGTCATTGTGGTAAGATCTTTCATAGTTGTTGCTCATCATCATCATCATCATCATCATTTTACGTCCGCTTTTCCCTGCTTTCAAGGGTTGGATGGGTCCTCTTAGGCGCAGCATCTCTCCATTTGTCACAATCCTACATCATCCCCTCTGTGAGCTTCAGTGATCTGAGATCAGCTCTCTCCACCTTCACCCATGTTTTTCATGGTCTTCCTCTACTGCGTCTTCCTTCTACTGGGATTACTTGGCACTTCTTCACCCAGCGGTCATCTTCCATGTGCATCACATAGCCATACTAATGCAGTCTTCTCTCCTGTGTATTCCTCTTATACACAGTTTCTCTCTCAACTTGTCCTTGCTTGGTCGTTCACGCACATTGACGTTGCACATCCATCAGAACATCTTTGCTTCATTTCTCTCCAGCCTTTGCACATTCTCTACAGTTGCTGCCCATGTCTCATTACCCTGCAGCATTGCGCATCTCACACAGGCATCATAAAACCGACCTTACGTTCATAGGGAGAAACCCTTCGTTGCTCAACAGAGGAAGCAGCTCCCTAAACTTCTTCCATCCTGTCCTTATTCTAGATACTATGGACTCGGAGCATCCTCCTCTCTTGCTAATCTGATCACCTAGGTATCAGAAGCTATCAACCACCTCTATAGATCCTACCTGTGTTTGAAAAATGTACCTATCACTGACACTTCTACTATCAATTTTCCCTGAACATCTACTACATATGAAGTTTTCCTTTCCTGTTAGTTTGCCTGCTATCCCACTACACCTCTTGTGTACCCAATATCTGCATTGTGTACATTCTATATAGTTTATGCCAACTCCTTTTCTACATATCAAGCATGGCCATTTCCCTAATGGAATCAGAGTCTTGTCCTCTTTCCTACTTATCAATACTTTAGTCTTAGCTAGGTTCACTCTCAGATCTCTTGATTCCAACTGCTGTTTCCATAGCCAGAATTTATTCTCTAGCTCCTTTACTGATTCTGCTATAAGTACCAGATCATGAGTTATGAGCCAATGAGGTAAACCTCAATGGTTGTTGATCATCCTGTTAGAAATAGCAGCAAAGGTACCTCAAACCATGCCCTACCAGCAGTAAACTTTAGCTCTAGAATCACCACAGCTATCCATTATTCTTATGATGAAGATTAAGTTTGGCTCCTAAGCCATTTGTAATTTCAACATTCATGAAATCATCTTTGCATTCTCTACCTCATGAAACCATATTAGCACTATGGCTGCATCACATTAAAAGTTAATGTTTTACTTTAATTTACTGAAAATGTTAACAATGATTTATTCACTATTATAGATGCTACAAACATTTCAATTAACAAAATCATTTTTTTATATTTTCTACTAGATTATTAGTGGATGTTAACCTTTTTGATAGTAACCTACCCTGGATCAACTCTGGTCTTCTAGAACAAAATGAACCATTTAAAAAAGTTTTAGTAAAGCCCTAAAATTTCTTCATTAATTAATACAAAATATAGTATAGTTCATTAAAAATATGTAGAGACCACATCTTGCACATATGTTCCATATTTTGCCCTTACTAATGCCAATAATTCTACAGGGTGTACTGGGTACTTATGATACCAGCACTAACACTACAGGGTCTACTGGGTACCTATTATCATGACACCAGCACTAACACTACAGGGTCTACTGGGTACCTATTATCATGACACCAGCACTAACACTACAGGGTCTACTGGGTACTTATTATCATGACACCAGCACTAACACTTTACAGAGTGTACTGGGTACTTATTATCATGGCACCAGCACTAACACTTTACAGAGTGCACTGGGTGTTTATTATTGTGACACAAGCACTAGAGAGATAGTCATGTACATAGTACGACTGAAGAGTCTTCTGTATCTTATATTATCTGAGCTTAGTTGCCAGTCACATTATATTTGATTATGTACAAAAAAGATATTTCAGCCATATCTTAAACTGATTTTTTTTTCCCGAGTTTAATCTTTTGTTGCTTTCTTTCAGAAAAAAATATCCTCTGACAGAAAAATAGAAAAGGTGAGTACAGTACTGCTTTATCTTCAGGGATTTTTCTTTTATTGACCTATAGTGTCATACAATGTACAGGGATGTTGAGAGTGCAGACTCTCAACTGCCCTGTACATTGTATGACACTGTTTAGCAGATTATATATATATATATATATATATAAAGTTAGTTCTACAACATATTAGCAAACTATCTTCGAGAATACGTGTTACCTAACGGACTTTCGACTCAAGTGATGGTAGTGCTAAAAAACGAAAGTTTATGAGCTGAGGTGGTTGACAAGGGAGACAACTCAAGTTAGACTGATGAAAGGGAAATAATTGAGTTCAGTCTGGGTCCTTGTAGTTACATAAGTACTTGGAGGCATGTAGACATCAATTATAAAAATCAGATCTTGTATTTAGACAATTACTAGTATGTAAACTATGATCTCCAGCAATACACATAAAAAATCTCAACAACACTGACAGTATCAAGGTATTTCAAACTCTCTGTGATTGTAGGCTTGCTGTTATATCCCTGACAGCACAAATATTGTATCAGCATGGTCGGCTTTGAAAAGTGTTGTCTATGAATCATCCCAGGAAACATTTGGCTATGTAACGAGAAAACATCAAGACTGCTTTGACTCAAATGATCCAAACATTTCTCCTCTTTTGGATAACATACATCAGTGGATGTCAGACAGTAATAATACTGCAGAGTGCAATGAGTTCACGAAGGCCAGAAATAAATGTCAATCTCAGCTAAGGTAAATGAAACAGACATGGTGGCGAATAAAGGCACAAGAATTACAGACTGTTGCCGATAGACGTGACTTTAAATCTATTAGAATTTAAAAGGAATCTTTGGACCCATCTCAAATGGTTCAACTCCCATCTTTTAATTCAAGGGTAACCTTTTGACAGACAAAAATGAGATCACTAAGTGTTGGGCTGAACCAAATCTTGATATGAACCTTATCAACCTGTCTTTGCTACTCCAACTAGTGCTGAGATAAAACAACTTTCCAATGGCAAGTCATCTGGAAATGATGGAATACCAGCAGAGATATTTAAATATGTTAGCAATCTCTTGATTTACAAACTTTGTGATCTCATCTCCTTAATCTGGGAATCAGGATCAGTTCTACAGGAGTTTAAGGGTGCATCTATTGTGCATCTTTACAAGCACAATGGCAATAGATGCAAATGCAACAACAATAGAGGTATTTCCCTTCTGCGTGTTGCCGGAAATATTCTTGGCAGAGTCATCTTCAACAGACCATTCTCTGGCCAATTCAGTTTTGCCTGAATCACTGTAGCTTTCAGACTTATACAGACACCGTGGACATGATTTTCAGTCTGAGGCAACTACAGGAAAAAGCACGAGAGCACAATGGGATCTCTTTGTCCTTTTCGTTGATCTCACAAAAACTTATGACACCATTTCCAGGGATGCTCACTGGGTTGTCAGTAAGAAGTTAAGTGCTCCAGAAAAGATGCTTAATTTCGTCATCTCTTTCCATTGGGGGTATTATGGTTTCAGTTAGAACCAGCGGAGGAGTGTCAGACCCATTCATTGTTTCAAATGGAACAAAACAAGAGTGTGTTCTTGCACCACTCCTATTTGCTTTGTATTTCTCTGCCATGATGGAAACAGACTTGAGAATGTCAAAGAAGGAGTGAGCTTTGAATATAGAACAAGTGGTGGCTTGTTCAACCAATAACGCCTCAAAGCAGGAATGAAGATGATAGGGCAAACTGTTTATGACCTGTTCTTTGAAGACGACTATGCACATGTAGACCACAACCTTGAAGAAATGCAGTGGATCACTGACAACTTCTCTCATGCGTCTAAAGCTGACCATCATTATTAAAACACTGGAGCTTGTCCATCAGCCCACGACCATCCTCCCGCTGTTGTTCCTACTGTTTATGTTGATGGTAAGGCCTTGAAAACTGTTTCCTCCTTCACCTATCTTGGCTCCATTGTATCTAATGATGCAAAGATGGACAAAGAAATAGAGTGCAGGATTGAGAAGGTTAGCTCTGCCTTTGCTAGGCCTTACCACGGGTTTTGCAGAACGTAGAATGTCTCATTAAAGGTGAAAATTGATGTGTATAGGTCGGTGGTTCTGACATTGTTACTCTATGGTGCTTAATCATGGACTCTTTAGCCACCCTCCTTATAATGTATCGCATGAGATGGAAGTTGTCGTGGATGGATCTCTTGGGAATAGCACATGTCTGTATCTCCCCTAACATACCACCAATGACAAGTGCTAACCTCGTTGCTAACACCTTGGCCAAAATTTTGAACTCTGCATTTAGCAGAGTTATGGGCCTAAAATTATTTATATTGTCTCCCTTGTTCAAGTCTTTTCTCAGCAGTGCCACCAATCCATGGCTCACAGAACAGGGGATTCTCCCATTCTGCTGCCTGTTGCAGTAAACGTCTGGCAAGAGGTCACAAAACAAATCTGGCATATAAACATAAAGCTCGTAGGGCAGACCATCTAATCCATGCGATTTGCCTTTCGTGCAGTCAGCTAATGCCTCCTGTATCTCAACGACTGTTATTGGCTTTTCACAACACTCTGCCTCCGTCACCGACAGCTGCGGTAGACCGTCGAGATAGGTTGTGAAGTACATCTCGCAATCTGGCCCGCCACCGCTCCCGAACAGTCAGGCAAAGTGTTGCTGAAAAGTTGCACACATCTGCTTGGTTTTGAGTAACATGCACCGATCGTGGTGCACCAAAGATCAGATTATGGCTTTGTTGCCTTGCAGTCCCTTTATGTCTAAGAGCACGTGCCTTAACTCTGACCATGGAAGTCTTCATGCTTAGCATTGAAGAATTGGTCTAGGGCCAATCTCACCGCAAGAATGTTGGTTGCGATGCCTTTGCTAATTGCCTCTTCTGGTTTTTTCCCTAGTTCCCTCTTTACTCTAGTTTTCTCTATTGCTACAGCTTTGCTAAATCTTATTGATTCTACTTTAATCGTTCTTTTCAGGGTATACCACCACTTGATCTTGACGATTTCCCCTGTCAACGCCCGCTTAACTAATTCACTAATCCAGTCTCTGTAGGCTTTGCATGTTGAGAATGAGGTGTTTACAGTAACCGGGTCCTTGCCTATGGAGCCTATCTAGATCTACTACACATGTCACAAATTTGTGGTCTGTGTATTCAACTGTTTTAAATTGTGGACAACTTACGCTATCCCTGTCTACTTCCCTACAGAATACCCTATCTCGATATGATCTGGATGACCTGATGCGGTTTGTCCATGTCCACATTGGTGCATTCTGAAAATCCAGTTGGTATCTGTCAGGCAGTTGGAAGTATCTCAGCAGATTTGCGAGGCTTTTACATCCTCCTCCCCTATCCACTAATTCCACACAATAGATGTATGCCTCAATAATTTCTAATCTCTTCTTCCAGCATGGCATAGATAGTTATTCCAAGTTGGCTGATTCCAACAGGAACAAATCTCGAACTGCAGGAGAATTGGCATTAGAAATTAGAGTGAGTAATATTTAGATATAATATTATTTCTAGAATCCAAGTGTCAGACGCCATGTTTGCAGAATAGAGTTACGTCCCTTTACGTTCTGAGTTAAAATCCCACACGAGGTTAGCTTAGCCTTTCATCCTTATGGGGGTCGATTTAATCAATTTCCCTCTCACTTTCAACTTGCTGGCCTTGTGCCTAAAGTAGAAACAATTATTTCTAGAATCCAGTGAAATCTTATTCAGATTCTGAAAATATGATTCCTCTAATGAAAAATACTACCTAGCATTTGCAGATAATTTTGAAAATAATCAAGAATTTCAAGGGATTTAGTAATATGCCATATATAGTCATGTGTGTGACAAAACAATTGATAATAAAATGAGAGGAGGAAGGTTAACTTATATTCAAGGTCAATATTTTGCCAATTTTCACCAACTTCAACATCTTATAAGTATAAATGGAACCAACCAAAATATCTGTAGTGATATATACAGATATTTCCAGTAATTTCCATGAGTGGAAATGACAATATTTTAAAAACTTCTACCTTTGTACTTGTATCAGAAAATACGTCTGCACAATATGAAATTTTATGTCTGTTGCAAGGAAACAAACTAATGTGGAAACAGTACATACTCTTACATACATGTCTTTTGACACAAACTGAAGTTTCCTCCTAACCCCTTTCTACAGCTGGATGTTCTTCCTATCACCAACCACTTTACAGAGTGTACTGGGTGCGTTTATTGCCAGCACTAGAGAGGCTGTCATGTCCTTGACACAACTAAAAGGCCCTCCTCTAAATCTCCATTATATATATAGTAATAATAAATGTGAAGACTAAAATCCAAAGAGGGCTCAATAAGGATTATATATATATAAAATATATATAAACCCTTAGAGCAAATATTTATTATAAGAACAGATTAAAGAATCACTGCTTTCACCCTTAACGAGATCTTCTGAAACAGTTTCAGAAGATCCCGTTAAAAGTGAAAGCAGCGATTCTTTGCTTAAACTTTAATCTGTTCTTATAATATATATATATAAAGAAAGAGAGAGAGTTAATTCCACAACAAATTATCAAACCATATTCAAGGACATGTGTTTCATTATGTATGGTTGCAGTGAGAATGGAAGTATATATGAGCTGACTGGATTCTGTGTGGCAGATGTCGGTAAATTGCTGACAAGAGTAACAACTCAAATTAGACTGTTGTGGGGTGGGCAGCTTTACGTTAGTTCAGTCCAGGTTAAATTTCTGGCTATCCTGGATCCTTTCAACTACTCCCAACATGTGAGTGGTTGGAAGTAAACAAAAATTCAAGTAACCTGTTGAAACTATAAAATGGAAGAAATGGCGTTATGAAACAGAAATTATTTTCTATATGACACTGAAAACATCAAAATATTCAAATTTCAGAAATATATTTTATACTCATAAGAATTTCAAAACCACACCATCTAAGCTACCTCAGCTTATAAAGGGAGTTTGGATTTTTGCCTGTTTCTCAGCCATAAAATAGGGGGTTGTCTTATATTTGAGTATATACAGTAAGTCCTTGGCAGGACTAAAAAGTCATGTTTCTGACACCCATGTATAAGAAAAGGATCAAGTGATGACAATTCTTGAAATGAAGATATAGCCATCATGTGTCTGCATATACACACACATACATACACACATATACATACACACACATACATACACACATATACATACACACACTTCACACACCTATGCATGCACATACACATATACTCACACACACACATGACTAAAAACTAACATTAGATTTTATTAACAATAATTTTTACTATTTCTTTCCAGCATCACAAAGATAAATATACCAAGTCTGCTGACTCCAACAGAAGCGAATCTTTACCTCGAACACAACTCGCATTAGAATTTAGAGTGGGTGATATTTAAATAGAAATCTCTTGAATCCAGTGGAATTATCATCATTTACATCTGCTGTTCCATGCTTGGATTTGACGGGTCTTTTTCAGCAAAGCCTCCCGCCACTCATCAAAATTCCTTCGTCATCTCCTCTGTGAGATTCAGTGATTTCAGATTATCTCTCGCCAACTCCTCCCGGGTCTTCCTTCCACTGGGATTTCTTGGCATTTTTTCACCAAATCACATGTCCATACCAGCACAGTCTTATAACCAGTTTCTCTCACAGTTCATAAATGCTTTGTCCTTCTCTCATGTAAACATGCTTGCTTCAATTCTCACCAGCTATTGCATATCTTCTGTATTAACTGCCTATGTCTCACTACCATCCAGCATCACCCTTTGCACACAGGTGTCATAGAATCAACCTTCTGTTTGTAGGAAGAAACATTTTGTTGTCAACCACAGTAGTAGTTCCCTAAGCTTCCATTCTCCTCTTATTCTAGCTACTATACTCTCAGAGCACCCTTCTCTATTGTTAATTATATTATCTAGGTAGAAGAGGCTATCAACCACTTCTATGGATTGGAAAAGGTTTATATTACTGGCACTCTTCATATCAATTGTCCCTAAAAATCTACTCCATACAATGGCTTCCTTTCCTGTTATTCTGCCTGTTTACCCACAACAACTCCTGTGTACCCAAGATTTGCTTTGTGTACATCACATAGAATTTATGCCTACTCCTTTTCTACATGTCAGATCATGATGGAATCAGAGCCTTGTTTTCTGTCCTACTTATTAACACTTTAGTTTTTGCTAAGTTTGTTCTCAGCCCTTTTCATTCTAAGTTCTGTTTCTATCCACTTTGTTGTTCTACCATCAGGTCACCCTCAATCTAGCTGGTGATTTGCTCCAGCCACATGTCTCATCAATTGTCTGTACTTATTCATTTTATATGTGACAGGTGACAGTTGAACACATTATGTACGACAGGTAACAGGTGAATATTTTATATATGACAGTTGAACATTTTATCATTTCATTTTACATTTCCTTCCAGCAAAGTGACCGAGAATTGGGTTTAGAATCATCAAGTGTGAGTAATATTTAAACTTCTTCTTCTTTGAGGGGGTTGGGGTGCTAGAATCCTCAGACACTCCCCCCAGCAGGTCCTGTCAGAAGCAACCGTCTCCAACTGATCCAGCTGGATCCCCAAGTGAGACCAGCCAAGCTCATGGATGTTATCCAACCATCTTGCTCGGAGTCTACTACTGGTTGATTTTGCCCGTAAAATCTATCCAGCAATTCTTTCCTGAGCCAGCCCTTACCTATGGTCATGAATCTTTGGTAATGACCCAAGATTCATGACCATAGGTAAGGGTTGGCATGAAAACCGAATTGAAGAAAGCGAGTTTGTTCACTTGTGAACACAGCTCCAAGTTACTTGAACTTCTCTACATGCTTCAGTAGAACTCCATTCACATGTAGACTGTACTGCTCAGCTTCCTTGAGAGGACGAGCATCTCAGTTTTTGCAGCACTGATTTTAATTCCAGCAATGCAGCACTTGGCATCAAACCTATCAAGTGCAAATCAGAGATCACCTGTCGAGTTAAGTAACACCATGTCGTCTGCAAATTCCAGCTGACTTATTCTACACCCGCCAGTCATGACACCACTTCCAACCCAGCTGCACATGTCAATAATGAACTGGAGAGGTGACAGTATGCACCTTTTGCAGAGCCCGACTCCTACATTGAATGGTTTCAATTTAGCACCATTTATCTGAACACAAATATTCAGGCATTCGTATAGAGACATCAGGGCAGCAAGAAGCTGACCATTAATCCCATACTCCTGCACATCCTTCCACAGCAGGTCCTGAGGAATGCGGTCATATACCTTCTCATGGTTGACAAAACAAGAATATACCTCTTGGCAATATTCCCACGATTTCTTGAAAACCTGCCACAGTGGGAATATTTGGTCAGCTGTGCTGTGTCTGGGACAGAAACCACACTTTATCAGCTAGCTTGGACTCAACAATCTCCCTACATCTCTTTGCCAGACACTTAACAAGGAGATCTTTCTGTAATTGAAACAATCTCTCGTGCTTTTCTTTTTGAAAACTAGGATTATCACTCCCAATTACCATTGCTGAGGTGCCTTTCCAGAGATGTGCTCCATACACAAACTTATATTATTAGGTTCCAAACACAAGCTTAATAATATAAAAGTTAGTTATTTTATTAAATCCCTTGAAATTCTTGATTATGTTTTTAATTATTTGAAAATCCTAGGCAGTACTTCGGAATAAAATGTTTATATTTATCTAAAAAGTTTCCATCATAATTTTATGTAAGAACCTTTAAATTAATCTCAATAGTGTAAAATTACTAAATCCTTCCAGATTCTTTATTTGAAAACCCTACACAGTGCCTTTTATAAGAAACATGCTAACGAAAGGGTTAAAAAAAACTATAAATCAAATTAATTCAACTTGACAATTTTTTTCTTTATTATTTCCAGAATTCTGATGACAAAAGAATGACTATTGTGAACAAAACATCAGTGAACCAATAAAGAATTTTGTTAGAAATAAATTCTTCCCTAAATAAGTTTGACAATTTTCTAAATTATTTACCTGAGAGTTTTTGTTTTTGTTTTGTTAATTATAGAGATCTTACTTGGAATATTTATCAAAGAATTGTGGGAAAAGCAGCTTAAATTCTTCTACTATTGGTAACAATATTCTTTACTTTTTTGGAATATCCCTCCCTTCTTTAACCTTCTTTAATTTTATTTTTTCTGTTACTATAGATGTAGATATGGTTGAGTGGTTAAGGATTCATAACCACATGGTATCAGGTTCAGTGTGGTCTTCTGCTGTAACCTTGGGCTCACTGATGCGTTGTCAAAGAAATTTGGTAAATGGAAACTGCAGAAGCACAAACACACGCGCGCACACACATACACACACATATATATATATATATATATATATATATATATATATAAACAGGGTGAATGAGTTTGGGTGTATAACCCAACAAATGTATCTGTCACTGTTGTAACTAATTATATATAGTAATAATAATAATGTGAAGACTAAAATCCAAAGAGGGCTCAATAAGGATAAATATATAAGAACCCTAGATCAAATATTTATTAAAATAACAGATTAAAGTTTAAGCAAAGAATCGCTGCTTTCACCCTTAACGGGATCTTCTGATATTTTCATTCCCGTTAAGGGTGAAAGCAACGATTCTTTGCTTAAACTTTAATCTGTTATTTTAATGTATATATATCATCATCATCAACGTTTAACGTCCGTGTTCCACGCTTGCATGGGTTTGGACGGGGGTAGTCCCACTTGAGGCAAGAGTGATTGTCTTGCTCGCATAGGACTGTCTGGCAGGTTTTCTACAGTTGGATGCCCTTCCTAACACCAACCACATTTACAGTGTGGGTCTGGGAGGTTTTTACCGTGTTGCCTACACGGCCACATTACAGCGTGGACTGTGTGTTTTTTTGTCGTGACACCTACACGATCTCATTTGTTTCGGCCTCGATGGCGCGGCACCAACACATATATATATATATATATATATATATATATATATATATAGTTGGTTGGTGTGTAATATTCAGTTACTGATGGCTCACAATTTGAACTGTCAATGCTATTATCTGGCTCAAGCTATGAATGTAGTATTTATATTGTCACTGGTAGCCGTAACATGTAGTGTTAATAATAAACAAGTGGGAATGAAAATATCAATTTAGCATCTTCTACATATTTTACTATATTTTATTCACACATCACAATCAATCCACCCCAGGTACAATTGGTATAAATATATAACTCTCAGGTCTTCAATAATCATCCCCAACAGCTTATTAATTTTTCAGATTTTTTCCAACCCCACACTTATTAAATTTTGCTAATCTATCTCTGGTGACATTTTATTGTAAGTGATTCATATTGATACAGCAGCTGGAGAATCTAAGAATAATTTTATTTTACATTAAAAAAACATTATATATGACAAAAGGAGAACATTACAAGAAATCCCATATTTATGAATGTACACTATACAATTACCAATTTCCCAACCCCTCTATTATTTGGGATCTGAGAGTATATATATGTATATGTATGTGTGAATGTGTGTGCATATATATATATATATGTACATGTGTGTGTATATGTACGTGTATGTATGTGTCCATGTGTCTGTATTTGTCCCATAACTGAGCACTTCAACACAAAGGAGATAGATAAAATAAGTACCAGACTTCAAACATAAATAATAGGATCGATATGACTGACTATAAATTCCTATGAGACAGTACTCCAGCATGGTCACAGTCTCATAGACTGAAATGAGTAAATAAAATAAAAGATTGAAGGACAGATCTATGATGAGTATTGAAGGTGCCTGATCAATTAACTGTAAATCTGTAGGACATATGTGAACCCATAACCCTTTATATTACCCTAGACATACTATTATATTTTCACAGTAAACACTTTATTTCACATAATTATCACATAATATCGCATCTATGAGATTTTAATATATATTTTAAGAACAATATCTTAACATAAGTATGAGAAGCCGGTTATGACCAGTTTGAACAGAAAGAGGTGAGAGAATTTTGGCCGGATATGGCCGGTTTAAATGCTAAAGGGTTAATGTAATTTTCAGGGAGATTCAGCATGACACGGAGTATGTGACAAGGTTGGCCCTTTTGAATTACAGGTACAGTCCAACTTATATTCTAATACAAGTGGCTGAGCATTCCACAAACCTTAACGTAAATATCAGGGAGAGCCAGCATAAAGCTAGCCCTTTGAATTACAGGTACAGTTCAACTGATAGGCTTCCACACAGTTTCTGTCTACCCAGTTACAGGTACAGTCCATCTGATGGGCTTCTACACAGTCTCTGTTTACCCAATTACAGGTACAATCCATCCAGTGGGCTTCCACAAGGTTTCTGTCTACCCAATTTCACTCACAAAGTTTGGGTCAACCTGAGATTATAGTAAATGATACTTGCCCAAGATGCCCAGAACCTTTGTGCCATACAGCCATTCTGTGTCTACAACTGATATGGGACCATTTGGAAGGTGGGTCTGAGAACTCTGCCTCCAAAACCCTCCCAACAATATGTTTATATATATAATCATATATATGTGATATATATATGTGTCCCACCCTTGCAAGCAAGGAAAAGCGGACATAAAATGATATATATATATATATAATTTTATGTCCGTCATCCCTGCTGGCAACTGTTGGACATGCAAAAACCAAGTCAGCAATGAAGCAGACCACTGACCTCTCAGATGGACAGGAGGGCTACACAGTAGCTATGTTACTACACGGTAGCTATGAAATTTTAGTATTTTTACTCAATGCATCAAACGTTCCACAGTGTGGTTGGGGAAATTGGAAGCAGACTTTTTTTTGGAATGGTAAGGAGTATTTGAAGTTTGTTTAGCTGCTGTTTCCAGCATGTTATGTGGCTATGAAAGAACCACTTCATTGACTGGTTTTGTTGCAGTGACTCAGTTTCAGAGGCAATGGGCACTGATTCTTCCTCTAGATCAGTGACTCCATTATCTAAAGTGGCTTCTTTTTCTGTGATTTTAGAGAGTGATTTAAGGGATATTTAGCTACTATTTCTAGCAATTGAAGCAATTATACAAGTGAGGGTGTGTGTAGTTTGTTGACTTCTCTCTTAAATATGTTTGTTTGTTTGCAGTGCCTAGCAAGAACCATGTTATCTACTTCAATAGTGACGACACATCTCCTGGCCTCAATATTGTAGGCATGAAACTAGATGAAAAATCTTTGCAGCAGAGTAAGACTAACTACAACATGTCCTCCAGTCTAACTATTTCTCATATTCTTTCTCTTCCTTCTTCTCTCTTTCATTCTATATCTTCTGATGACAGACTAGTGCCCGAAACATGGAGACTCTTTCTCAGATATATCAAGTCTTAAACTAATATATCATTATTATATAATCAACTTCTCCTTCCCTCAAATTTCTGGTACCAATGTTAGAAATAATTATTACTTCACATTCTCTATATTGACTTCCGTAATCATCACTGTTTATTGTGGAGTTTAAAATACAAACTATAAAGCCATACCATGAAATTTTTATACATTTCACTGTTTTATTTTGTTTTTAGATAGTTTACTACATGACATATTATGGAGCAAGATAAAAGCAACAAATCCTAGCAAACAAATTCACAACAGAACTAACAAGCCGAGATATTTTCCTAGTATATTTTATCAAAATGAAGATGAGAAACAAACAGATTTGGTGAGTTTTAAACCATGTTTAACTGATGTCATACCAAACTGCCCTTCATTGTATGAAACAAAATCAGCCATTTTAAAGGGATCATATTTAAATTAAAATCTTTCAAATAATATTTATAAGAACCCTGTTAAGTTACAATCCTAGTAACTAAATAATTAATAATTGTAGTTAATTCCTCAAAATTCTTCATTAATCCATGGAAACAGAATGTATTTCAAAAGAAATATGGTCACAAAAGGGTTAAAGTATTCCTGTTTAAATAAAAATCTTCCAACAATTTATATAAGACCACTATGTTAATTTACTATTCCAGAGGGGGTCATGAGGGCAGAGTCCTCAAACACTCTTTCCACTGGGTCCTGTCAGAAGAAACCACCAACTGATCGACCTCAAGATCTACCCCAGGGTCTCTTGCCAGTTGGTTTTGTCCATAAAATCTGTCCAGCAATACTTTCCTGAGACATTCTAACCACATTCCCAAAGTATTGTGAACATAATCCCGAGTTAGTTGAACTTCTCTACATGCTTCAGTAGAACTCCATTCACATGTAGACTGTACTGCTCAGCTTCCTTGAGAGGACGAGCATCTCATTTTTTGCAGCACTGATTTTCATTCCAGCCATGCAGCACTTGGCATCAAACCTATCAAGTGCAAGTCGGAGATCACCTTCTGTCGAGTTGAGTAACTCCATGTCGTCTGCTAATTCCACCCGCCAGTCACTTCCAACCCGACTGCGCATGTCAATCCTGTTCATGTAAATAATGAACAGGAGAGTTGAGAGTATGCACCCTTGGCAGAGTTCAACTCCCACATTGAATGGTTTCAATTTAGCACCATTTATCTGAACACAAATACTTGGGCATTTGTATACAATAAGCTGTCCATCGAAAACCTGCTGCAGTGTAAATATTTGGTCGGCTGTGCTGCGTCTGGGGCAAAAACTGCACTGTTCACCAGCTAGCTTGGACGCAACAATCTCCCTGTATCTCTTTGCTAGACACTAAGCATAACCTTTGTAGGGGAGGCTTAACAAGATCCCACTGTAATTGTCTCCCTTTTTGAAAATTGAGATTATCACTCCTGACTGCCATTGCTTAGGTGCCTTTCCAGAGACCCAGACCACCTGGCACACACAAGTCAGCCAGAGAATACCTCCTCTATTTAAGGCTTTTAACAGGAGGCCCCCTTGATTCAATCAAGAGGTCAAAGATGCCATCTTACAAAGCTTAGCTTGGAAATAAGTCCTCCTCCTTGTACTTGCGGTACAAGCAAGAATGAAAAATTGCAGCAGAGACAGTAAAAGAGTGCAAAGTTAAGACATGGGAGGACTTTGGGGTTAAGCTGGAATTTGACTTCAGATCAGCAAATATAGTGTTCTGGCAGACCATATGCAGACTTCGTAATAAGTCCTCCTCCACACCTGCTATCAAGAACGCATCTGGGGTTCTCCTCTCTTCACAGAGGTTCATCCTCATGAGGTGGAGAAAATACTTTGCTGATCTCCTAAACCTGATCACAGCATCTTTGGATGTACATGAAATACATCTGGGAGCAGTAACTAATCTCTCAGAGGCTGAAGTCACAAGAGAAGTTAAAGACCTCAAATTTACTATCCTAGTAATGAAATAATTAATAATTTTAGTAAATCCCTTTCAAGAAAAGAAAAAGAGAGAGAGTTACTGATTTTTCATTGTTGAACAAAATTTTTAATTAATCGTAAATGTTTTTGTGTTTCCAGCAACTATTTGGTAGCAGCCTTAATAAAGGGACATCAAGGAGTTTCATTAATTCTGCAAATAGGAGTAAGCCTGGCATTTTTAATTATAATAGTAAATTAGTTCCTACTCTAGTTTAACCCTTTCTACACAAAACTAGTTGAAACCACACCTGCTTTTATGATACAAAACTCTTCTTTATCTTTATATTTCTCTAAAAAACTTCCATCATAATTCTTTATTAAGTTATGTTCCAAACACCAGCTTAATAATGAGAAACTTACTAAATCCCTTAACTATTTTCAAAATTATTTGAAATTTACAAGCAGTGTCCTTCATTAGAAAGATGGTAGCAAAAGGGTTAACTCTTTTGATACCAACCTGCTTTTGCTTGTATGAAAAAAACCCATTGTGAAGGGTTCCTATTTCTTGACATAGCACTAAAAAGAAAAGGGTAGTCACAGCCGGAATGCCTTTCATTATAGGTTTATACAATTAGACAAGGTTGACAGTGCTAAACCATAAATTTACTTTCACTACAAGCAGGAGTTAGCCTTGCCGGCCTCATGGTAAGCTTCTCATTTTTGCACCTATCATCTACATCCCACCTGACTTTCATTTCCTCTTCCTCTCACCAAGTCATTTTCATCATGCCTCAACAAATCCTTACCATGTCATTCCATTTTTCTTTACAACATTCATTACCATCATTCTCTGCAATTTATTATTTGTCTTCTCTCTTAGCAATACTCCACAGATTCACCAGACCATTCTCATTTCCATTCTTTCCAGCCTTCTCTGTTACTCCATGTTCATTGCTCATGTCTCACTCCCATACATCATGGCACTTCCCACATATGCAACACTCCTCTCCTCATTAGCACACCACCCAGTTCCCAGAACTTCTTCTATACACATCTTACACAAGATGCTGTCACAGAGTCTAATCCCCTTTCTCTATTCAATACATCTCCAAGACAACAAAATGTTTTCACATCTTCCATCTTGGCACCATTCAACAAGATTCAGCTCAACATCCTCTCCATCTCTAGCTCCCTCCATACACACTTAAATGTAACTGCCACATTATTTAATAATCCTTCACACCACATTTTCCTATCATACATATTTTATATAATAGTTATTTGTTTGTCTTTTTTTTAATACTTCAGAATATAAAAATCTACATCCGAGTCTGACCCAATCACCATTTATAAAACAAAATATTCCCCTAAGTACGGATCTCACAAGGACCTTAACAGCTTCCAAAAAGACTCTGTATAAGAAACCTTTTGGTCATTAATTATTCATATTACGAGACTTCAATTTCTTAAAATAAAAGTTATTTTGAAAAAGATAAAAGTTTTTGTCATTTAATTCAAGCCATAATAAAGTATTCTTTTAGAAGGGATGTATGGATAGGGATCTGAGAAGGGATGTGAGGAGATAGATGCGTATGTATAGGGGGAGATGTACAGTGTGTTCCATTTGGATTAATGAGAGGGGTGGAAGAGAAGGAATGAAATAGCTGCCAACTAAAAGTATTGTTGCTGAGTTGGTAGTGTGTACTTTCACAATATCACGTGATCTCTTTTCCACGAGTCCAGATCATACTGCTGGTTTAGGGAAAGTTTCCATTTCCTAATGAAATCCACGACTTGGAGGTTTACCACATCGGTGTTCTGCAAGTATTTTTGTTGTGATAGCACCTAACACTCTGCCCCATATACTGTTACATATATTTCGGTTATGACCGAAATATATGTAACAGTGATTATGAATAAATGAAGTAAATTCTAACCTGTTGACTTGTACTTCATGATTCATCATCATCATCATTTTACGTCTGCTTTTCCCTGCTTGCAAAGGTGGGATTATAATTATAATTATATATATATATATATATATATATATATATAGAAAGAGAGAAAGAGTTAGTTCCACAACAAATTTGCAAACCATACTGGCAGACACATGTTTCACTTAGCAGATTTTCAACCTGAGTGAGGTTGTGTTGACAATGGAAGTATATATAATTCTGTTCTTAGCACAAACTCACTCAGGTTGAAAATCCGCTAAGTGAAACAGGCGTCCTCAAGTATGGTTTGCAAATTTGTTATGGAACTAACTCTATACCAAACTCGTACTCTCGACTGAGTGATCTATTTACCACGGATATAATCTCCCAGTTTTTTTACCACTTAGCATGGATAAATGGACGTAAAATAGTGATGTTGATATAATATATATATATTATATATACATCTCCCACTCTCACCAAGCGTGAAACTAATATTTGTAACATTTACTCCTGTGTTTGTCTTTTTTGTTTTCTGATATTCCGAACGATATATATATATGGGGAACCACACACAACCATGACCTCTGGCGTCATGCAGTAATACAGAAGACCCGACCCCCCACGGGTACAAGCCGAAGCTGAAGCATATAGACAATATGGCCCCACACCCTCCCACTGCAAAAAAGCACCCAGCCCACATTGTAAATGAGGTTGGTGTTAGGAAGGGCATCTAGCCAAAATCAGTCCCCGTATGAGAGAGACATGGTAGCCGACCGGCTACTGCCCACAACAGGAGAATCCGTCCAACCCATGCTAGCGTAGAAGAACGGACGTAAAACGGTGATTTTGATGATGATGAGACAAATATAGATATCTTTCTAGATAAATATAGATAGATAGATTTGTAGATTTTCACACAGATTATCCGTCTAACCTATGCTAGCGTGGAAAATGGACGTTAAACGAAGATGATGATGATGATCTCTCAATTTCGAAAACAAAATTTAATGTAACTTTTTAAAAAGGTTTCTGTAAATTCCAAAATCAAAATTTGATACATTTTCATTCAATATTATAATAGAAGTTAGATTTCAAAATAGGGAAAATCAATAAATTTTAATGCTCCTTCTGTGAAAGCTAAGGAATGGGGTATGGTCCTATTTGAGGGGTCCATTAAAGGGAGGATGAGATTTCTTGACAGAAAATTAAAATGGACCTACTTTCTGTGAAAAGAACAAAGTGCACTTATTTTGTGTATTTATCTTGCCACCAGAATACAGACGTACCAAACTTCTGTTTGTGAATATACGATGCCAGTAAAACGGAAAGCTTGAATGATGAGTATAATTTCCATTACATTTAACTGTTTTTTCTATTTTAACTACAATTTTCTGTGACAGCACACACACACACACATATATATACCATTTACGTGGTTTTGTCTTTGCGTGCTATTGTTCTCCACGCTCCCCATATGACTTATTATCTTCGTTTTTTCATTCATTGCCAGAGAACATCTCTATGCACCACCTAAGAGAACATTAGTCTACAACCTCTTTTATACCATAAACGTGGTTTTGTCTTTGCGTGTAATTGTTTTTCACCGCTCCTATTAATGACGTATTATTCGTTTTTTCCCCGTTCTTTGCCAGCGAACGTTTCCACGAACCAAAGTATCGTCTTCCTGTCTTCCTCCGGTTGCAACGTTTTTTGAAATATCCACTTCTGCGTTCACAGATTGACTTTGTTAGTTTCAGAAGATCCCGTTAAGGGTGAAAGCATCGATTCTTTGCTTAAACTTTAATCTGTTATTTTAATAAATATATATATATATGTGTGTGTGTGTGTGCTGTCACATACACATACACTAATTAATTTCGTTCTATCACTCGTGTTTTACGTTTCAATTTTTTTTTTCTATATGGAAATTTCACTTTCCCTTTAATGGAATCCTAAAATAGAAATATGTCAAGAATTACACCAAAACCACAGATGAAAGAATCTTCTTTAATTTGCTATAGATGTCAAATAAAAAATATATATTTTACAATAAAAACGCCTCAATATAAAATTTTTGAACCATTTTCTTTAGGTGTGGCGGTGTTCAATTCTGCTGCTGCAAATATTAAGTCCAACATTCCCAGAGTTTCCGAACAGGTCTTCAAATATTTCAGTTCATTACAAATAAGTCGGTGGAACTTAAGTAAGCTCACCGAGCAATCACTGGATTTTTGAAACATTGAAGAATACAGGTCTAGAATTATGTTTGTGACATCTATAAGAGTTGACATATAGTTAATATTCCGTATATTCATGCTGATAAATTTAAGTAAAACTAATAATTGCCGTTCGTTTCGTCCGATTAATGCGGATTTTATAACGTTCCGACGTATGAGTTCCTGCATAACACTGACAGTAATCTCGGGGTTCATCATACGAACTCGAACGTCCAACACGGAGTCCAGGGCACCACTGTGTTTAAATGCTTTAAGTTGTCTATCCCATCTCGGCATAGACTTCTTTTTTTGTTTTAAAATAACTAAATCATCCTTTTCAGAGGAGACATACTTGCCAGTGTTAATTCTGTATCGGTATGATGATTTATTGTCTTGTTTTACTGGTTTGGTTGTAGAATCGGGTTGTTTTTTGCGGTGTTGTATAGAGAGAAAGCCATCTGTAGTACCAGCCACAATGACACTGTCGTCTGGGGAGACGGCTACACTAAGTACAGGTCCTGGATAATCGAATGTATTTACAACTTGGTAGCTCACAGTATCGTACATCTTCACATGTCTATCTAAAGATCCAGACACAAGTTTTTTATAATCACTGCAGAATCCCAAAGATGTGATAGATTTATGATGGTGACACATAGTGTTTAGTAACTTGCCACCAGCTAACGCATCCCAAACTTTGATAGAATTTCCACCAGCTGAAAAGAAGAGTCCAACAGAAGGAAACATGAGGACACTTTCAACGGGAGATCCATGGTCCACAGTAAGAACACTTTCTTCCAGTCTGGTGTCAAACATTTTGATTAAATGATCGTAGCCGCCAGTTAAAATGATATCCGGACTAGCAGCCGGATTGGTACCACACCGAATAACGTCTTTGTGTTCCTGGAAAGTATTAATACAACTTTCCGTCGGTATATCCCATAGTCGTAGTGTTAAATCATCAGATCCGGAAAACACATGGAAGTTATCAGCCGTGAAACGAGACACGTGTACGGGAGCAGTGTGCCCTTTGAAAGTTCGCAAACGAAAGTCTTTTTCGACACTGAATAACCGTACAATTCCTTCCTCTCCTCCAACTACCAAGAGATTGCCGTCAGAACGGAAAGATCCGCTATATATATTCTGTTTGAACCGAGCAAAACTCCTCATTATTTGGTTGGTCTGCGCATTATAAATATGTAAGCGCGTGGAATTTGTTACGGCGAAATTATACGGCTCTGAACGAGAAAAATCAATGAAACTGATAGCTCCGTACTCACGTTTAATTACTGCAGGTTCTAGTTTCCAATAAAGGTTATCGGCAGTAACTTCATGACAGCGTGGATAATGTTTTATGAAAGTATTTTTAAAAGACGACATCATGAATTATACGAAAGGAATTCACGTGTTTTTGTCGTCAACAGAGAGCTATAGCATCAGGGGAAGTAACTCACGTGCTTTGTCTTCAACAAAGAGCTATAGCATCAGGGGGAGTTACTCCAATAAACTTTCAGCTAATTACAATTAAGATTTTTTTTTAAATACAAAATACAGCAACAAGGAAACAAAAAAAAAAGAAAGGAAAAGAAGAAAAAGAGTAGGAATAAAGGAATTAATTAAGGAAAGAGACGGACCAGCTATTGAGATTGACGAATATAGGGTACAAGAGGCAATTAAAGAAATGAATGGTAAGGCCGCTGGACTATCGGGGATAGTTGCTGAGATGCTGAAGGCATCAGGTGAAGTAGGCATTAAACTGCTTGCACGCATCATCAATCAAGTTATATATGTGTGTGTATATATGTATGTATATATATATATATATGTATATATACATATGTATATATGTATCCGTCTAACCCATGCTAGCGTGGGAGATGGACGTTAAACGATGATGATGTGTGTATATATATATATATATATATATATATATATGTATATATATTACCTAAGTACAAAGTGAAACCTACTACAGTCAGTAGGCACCTCTAACAAAAATACACTACCCCCACACATTCCCACCACCCCTTTCAATGTAAAGTTATGTTGGTACCACAACATCCAGTCCGAAACAAATGAGGTCGTGTAAGTGTCACAACAAAAAAAAACACACAGTCCACGCTGTAATGTGACCGTGTAGGTAACACGGTAAAAACCTCCCAGTCCACACTG
>OZ024751.1:27623289-27643289 GCA_964016885.1 Eledone cirrhosa
TATATATATATATAGTGCAAATTTATACGGGAACAAAACAGAGAGGCAGACAAATAAAGGTTTATTAGGTTCGCACTTTTGAGACTGGGTCGGTGGGAGGGAGGGGGAAACGACGTTTCGGGCATAAGCCCTTCTTCAGGAGTAAATAGGTTAGGAAGAGAGTTCAGAAGGTGTGTGGAAATACATTTAGAAAAAAGGGGGAAGGAGAACAAATAAAAATAAACATAAGAATACGTATATATATATATTATACGCTGTTAATTTTTATAACTTTTTAAATATATCTATGCATGCCTTTTCTTACTGTATATATTTTGTTTTGTATGTATGTGAGTGCATGTTGTGTATGCGGTTGATATGCTTATATATCTATGTGTATATGGATGCACGCGCACATGTAACTTTGTGTGTACATGTAATGGAATAATTATATTGTGTTGTTTATTATGTAAATATATATATATATATATATATATAACGAAGGAAATGTGGTAAGGAACCAGGTGGACCATAACGCACCAAAGTACTCAATACTTGAGGTAGTAGAGTGGGTAATAGGAACCAGTAAGACCCCGACAGCTGAGCTCAAGCCGTCGAAACGGCTTGAGCTCAGCTGTCGGGGTCTTACTGGTTCCTATATATATATATATATATATATATATATATATATATATATATATATATATATATATATATATATATATAGACAACGTTGGAAAGGAAGCTGGCCAAAGTGTTGGGCCCAATTGTAACTCATTATATCTCATCGGGGAGGTCTTATAACGTGGATTACGTGTCGCTGGAGATATTAATATAGTTATCGAATCAGAAGGCAATGACGAAAACGACATAGTCCATTATAAGAAAAATTCCGTTTTATTTGTTGTACAAATATGGAATCGAAATAACAAGAGAAGGTTGAGCAAGTCTTCACATCGTGTTGGCTGCATATTCCAGTGGAGATGTGAAAGAATGTGGCATATCAAATGTCGGACGTCTTGATGCAACCAGGTCGTTCAGTGAACTCTGTGTCTCTCTGCCCTGTCAGCCAACTGTGTCTCTGGTCTAAGTAGTCCAGCAACTGGTCTCGATCCGCTGAGGGCCTTGATTTACCTCTGTGACACCATTCTTCCGCCAAAAGAAAATACATTTAATTCTGTTCACTACAGTCTGTCTTAGAACAGATAAAAAGTCAATGGAACCCAATGTGAAAGAGGTATCATTATTTCATCTTTGAAAGCTAAACAAGGTTATAAAGCTAAACAATATTATAAACCATTATTTATAATATAGAGGTTTACTTTACCTTTCATCCTTACGGGGTCGATAAAATAAAGTACCAGTAATGCACTGGATAATTGCTGGCCTTGTGCCTAAAGTCGAAACAATTATTTATAATATAGACAAGGCCAGCAGTTGTGAGGGAAAAGTCGGTACTTTATTTTATCGACCCCGTACAAGCGAGAACACTTCTGAATCTCTAATAATTCAGCCTTTAAAAAGTTTAATAATAATAGTATTGTATAATTGAAGAAGAGGTAATTTAAAATAGCTGATAAGTTACTTGAAACTGGAGTTGGACTCCGCCTATGTTTTATTTCTCATTTGGAGTTAACGAAGAAAATGGTGAGGTTAAAATTTCTTCAAAAGTTATTTTAAATACAGGAAATGAATCTAACTTTTTTTTAAATTGAAACTTGTAGATTTACATAATTGTTTTTTTCTTTATGTTGTTAAGTGTAGGGCAGAGTAAAATAAGATTTTGTTAAAAAATACATGAAATATTCCAGCAACAACCACCCCTGTGGGCATTGGTCTTGAAACATTCAAATTTGCCCACATTAATTAGTAAGATATTAAAAGTAAACATGATTATTGATAAATAAGGTGTAATATTTGGCTGTTATGTGTGACACAAGGTCGGTCATTACTAAATAGGCAACATATCACAATTTTATAAGGTTTCAATTAAGGGCAGATCAAAATGTTATTATGCATAGACGGGGTTATGACTAGTTTAATGGAAGGATTGACTGGCTTGCAGCTAAGGGACCTACAAATTCTTTATCTTTTTGATACCATAGATAATAGTAAGTCGCGATGACCCTGATGAAATTAGGGGTCCCACACCAGCTTAATCCGACCCTTCAGTTTATGTGGGGAGAAGCTACAGAAGAAATGGGTGGATGAAATGAAAGTTATACAAGAAAAAGTAATTTACTTTTATGTAGATTTTAAAGAGACAGGGAAAATATAACAAACCCTTTGAGATAGATTGAAAAAATAGGGAGGAAAATAGTCTTTTAAAGTTAAAATAGTAAAAACAAAACAGAAAATATCAGATCTGTTTCTTTTAGTTCTTCGATTGAAATAGAACAAGTTATAAAACATCAAAATAAAACAAACCAAGTAATTTTTTTAAATATCAAGTGTTGTTTTGTGAGTATTTGTTGATCAAAATGAGGTAGTTGATAATTATTCCCACTCTGTGGTACCAGGAGGTTTAGAAGTTAGGTCATACATCACACGGGAAATACTGGGTACAGTACTAGTGATTGTATCTACCATGGAACTAAGGACCTCTTCAGGAAACCCTTTAGAACCAGGTGTGGCAGGTATCCCGGTCATGAAATCATTCGTAATAAATGTTCGAATAACGATCGATCTCTTTGTAGAAGGTATAGAATTCACAGGGTCCCGGTCGAAATGGACAGGGCAAATGATTATAGGCATTTGGCTAATCTTAGCCATATATCCAGATTCATGTAATGTTTTTGTAGCTACATAATCAGCCTGTCTCAGTGTAGCAAGCACGTCTTCGGTCAGGTAGGTGGGTGTAATATCGTTGATTGGGTATCGAACCCTATCACCAAATACATAGACAACCCTGTTAATATTGTGACAGATTTTCGGTATAAATTGGGCCAACATCATCAACGTATTCCAGTCAGGTTTAGAATCTCCTGAGAAGGCAGCAACATAGCTGTAAGTACGGTGGTCTCCTTGTACACCAACACTTTTAATAGGTAGAAGATGAGCACTCATACACTCCCGGCTGGCCGTCAACTTCGATAGTTTTATTTGTTCGTAATCAGGCAATTTTTCTTTGACGACATCCAGAAAAGGTGGTGAAGTTTTCATAGCATTGTTGAAATTTATAATGATTTTCAGTAGCTGGTTAGTTTCGTCGAAATCTCTCTCCATATATCTATCCTCAGCGCATATTACACGTATAGCCAAACCAGGGCCTGGAAATGGATGCCGCATCACAACTTCTGAAGGTAAACCTAGATCTTTCCCTATAATTCGCACTTCGTCTTTATGAAAGTCCTTTAAAGGTTCTATAACACGCCCTTCTTTCCGTAATTTACGGACCAGTTCAGTATCATTGTGGTGAGTTTTAATAACATATGCTTTGCTGCTGGCGATAAGGGATGCACTTTCGATGAGGTCCGGTCGTAAAGTACCCTGGCAAAGAATTACATCTTCTGGGTTTAACTTCATTTTTTCCAAAGTATCATTAGCAATTCTCATAAACGTATCTCCAATAATGTTTCGTTTTTCTTCCGGATTGCAAGTGTTGTTAAGGGAGTTCGTTTCTCGTCTGGTTGATTGAGGGTCGTTTTTATTAATAGGAATAGTTGTGGTGGAATGGTAGAAGACATTTGCTGCTCGGATTACTTTCACGTCTACACCGATATTTGTTAAAGATTTTTCAACCTGGGAAGTTTCGCTTTTCCTCATAAAACCATTGTCGATATGAATGGCCAATATTTGTTCCCTTTTCAGTGATTTATTTAGCAAAGCAGCACAAACAGTAGAATCGACACCACCACTCAGTAACATAAGTACTTTCTTGTTGCCAACAACCTGACGAATATATTCGATGCATTTACTTTCCCGCGACTCCATAGTAAACGAGCCATGGCAATTAGCAATGTTATAAAGGAAGTTTTTAAAAATATCCTGACCATTTTCCGTAAGATCCACTTCAGGATGGAACTGTACACCGTATATTTTCTTCTCTTCGCAACTAATCGCTGCAACAATATCTCCAGACTTAGCTATTATTTCGAATTTCTCGGCCACCTTATCCACGCTGTCGCCATGCGTTAGTAAGACTTTCTGTTTTGAATCAAGGTTCTTAAATAACAGACTCTCACTTTCGACATTAACTATAAACTGACCGTCTTCTCGTATAGCTTTCTTTGTCACAGAACCATTGAACTCTTTATTAATCAACTGCATCCCATAACATATTCCCAAGATAGGAAGACCACAATGGAATATTTCTGTGTCGTAGTCTGGGGCATCCTCGGCATAAACAGAATTTGGTCCGCCCGATATGATGATAGCGTGATAATTTGATTCCTTTATTTTGCATGCTGTCGTGTTAAATGGTAAAATAACTGCTTTGACCATCAATTCTCGAATTTTTCTGTCTATGACCTTGCAATATTGAGCGCCTGCATCTAAAATACAGACCTTATTACACGTGGAATCAGCTAATCCATCTCCATTTGTTGTCGCCTCCGTCATATCTGTTTTCCTTAATAAACACTCGTTTTAAACCAAAATTAAGTCGTATTTATTTACTGATTGTAGTACAGTCCCGTGCCGTATTCCTTCGATGTATTGTTATGAAATATACTATAAAGTCAGTCTCGTAAAAATAAATTCATAATGCACAACTTACTTGTAAGAATATATATAAACATATATATAACATCCAGTAGAGGTCGATAATTATTGATTAGCAACGGTTATAGTCGAAAGAAATGGAACAAGCAGATGACTTTGCAGAGTGTGAACTAACAAGACAAGTATGTTAATAACTGTATATATACATATATATAGAGATGTGTATATATAAATGTGTGTGTGTATATAATGCGTGGGTAGTGAAATCGAACCGATCACAGTTGCGTGTTTCCAATAATTTCTTAATTCAGTTTTATTAAAAAAATACAGAAACAACCGATATTAAGAATTTGTTTTCTTTCGAAATAGCAGCAAATATAAAATAAGTGTAAAGTAAGAAGTCAATTTTTTCTGGTGAAATAATTGGCGCCTTACGTAAGGGGAGTTAATCGGTTGAGTTCGGCGATGTAAGGGAGTTAACTGAGATTAACGAAGCTGATTAATTTTACTTATTGTTTCTACTTTAGGCACAAGGCCAGCACAAACCCAAGTACATTACTGGTACTTTATTTTATCGACCCCGTAAGGATGAAAGGCAAAGTTAACCTCGGCGGGATTTGAACTCAGACTGTAAAGGGACGTAACTATGCTAGTGATTAATTTTATTAATGAATTTATTTGTGGTACGTTCTGAGTTTAAATCCTGCCGAGGTTAGCTTTGCCTTTCATCCTTACGGGGGTCGATAAAATAAAGTACCAGTAATGCACTGGGTCTATTTCATCGACTTCCCCAACCCCAAAATTGCTGGCCTTGTGCCTATAGTAGAAACAAGTTGCTCGCGATTCTTTCAGAAAGATATATTCTTTTAATGTTACAATATTAAAGAAAATATAAAGGAAGGGGTGAGCAACCGAGCTAACAGAGCAAAAGACGGCAACATCGCTAATGATTTTTGAAGCAAGCCAGCACACTCGCAGCGTTGCCTTGGGTGATGGTGAGGCTAATGCGCTGGAACAACCAAGCGCCCTCGCAAGATTCGCCAGTTACTTCTATTAGGCGAGCCACCAGTGAAGAGAGGAATCTTGCAGTCAGCGGCCCAACTCCCCCAAACGTCTCGAAAGCCACAGGCTGAAAAATGTAGCTGGCTGACAGATCACAGTATTTGAGGGTCTTACATTATTTGTGGCTCTCATCCTCACCGCAGCATCCAGGATGTGGGAAAAGGCAAAAGAGTCGCTAACAGTGACGTCCCAGACAAGGCACCTGCCTCTCGACCAGGGGCACAGGGTAAGGCCGTCAGGTTTTTTGCCGTCACTTCTGGACAACCCAGATGCTTCTAAGATTAAGGGGATGTTCACCCAGGCCAAAGCTCTCTTGAGAATGAGGTTTAGCTCTGTGTGATGCGCGAAGTAGCCGGCATTCAGGCAGCAAGAAAGACTATGGCACCTCAAACCCATGCAGACGTCAGCTCCCACTCTGAGGGCGATGGAGACACAAAGTTCGTCCAGGCTGAGTAGGCCACCTACGTTGGCCACGGGTAGGTAATCAACCCAGTCGCCTGAGTATTTGGCACTGGCAGATAGTAAGCGGCACCTTCCAAACTGATCCAACTGGACGAAGAGGGAGTCGAAGGTGACCTCAAACTTGTGCTGTCCCAAGTTCTCTGACTTCGAGTGTCCTCCACCTTCTCAGGAAGTATTTAATTAGGACTCTTTACGTTTCTAGTTGAAACACTACCGAGATCTTGCCTGTCATCCTTCATGACCGCATATAATAAAGTAGCAGTCGATATTGAAGGCGATTTAATCGATTTTTCTTTCCTCTTCCCTCAAATGTACTGAATAAAATGATGACAGCTGGTAATTTTAATTCTAATACCAAATAGAAGCCCGACCAATAACTTTCAGGCCTCTAACAATGACACACCACCCCTGTGTGGACTCCGCCAAGACCATAGAACAGCTATTGACCCTATAACAGGACCACCAACAAGACCTGTCTGTGGAGGTAATATAGCCAGCAACTACAGGATCCCTACTTCCTCCTCTCTGTGCGTCCCCTAATTAAGATGTTCCCAGATGTGTGTGACAGCACAGAGGACTTCCTCAGCAGAATCAACGATTGCAACCGGACTGAAGACCTGACAAACTGCATAATAGGCAGTATGGATGTAGTGTCCCTGTACCCATTCATTGACATTGATTTTGCTGTGGAAATAATCAGTGAGAGTGAGGTAGAGTTCTGTGATGTTGACACAGATGAACTGGCCCTCCTACTTAGACTTACATGTGACAGTGAATATTTAGACAATTATGACCTTAGCAGTTTCTGCCCCAATAGATCAATAAGAGGTAGACCCCCTTTCCCCGCCACTACCACCACCACCATAACTTCGATGGCTAAAAAGACTCCCATAGGAAGATGGAATGAGTGAACCAAAGCCATACGGACACCCGAGAACAACGATCAGGTGAGAAATTATCGCACAGCCAGTAGGGGGCTACTATTAAAACTACACTAAAGAGCTACATGTTTAAATTTAATGAGAAAATCCACACCCAAGATGAAAGAGGTGTGAAGGCCCGTGGCTGAGTGGTTAGAGAATTGGATTCGCAATCATGAGGTTGTGAGTTCGATTCCCGGGCTGGGTGATGCATTATGTCCTTGGACAAGACACTTTATTTCATGTTGCGCCTTCTACCTGGAGTTGCGACCTATAGAGAGTATTAGCAATTAGAAAGACCACTGGAAACATTGTTTCCTCGGTCCGATTTGACAAAAGTCGATCGACTGTCGATAGAAAAAGGTAATTTATTTAAAACAGTGGAAATGTGTCTATACAGATATAAGAAATAAAATGAACACTGAAAATACTTAAATTCTGGTTTTAAACTATTTTCTCTTAGCCAAAAGTGGATTTTCCCTTGTGATTATATTTCTGTTCACCTGTCAGAGATATTTAGAACCATATTGTTGAAATTTAGACTCTTATTTTAACAATCTTAATTAAAATAACGCAAAAAGGGTTTATGACAAATAAAATGAATCGAGGCAGAGCTGTGTGGTTAAGAAATTCACTTCGCAACCATGAGATTCTGAGTTTACTCCCACGGTACCTTGGACAAGAGTCTTCTATTATAACCATCGGATGATGAATGCCTTGTCATTGAAATTTGGTAGAAGGAACCTAGAGAAGCCTGTCGAATGTGTGTCCATGTCTGTATTTACGTCACGTAACATTAGCAGATCAATAAAATAAGTATCAAACTTGAAGAAATAATTACTGGAGTCGATATGATCGAATCTCTTTAAGGCAAAATAATCAAAACCAGGAAATGAATAGCATTATAAATTAGTACTTCGGTTGTTTATAGCTAAACCAGTTTTTTGTGAGGAATAAAATAAGGCAATTTTCAACTCATTTCAGCTCAATCAATTATTATTCGTCTTTCATGAAAAAAAAGAAGAAAAAAGACCGTTATTGATCTGTTCTGGGGAAATCAATATACTCTGATAAATTATTGAAGGAAATTGGACGTGAAGCCTATCCTTAATTACTGCCTAAAGTTTAAAACAATAACATAGCTTTAATAAAGATTATAATAATTCTGTATATTTAATGTGGAATTATATTAGCAAAAATGTTTATGAAGACTACAAAATCTTTTTTTTTCTTCTTTTACTGTTTCGTCCAATGGATTGAACTTCAGAACCAAAATCTGACATTTGTATAAGAAATTAAAATATCTAAAATAATACACTAAAATATTACTTGATCATACAGATTTCTGATTTATATATAATAAGTAGGGACATTTTTGGCTAAAAAGTCTAAAATTTAATATAAAGTAAAAATAAAATCTAAAAAATGTTAAATATCAAATATTGATTAAAATATTATTTCAAATATTCAAAGAAAACATCAGAAGTCTTAGGGAAAGAAAACAAATTAAACAAGAAATGAAACTGGTGAAAACTAGAATCAGTGGTGATAGGGTGTAACTAAATTTAGATATACAGGCTACACACACACACGTGTGTGTTTGTGTGTGTTTTGATATATATACGGGCGAAGGCTTCAAGAACATCATCTTTGTCCGTTCCCTTGTCATTTTAATTTGGATTGCCTCCAGAATGTAACCTTATTATGTAAGAAGCTGTCTGATGAGATCACGGCACTGGATACGCGGAATCGCATGGCCACTGTCGTCATTGAAATATGTATCACAGCCTTATCAATAAAGGACTTTAACATTTGAAACTACTTCGTATTTTCTTATTCTATATATGTATATATTCTCTAAAAAAAATTCTTTTATTTCTGTCACTGCCTGTCTCCTCAATCTTTCTATTTCTTCTTTAATTTTTCATTCTATTTCCTGATGAAGGACTAGCATCCAAAACGTTAAAACTCTTTTCCTATTATAAGCATAAAATTAATAATATATTTCTTCATTACACTGTGTCGTCTGCTTTGTTATTTCTGATTGCTTTTTGTACATATATATATATATCATCATCATCATTTTACGTCCGCTTTTCCCTTAAAATTATATGTCATGTTTGAGATATTCTTGAATATGCGTCTTATCCCCTGAGAATAAGCTCAAAGAATAAATCTGAACATTTAATCATTACAAAATAGTGAATGACATATATACATACATATATATCTAATGATATAAACGTACAATAGAGCATATCAACTTTAACAAGAGACAATCTGTATAGAATGTAAGAACACATGATTCATTACAGTATCATTAAAATGTAACAAAAATTTCAAATATAAATACCTGATAAAAATTATATATATTTCTCCTTTATACGTATCCTTCAGAAATCTTGAATACGTTTCACCAAAAATGTCAGTGCAGTTAGATGATTGAACTGGATCGTCAGTAAAGGAGAATCGATCCATCTGAACTTACACACAAAATATACAGAACTGAGAACAGCGAAAGAAGCACAAGGTGTTATCAAAGTATTACTGTATACTGTCACTGTCCCAGTGACGTGAAAGGGTTTAAGGACAACTAGAAATAGCAGCGTAATCTCTCAACATGGTGAAAGCTCTACTTAGCAGGAGCATAAATATATTACATTTAAAATTATAGATATCATGTTTGAGATAATCTTGAACATTTGCCTTATGCATATATATATGCAAGTGGGGAGACCCAAGAAGACCTGGGATGAGGTTGTAAAAGCTGACCTTGCCCATTACACCTCTCAAAGGTGATGACATAGGACCGAGATCTCTGGCGATATGCAGTAATACAGAAGTCCTGACTTCCCACGGGTACAGGTTGAATCTGAAACATATATACAGTATACCCCAACCCTCCTCCCACTGTAAAGTGGTCGTGTAGGCCATTACAACAAAAAGCACCCAGTCCACACTGTAAAGTGGTCGTGTAGGTGTTACAACAAAAAGCACCCAGTCCACACTGTAAAGTGGTCGTGTAGGCCATTACAACAAAAAGCACCCAGTCCACACTGTAAAGTGGTTGTGTAGGCGTCACAACAAAAAGCACCCAGTCCACACTGTAAAGTGGTCGTGTAGGCCATTACAACAAAAAGCATCCAGCCCACACTATAAAGTGGTCATGTAGGCATCACAACAAAAAGCATCCAGCCCACACTGTAAAATGGTTGTGTAGGTGTCACAATAAAAAGCACCCAGTACTCACTGTAAATGAGGTTGGCTTTAGGAAGGGCATCCAGCTGTAGAAATCAAGCCAAAATCAGTTCTGCATGAGCAAGACATGGTCACCCCTTACCCACAACAGGACAATTCTTCAAACCCATGCTAGTGTGAAAATATGGACGTATAACAGTAATGATGTATATATTATATGTGTGTGTGTGATGGTGAAAACAAGACTTATCAACAAATTTTATTCCTTACACAATGTTTCATCATCAACGGTAATATTTGTATTCTTATGGAAAGAATTAAATAAGAATTATATACCTCTGTAGAATTGTACCGCTTCAAACACTTCTATTTTTTTTAAATTTGATTTGCAAGATTTCTTATCTGAAAACATGTGTTGAAACAGATATTGTTATACTTTGGGAGGGTCATGTTGCCAATAAAAACTGAGTGGAATATGATGATGATATATACATATATTTATTATGGAAATAATGGAAGAATGGAGGAAGTAGGGCACACTACATTAGAGATCTGAAGGACAGCTAGGCGACAAGAATACTTAGCAAGAAGGGAAGCGCAGGATAGAAAATTCAAGCATATTTTGAAGCGTGAGGAACAATGACTATAGCAAGGAATTTAGCATACAGGTTGGTGTTCATCAGGGTTCTCAGGTCTCTCCTGTAAAGTGTTTGTGTAGGTGTCACAACAAAAAGCACCCAGTACTCACTGTAAACGAGGTTGGTTTTAGGAAGGGCATCCAGCTGTAGAAATCAAGTCAAAATTAGTTCTATATCAGCAAGACATGGTCACCTGGCCTAGTATTACCCACAACAGGACAACTCTTCAAACCCATGCTAGCATGGAAAAATGGACGTAAAACAGATGATGATGATGATAATGATGATATATTTATATGATATATATATATATATAATAATAATAGAAAGGATGGAGTGTTAAGTCTTCATTATGTTTGTTGAGGTGTGACCCGCATTTCACGATTGATCAGCTCAAGGCTCAATCTGTATTGATCTGGCCCGACTCTGGAATACACTTTTCCTTGTTTGCAAGGGTTGGATGGGTCCTATTCAGCACAGCATCTCTCCATTGGTCACGGTCCTTCGTCAATTCCTCTATGAGCTTCATCGATCTGAGGTCAGCTCTCACCACCCCCGCCCATGTTTTTTGTGGTCATCCTCTACTGCGCCTTCCTTCCACTGGGATTTCTTGGCACTTTTTTACCCAGCAGTCATCTTCCATGCGCATCACATGTCCATGCCAATGCAGTCTTCTCTCCCGCACACTATAGTTTATCCCTCTTATACGCAATTTCACTCTCAACTCGTCCATGCTTGGTCATTCATGCACATTGACATTGCACATCCATTTGAGCATGCTTGCTTTTTTTTCTCTCCAGCCTTTGCATATCCTCTGCAGTTGCTGCTTATGTCTCACTACCATGCAGCATTGCGCATCTCACACAGGCATCATACAACTGTTCTTTCGTTCGTAGGGAGAAACCCTTCATTGTCAACAAAGAAAGCAGCTCCCTAAACTTCTTATTCTAGATACTATGGGATTGGAGCATCCTCCTCCCTTGAAAATCTGATCACCTAGGTATTGGAAGCTATCAACCATCTCTATAGATCCTACCTGTGTTTGAAAAATGTGCCTATCACTGACATTTCTACTATCAATTTTCCCTGTACATTTACAACATATGAAGTTTTCCTTTTCTATTAGTTTGCCTGCTATCCCACTACACCTCTTGTGTACCCAATATCTGCATTGTGCACATTTTATAGAATTTATGCCAGTTCCTTTTCTACATATCTAACATGGCCATTTCCCTGAAGGAATCAGAGTTTTGTCCTCTTTTCTACTTATCAACACTTTTGTCTTAGCTAGGTTCACTCTCAGTCCTCTTGCTTCCAACTGCTGTTTCCACAGCCGGAATTTATTCTCTAGCTCCTCTACTGATTCTGCTATAAGAACCAGATCGTCAGCATAGAGAAGTTCCCATGGACAGCCAGTCTTAAACCCCTTTGTTATGGCTTGGAGGACTATAATGAACAAGAGCAGGCTAGGGACGAACCCCGATGTACTCCTACTTGTATCTGGAATTCCTCACTAAACTCCATTCCTACCTCACTTTACTGACAGCACCTCTGTACATAGCTTGCATTGTCCTCACAAGCCATTCCTCTACACCTAGTTTCCTTAGTGACCACCAGATAACAGATCAGGGTACTCTATCAAAGGCATATATATATAATATATCATCATCATCATCTTCGTTTAACGTCCATTTTCCACGCTATCGGTTTAAATGAGGTTGTACGGAAAAGGAAAAACAACTGTGCAAATATGCATCTGCAGAAACAGTCACGTCTTCAGGGGAAAGTAGGTCTATGATAGATCAATGCAAGGGAGATAACTGTGGAGGCTTGGAATAAATTATTCATGTTATTCAGAATATTATAGATTGTTCATGTTAGTCAATCTGGAGCTTTGTAATTATGTAATAGGTGTTTCCAGACGTGTGGAAGCGTGCCTGAATCTTCAGTCGACCTTTACCTGGAATTATGGATCAGGTTATGAAAGTGGCAGAGAAAATATTAGCGCAACTGATTAGAGAAAGGGTCAAATTAGATGAGATGCAATTTGGTTTTGTGCCTGGGAAAAGTACAACAGATGCTCTCTTCTTAGTGAGACAACTACAAGAGAAGAATAAGCCACTATACTTAGCTTTTGTGACCTAGAGAAAGGAAATTAGGTGTAGAGGAATGGCTTGTGAGGGCAGTGCAAGCTATGGTGAGGGTTTGGGGAGGGTTTGGGGACGGCTAGTGAGGGTTTGGGGAGAGTTAGTGCAGATAGGTGAGGGTTGGGGAGGGTTAGTGAGTGTTTGGGGAGGGTTAGTGAGTGTTTGGAGAGGGCTAGTGAGGATTTGGGGAGGGTTAGTGAGGGTTTGAAGGCAGTATGGGGAGGGTTAGTGACGGTAGGGGAGGGTTGGGGAGTGTTTAGGGAGGGTTAGTGAGGCTTTGGGGAGGGCTAAGATAAAAGTTACAAATGAAACAACAAATCAATAAAAATAAGTAAAACAAAAAAGAAAAGAAACAGACTTCCTAAATAAGTTACGTAAGTTTACACTTTCTATAACAAGATATGTAAGTGTTACACTTCCTATGACATGATACATAAGTGTCACACTTACCACCACCACTACCACCATTATTACCACCAGCACCACGACCAACACCATCCACACTACCACTACCACAAGCACTACTACCACCAACACCACAATCCGACCACCACCATCTCCACGACCACAACCACTACTAGCACCACTACCACCATCCACACAACCACCAGCACTACCACCACCAGTACCCACACTACCACAACCACTACCACCCACACTACCACCACAACCCATACTACCACCAACATCCAGACTAAAACCACCCACATACCACAACCACTACCACCACAATCCACACTACCACTATCACCACCACTACCACAACCAATACCGCCAACACAAACACTGCACTACCACAACCACTACTACCACCAGCCACACTACCAACATCCTACTATCACCAGCACCACCACAACCACTACTACCACCATCCACACTACCAATACCTCTACCACTACCACCACCACCACCATAACAACCAGTACCACTACAACCCACACTACCATCACCACCAACACGACCACCATGAATACCACCACCACCTACAATATCATCACAACGACTCCCAACACCACCCACACCACCAACACCATCACCACCACTAACACCACCCACACCATCACTCCCTACACTACCACCACCACAACCACTACAGTACAACCACACTACTACCACCACTAACAACACCACCACCACTATCACACCACCCACACTACCACCAACGACTCCACCACCACGACCACCACCCACACTACCACCACTAACACTACTACCACTACTACCACTACCATCACCACAACCACTACCACCATCACCACCACCCACCACCACCACCACCCACCATCCACACTACCATCACCACTACTACCACCACCACCACCATCACCACCACCATCACCACCACCACTACACTACCACCACCACACTACCATCAGCACCACCATCACCACTCCCACCCCCACCACACTACCATCACCACCATCACCAGCACCACCACCACCACACTACCATCACCACCGCCACCATCACCACTCTACCATCACCACTCCCACCCCCACCGACTACCACCACCACTTCCCTCATTTCAGTCAGACAAGCCACCAACAATGATAAAAACTTCATTTTTACTGGCTCAGCTCCTCTAAACATCTTCAATATAAGATTATAGCTAGCTACCTATTGTCTAGCTACCTAGCATCTATCTATGGAACAACTGGTGCTTTTCTTTCTGTAATTGGGGGATTTATTCAGTTACCGTCTGCAGAAATGGATAAAACAATTTACTTATGAGCTCATATGAGAGAAATTCTTATCTGCAATAAGTTGTTTTAGTAGGACACTTAAAATACATGCCTGACCATAACTGTCACCAATATGTCCCAGATCCTCATAGAACATCGTTAACTTTCATATACTGATACTTTCCAACATTTCACCCACAGATGTCCTCCCTCGTCTACTCCAATGTTCTCTACAGCTTGCTAATCTCATGCCACCACCACTGAAGTACTCCTAACATATTCATTTCTTCTCTACTTGTGTTTAACACCACTGCTAAACCTAGTCATTCTTCCCAAAAATGTCAGCCCTAACTCATCACTCATATTGTGTAGAATCCTTCAGGCCCCACACTAGCCACTTCTCCCAGTTCTTCCTGGCCAGAGTGTTGGCTCTCTGGAGCCCCCTCCTAACTCATTTGCCTTTCCTTCACTGATCCTGCATTCCCTACACATAGGAAAAAGATGCAATGATCATAACTGGGATACCTTAGATCAGGGGTTCTCAACCTTTTTTTCGCTGTGGACCACCAAAATAAGTAATTTTTTCCTGTGGACCACCTAAACTTTTAAATCTTTTTTAATAGAACTGCTAGAGACATTCTAACCACATGCCCATAGTATCAGAACTGTGATCTCTAAATTTTCAAATATAATGGACATGTGTGTAATTAAACAAAATATTATATTAGTTACATTTTTGTGAAATGGCTACGAATTCTCTGTGGACCACTAGAAATGCTATGTGGACCACCGGTGGTCCACCTGGACCACGTTGAGAATCACTGCCTTAGATCATAGGTCAGCTAGATCATAACTGGACTACCTTAGATCATAGGTCAGCTAGATCATAACTGGGATACCTTAGATCATAGGTCAGCTAGATCATAACTGGGATACCTTAGATCATAGGTCAGCTAGATCATAACTGGACTACCTTAGATCATAGGTCAGCTAGATCATAACTGGGATACCTTAGATCATAGGTCAGCTAGATCATAACTGGGATACCTTAGATCATAGGTCAGCTAGATCATAACTGGACTACCTTAGATCATAGGTCAGCTAGATCATAACTGGGATACCTTAGATCATAGGTCAGCTTGATCATAACTGGGATACCTTAGATCATAGGTCAGCTAGATCATAACTGGACTACCTTAGATCATAGGTCAGCTAGATCATAACTGGACTACCTTAGATCATAGGTCAGCTAGATCATAACTGGGATACCTTAGATCATAGGTCAGCTAGATCATAACTGGGATACCTTAGATCATAGGTCAGCTAGATCATAACTGGGATACCTTAGATCATAGGTCAGCTAGATCATAACTGGGATACCTTAGATCATAGGTCAGCTAGATCATAACTGGACTACCTTAGATCATAGGTCAGCTAGATCATAACTGGGATACCTTAGATCATAGGTCAGCTAGATCATAACTGGGATACCTTAGATCATAGGTCAGCTAGATCATAACTGGGATACCTTAGATCATAGGTCAGCTAGATCATAACTGGGATCCCTTAGATCATAGGTCAGCTAGATCATAACTGGACTACCTTAGATCATAGGTCAGCTTGATCATAACTGGGATACCTTAGATCATAGGTCAGCTTGATCATAACTGGGATACCTTAGATCATAGGTCAGCTAGATCATAACTGGACTACCTTAGATCATAGGTCAGCTTGATCATAACTGGGATACCTTAGATCATAGGTCAGCTAGATCAGGGCTGGTTTGTCATCAAACAACAACATGAATATATTGAGGACTCTCTTTCGATGCACACACACACACACAAACATATATATGACCTTCTTAATGCCAACCACTTTACAGAATGTACAGAGAGCTTTTATTGTGGCACCACCTTACAGAGTGGCCTGTATGTTTTTTTACATGACAACCATGCATTCACCTTACAAGGTGAACTGAGTACCTTTTGTATATTGGTTGCACAAACAAAGCATCCAGTACTTAAATAGGTTAGCATTACAGAGATCTGTATTGTTGTTGAGCTGCCCAGTGGAGGTGAATGTATCATCTGAAGTTGAAGATAAAAACAGTTTCTATGATGAAAGCTAATGAGGAATTTACAGCTTCTTTATCCAAAATGTAGATTTGAATTTCTGTTACTATAGGTAACAGTTGTCTATGTTGTCTAACATACCTGTTACCATAGGTAACAGTTGTCTATGTTGTCTAACATACCTGTTACCATAGGTAACAGTTGTCTATGTTCTCTAACATACCTGTTACCATAGGTAACAGTTGTCTATGTTCTCTAACATACCTGTTACCATAGGTAACAGTTGTCTATGTTCTCTAACATACCTGTTACCATAGCTACAATGATCTATGAAATGTTTAGACCTCCTTAAGTTCAGAGAACAGATATAATTACTGTTGAGTCAGTCATTGGAACTTCCTGCTCATGAAAGTGGCTGAGTATTCCACAGACACATGTATCCTTAACACGATACTGGTTTTGATAAGGATGGCCCTTCAATTACTGGTACACCTCAGTTTTGCCAATTGAATGGAGTGTAGCAACATTTGTTTAATAACACAATCTGCAGCAAGGAATTGAGCTAATAACCTTACAATCATGAAACAACCACATTAACCACTAAACCACATGCTTTCACAGCTATGAAGCTACAGAGTGAAATATAAACCTGGAAATTTTGAGTTTTTCCAACAAAGATCAAAACAAACTCATAAGCTCCATATCCAATTAATTAACTGTACAGTGAAGATTCTCCAGTTATATGGAATGAGAGTATACACTTGTGTACATATAACATAAACACATCTGTAAAGCACAGTCACACACACAAGCATTCATATACTAAAGAAATATGTGTCCTTATAGCATGAGTCCAAGTACATATATCTACATAGATATATACACTCACACATTCACTTTTTTGTAACATTTTCAGAGAATGGAGGAGTAGAGCTTGAGTTTGTGTCAAACTTGTGGGGAACAACATACATGTTTGGACGTCATTGGAGCTCTTCAGAAAAGTATTTTTATTCACTTAGTAAGATAGCATGACTAGGATGATGAAATATATATTGGAACAGGAAAATGAATCATATCAGTGGTTCCCAATGTGGAGATTATAAAAGTAGTGGTGGTGAATCTTAACAGAACATGCACACTATTGTGTATCTGATCATCTTTATATATAAACACTTACCTCTTTTCATTGTTTTTCTTGATATAGAAATATCTGGAAGTTATTATAATGGAGGAGGTGTGATGTGGGTTGTTGGAAAATTCATGGCAAATATGGAACATATGAGCAGCTGGTAGAAACCATGGCAAATATGGAACATATGAGCAAGACGAGGTTGCTTTGACCCATGTAATATCTGAGCGTGATAGCCTGTCCAACCCATGCCAGCATGGAAAGCAGACATGAACTATTGATGATGATGGTGGTAATGATAATGGTGATGGTGTCCATTGTTGGGAACCACTGAGGTATCCATTGATTATGTGTGGAGAGAGAGAGAAGGGGGGGGGGGGATTAAATTTGTATAGAATTAAGTAAACATTGGTCAAAACAGCAATGGTGGTAGTAGTGGTGTTTGTGACATCTTGCTAGGAATTCTGGCCATTTTCAAAACAATCTTATATTCTGTTTATATATTGTAATTTTGGTGTAATTTGGGGCAAACATAAATGAACTGAATTGAAAATTGCAAATAAATAAATAAATTGATGACCGTGGAAGGGCTGTTGATGGTGATAGTGGTGATGTAGTGGGAGTTTTAATGATGAGAATCATGATGATAGTGTTGGTGTTGGTGATGGTAGTGATGATGAGGATAGTGATAGTGGTGGTGGTGTTGTTTATGACAGTAGCACTAGATGAAATGATGATGATGATGATGAAATAATAAAAAAAGGTTAAGGTGTATTGTTTTATTGATAATGTACATTAAAATGTATATTAAATGACTGAGATGTAATGTGGAATTGTTAATCACAAGAATTTAATCTCAGATGTCTTGCTGCTATCTTCTTTAATTTCCTTCCTTAACGATTTCAAGTTTGGAACTTAAAAGCCACCTCTACTACAAATTAAATATTTTAACTAAATATTTAATATATATTCCATGGAATCTATTGTTCTATCTTATAGATGTTAATGAAAACTAAAAAAAAAAGAAAATACATCAGACAGACTTTATTTTTGACTGATATATATAAAACTGAACTTCTTGTTTTTTTAACAACAATAAAATATTATTCCGTGTCAGTTGAGACAGACACACGAACAAACTCCGTTATTTTCATCATAAGTCGGGTGGAGAATATTCTCAGTTGCCAGTAATAAAATTAGACCTTCCTACTTTAAACGCAAGTTACCCTGGGTAAATAGTTCTTCTTAATGGAATAATACAAAGCTGCCTCCTCCTTGCAAGTATTACGGGGAGGAAAAACAGAATTATCAAAACGAAGAGTAACAGTAAGTTTTGGTCAGTATTTATAGAGAATTTTGTTCAGGTGACATGTCTTTTTTTTTTCGATTTTCTTGTTGGTAGTTATTAAATTAAGAATAAATGAAGAACTGAATAGATTAGTTGTTAAATAGATTCGCTAAAACTGAAAATTCCACCGAAGCACTACTATATGGTGTCTGCATGGTATATATTGATTTAGTGCGTTAGTTATGGGTAGCTTTCTCGTCACCGAGTCAACGTATTGAAGGATGCTGCTGCTACTGGTCAGAAGGAATTAAGGAAAACCTCACAAATATTTAATATATAAGAGACCATTAGAAGGGACGTTACTTAAGTCTGCACCGCATCTTTCACTGTTTTCGATGCTACTACAGAAAGGCTGCTCCCTCAAACACTATAGTACTCAGTTTTTTTTTCTCTTTCAATATCATTTGACATTCGCTGGAGCCAAACTGAATGACAATAATGTGTGTGTATGTTATTTTCCCCCGACACGCGGGAACACAAGTCTAAAACATAAGATGTGGTCACTGAAGACATCGGGGTCCATAATTGAACGTATTTTTCGTTCAGGATCACTGATCTCTCCCTAATTATATATATTCAACAACTGGAAATTGTCACCTCCTCGTAGACTGTCAATTTGAACATACGTATATATATATATATATATGTATGTGTGTGTGTGTTTATATATGCATGTATGCATATATATGAATTCACAT